>CM060970.1:53674075-53994075 GCA_030765045.1 Tenodera sinensis
AATGAATTGTAAATTTAACTTACACTACCAAATATGTGTTAGCAATGATTAACTTAGCTATCAAGTAATGCAAAAACACAATGTGTTGCATTATGCAACTGAAAACAATAGAATAGCCCACTGACCATACCTCTGCAGTTTGCTGTTACAAAAGGACGTCATTCCCGTGTTCCAGGCAACGTGTGTCTGGAGGCTGTTTCCCACCCCTATTCTTCCTGCCGTCAACGGCCTCTACAATGTTTTTTTTCTCTTCTTTCTCTCCTCCCAACTCTTTCTCCTGCATCCTTTCATTCTATCTCTGCATTTCTCCGTAATGAACAGGACAAGACTGCCCCATTGTCGGGAAGCCAGCAGTACAACAATGAGGACTTTTCTTCGAGTTAAAAGTCAGCAGGTTTCTAGCGCCCTTGTTAGGGACAATGGTAATTGGATACGACTCCTGCTTGACAATAGCAAGCTCTGGCACTCTTCAATACAAACAAAACACAAATATTGGTAACGATGGTAACGATGACTTTTTTGTGCTTTCTTCTTCAGCTTACTTTTTATTCTGTCCGGCCCTAGGTCTTGTTTCACCTCCAGGAGCGAAAATATAGATAAGGTATACGAAAGGGGGTTTATACCATTTCTAAAGAAAGTTATCTTCTGTTTAGTTTCCGTTGACATTTTCTTTCTTCGTGCTCTTTCATGCCTCATCTTATTTCATAAAGATAAAAAAGAAAGCTTGGTTAATTTAGTATCTGGAAGGCAAACGGTTCTTGGATAAATTTTCCAGTAACGATATTCTAATAAGGTACCATTTTGATGTGGTTTCTTGCCTTAAGAAATAGAAGGACAAAATATCTTAATTGGGCTACCCATACATATAATAGAACTAAATGATAGCTATGTGCTAATTTTCGAAGCTAGAAGTGGCATGTTTAGGCGAAAATTTACAAATGAATGAGCACTTCAGTATTGGCAACTTTGGTTTCTCGTTCATTTCTGTTAACTGGATTTCCTCTTTAGTTTTATATTCTTTAGTGTTTCTGAGGACAATGCCTACATTCGATACCTACTTTTTCTTTCTCTACTATGTGTAGTAACTAGGGGAAGTATATTCGATCCAAAAATTCGATGTCCAGAGTTCACCGGAACTTTTTCTTCTCACTCTTTCACAAACTATTGCTTCTATCCAGATTAACTGCCAACTCACATCTGCAGTTTACATTATATAATACTGTAGGCAATAGCCAGAACTTTAAAGAAACCTGTAATTATATAATGACTATAATTGCATGCTCTTTTCACGACCACGAAAAAGACGTATAGCATCTTACAATTATATATGCGAGCCACAAAGTCCTCCGCTGACATAACAGGAGTGCCATAAACCATACTCTTCATACAACTCCACAGAAAATATTCGTAAGGTTTCAGATCTGCCAACCGTGCAGGCCAAGTAACTGGTCCACCTCTACCAATCCAACAATTTAAATTTGCGACGTTGAGTTGATCCCGCACACTTATATCAAAGTATGCTACAGCTCAAGTCGGCCATGTGAATACATGGTTGCCAAGATCCTTTCAGCACTGCCGGTGTGCCGGAATTTCGTCCCGCAGGAGTTCTTTTTACATGCTAATAAATTTACTGATGCCCGAGAGCATCTTGAATATAAAGGTATATCGCTTTTAAGGATACTTAACCCCATCGATTTCAACCGGGTTTGAACCCACAACTTTCGGATATTTAGGCTAGCGCCTAACCAACTGACCGACCACATATAGAAAGATTTTATATGCCAGATGTTCAGATTTATTTGGTTTTTCCTCACTTGAATCGTTTGCTCAAGGCTGGGTGTCTTAAAGAGAGTTTATCACTGGTGCATGGGAATAACAAAAGAAAGTGGAAGGAGTGGATGTCAACGGTTTCGAAGTCACCTTAGTGAAACTGGACCTTTCCAGTGTTTACGTTTGCAACTTCTTTCGTGCTTGTATCGTCTGATAATAAGTCAAATTTGGAAGGTTTCTATACCTAGATTAGTGTGTCGGCTCTTGTCCATAACCTTTACACCCATAATTAAAACATCTGAAGTGTTGCACTCACATGACTTTCTCTACTCTTGTACTAACCATTCTTACAAACTCTTATGCCTCTCTTCTTCGTGTTATACACGTTTGCAAAAATTACCTTATTGCTTATTTCCTTGTAGGTGCAAGAGGAGCTTTGAGATTTTGTTCTCTTTGCACGGCTAAGAAATGAAAAACGAATAACGGTCTTTCATTTGATGAAAGTTTTAAGTATTCCAAAACTCACACATATAACAAAGCGTATCTCCGAAATGGTTCAGTCCGCAAAAAATTCATTTGTATGTAAATTGTGTGTTTTAATGAGTAGAGTAAGATTTGGTCTATCTCTTACGATTTACCGGTTAAGTAAAACTCATCAAGAATAAACAGGACGGCGTGGGCTATAGGCAGAAAATTCAAAATACACATTTCACTGCCATAAAAATATGTTGAGCATGTGGTGCTTTAATCAAAATCCTTAGAGCCAGTTTCAGGATAATAAAAATTTTCGAAAGATTTTCATGTAGTTTAAGGTGGAGGAATTCTTGAAAATCTTTGTTTTGCATCCTTAAAAGGTATTAAACTTAAATACCAACTTTGGTGTTTAATGGATTTTTCGTTTTTGAGTTTCACTATTCACAGACATAGACGTTTTCTAAATGAGCTTTTTTGGATTAAGGGGGCCTCAAAACATATATATCCGGTGAAATCTCTACATCGAATTTTTGGGTGAAATACAAAACTTCCTTTACTTGCTGTACGTAATAGAGAAAATAAGAAACAGAACACTAAAGCAATATAAGGGTAAATAAGGGTATTCCACAATACAGTTAGAGAATATAGGAATATATAACAATTTATCAATGTCATACTAGTACGGTTAGATAATTTAAGCTAGTCTAATTGTTTTCTCTACTACGTATAGCACGAGTACCTACATAGAGCAATGATTCTACCCAAAAATTCGATGTCGATATTTCACCGGAGATAAATTTTTTGAGGCCCCCTGAATCCAAAAAATAGCATTTTCAGAAAGAGATCCGTGTGTGGTCTGTCAGCCTTTGGGCAGCTCAAAAAGAAAAATCGGTCAAAACCCAACGTTGGTATTTAAGTTTAATGTATTTTAAGGATGCGACTCAAAGATTTTGAAGAAAATTGAACTACTGTTTTTAAGGAACATTTTTATTTTCTCGAAAATGGCTCTAACGATTTTGATTAAAATACCATATGTTTGAGGTATTTTTTATGGCAAACGAAATGTATATTTCGAAACCTCTGGCTATAGCCTATGTAGTCCTGCTTACTCTTGATGACTTTGGCATAACTGGTAAACCGTAAGATATAGGCCAAATCTTACTATACCAAAAATGTAGATCTCGTTAAAACACGCAAGCTATGTGGAAAAACCTTTTTTTTTTTTTTTTTTTTTTTTTTTGTGAATTGAACCATTTCGAAGCTATTCCTTGTTATTTGTGTGAGTTTTGGAATACTTGAACTTTCATAACATGGAAGATCGATGTTCATTTTCTGTATATCTTAGCCGTGAAAAAACAACGGAATCTCAAAGTTTTAAAAGATTTGACTATTGCCTGAAGACCGGCTATTTCTTACCATTTATCATTGCTATAATGCCATTTCGAATGAAATAAACTTCACACATTCGCAAGAAAATTTAAAATAGAATTTAATAATCACGTAAACATCTAAAATATATAATATTTTAAACCAAGTCGTTACTGCTATTTTTGAGACAGTAAAAAAACCCGCAGAAATGTTTCATGTAAAGGGTAGCTTAGGTTGAAGGTATTGTTTTTAAAATCCTCGAAATGAAACATTTAAAACTTAAATTCCAAGTTTACTATTTATACGAGTTTTACGTTTTAAGTTATGCTGTTTAAAGAAACACATAACACAGATAAGCACGTTTTTCTTAAAATTTCCTTTTTTGGATTCAAGAGCTGTGTTTAAACTGTGACTTCCATATTGGATAATTCGGTGCAATATAGTACCTCCTCTGCCTGCTAGGCACATGGTAAAGGAAATAATAATATTTGTAATTGAGACATAATCTCGGAGTAATATTTCTAGAAATATTAATTTTTTGTTAAATTCATAGTTGTCATATATTTACTTTTCTTTCATTAAACACGATAAGTAATTATTTGGGAGTTAAGAGAAGCATTGACCTTTCCTGGTGTATTATCGCGGAGGGATATATTCCTGCGTCACTTGATGTATCCAGGTTTGGGCAGGTCAGTACGCGGTTGACTCTTTAGTGGTTCTTCCCTCAGTGTTTTGTTTTCCGTCAGGTGAGCATGTTTCTTTGCATGTCACCAATGGAGTTCCACATATTATGTAAGTGATTATTTTAAATGATTCTACAATGTTCAGATTTTCATAATTCTAAATTGCTTTTGCATATACTGGGAAAGAAAACTGAACTTGCTCAGTGATGTAACACATGGTGGTTAAAAGGGTTAAGGTGTCAAATGTTG
Organism: Tenodera sinensis; assembly: GCA_030765045.1. Taxonomy (NCBI): domain Eukaryota; kingdom Metazoa; phylum Arthropoda; class Insecta; order Mantodea; family Mantidae; genus Tenodera; species Tenodera sinensis. The sequence goes on from CM060970.1 coordinate 53,678,620, forward strand.
AAAACGCCATTTTGTTAATGTTGGATTCCAATCTCCAAAGTTTGTCTTAAGTAAGCAATGAACCTTGCTTCGGTATTCTTTTTATATTTTAACTTATTCACCCCGAAAAAGAATTTTATTGTTCTATCCCACATTTTTGGCACGATAACATTTTAAAAGCAATATATATTTAATATAACCGAGGTCTGTTTGTACTTGTAGAGAATAACACAAACGAATAATTTTATATTCGTAGATTTAATTGAAAAGAAATGCTATTTTGAAAGCCTATGTTGTAAAGCTAAAGCATTTTATATCTGAGTTTACTTTCAAGATGAATTCCTGGTAAACCTTGAGGCATGAGCGAGTTACAAGACAGTATTTGTTTAGAAAATCGACCATTCAAGAAAAGGAATAAAACATAGTGCAATGGATGCAGTATTTATTGCTGATTACGATTTTGAAAGTTTTATTTGGCTCTCAAGCTTCGTTTTTGATCATGAGCAAATTTCGTTTCATGAGCAACGGTTTTATTTCGCGTATGCGGCGGATATTTAGCAAATGTTTATAAAAGTATAATATATGCTAGAATGATTGATTAATGTATTTACGTTGAAATTGTTATTTTTGACTACGATTTTGAAAGTTTTATTTGCGGTCAAGTTTCGTTTGCGTTTTGCCTGTGTTAGGTTAGGTTAAGTTTAGTGTGTGTATATGAGTGGGGTAACAGGGTCCTGTGTTATCGAAATTTTGCCTGTGTTAGGTTAAGTTTAGTGTGTGTATATGAGTGGGGTAACAGGGTCCTGTGTTATGGAAATTTTGCCTGTGTTAGGTTAGGTTAGGTTAAGTTTAGTGTGTGTATATGAGTGGAGTAACAGGGTCCTGTGTTATGGAAATTTTGCCTGTGTTAGGTTAGGTTAGGTTAAGTTTAGTGTGTGTATATGAGTGGGGTAACAGGGTCCTGTGTTATCGAAATTTTGCCTGTGTTAGGTTAAGTTTAGTGTGTGTATATGAGTGGGGTAACAGGGTCCTGTGTTATCGAAATTTTGCCTGTGTTAGGTTAAGTTTAGTGTGTGTATATGAGTGGGGTAACAGGGTCCTGTGTTATCGAAATTTTGCCTGTGTTAGGTTAAGTTTAGTGTGTGTATATGAGTGGGGTAACAGGGTCCTGTGTTATCGAAATTTTGCCTGTGTTAGGTTAGGTTAAGTTTAGTGTGTGTATATGAGTGAGGTAACAGGGTCCTGTGTTATCGAAATTTTGCCCATGTTAGGTTAGTGTATGTATATGATTGGGGTGACTCTCCTCGATAGGTATCTAGACAGAGGCGCCCACTTGTAAGTCCTGGGGTTGTAACTCTTCCATAAGAGGAGGCTAAAAAGCGAAATAAGTTTTTCAAGATCTTTTGGTGTCATTTTCACGGAATTTCAGATGTACACTCCCTTAGCAAAACCAAGGTTTACGAACATCATGAAAATGGGTTAAATGGCGTTAAAGCGCAATAAAAGCCACTTTAGCGTATTTGTTAAAGTCAAATAGTTCACAAATATTGTATTCGAGTGCCGTTTATTGCCAATATTGTTTATATTTGCTCTTAAAAACGCTTACGTTCCTACAAGACCTATATGGTAATGTAGGTGTGTGTTTAAATTTCGAAAAGTTTTGGGAAAGAATTATATTTTGAACTTTTTATGGAAAAAATCCTCTAATTCAAGATCTATAAGATGTTGGCTTGCATCTGAGTTTTCACACACAGTGTGTGCCTAGGCGTGTGAAAAATTTAACCGTCATTTTTTCGAAATCTGGTAGTCTTAAATTTTCGCGGGTTTGAAATTTTCCTCGTTATTAAATTTGTTTTATTTTTTCCACATTCAAGTAAATGAGATATAAAGGACCATTTGTTACAATCAAATGGGCTTAGTAATTAAATACATCAGGTTTAGGAAATTAAAAGTTTGAAATGCCTTATTCGTTTTAGGAAAGGAAAAAGGTCACATGACGTAATAGTCAATTCATAATAGATGTAATTTAAAAATAATATAAACAGTTTAACTTATAATTATCATAACGTGGAGTTCACGAGTGTTGATTTTATGTTTCTGAAATCCATTTTATGAAATGGACTATAGTAGCTTTCCAGGTATAACTTTGTGGAATAGATATGTAATAAAATTCTAAAAAGCATTTGTTGACATTTTTATAAAGCACTAGATAACCCTGTGAACTTCGTTCTTAAAATTGCTTTGATTGTAACTCTTCATAAGTGATTATCAATCCTAATTAACCTTCTAACTCCAATTCATTGAGATTGATAACATTAGATGCATGGTGCACAGTTTGAGTATTTGGTTATTAAATGAAGCTCATTTGCAATTCAAATTCTCAAACTAATTCCTCGTTTTCCTAAAACACATTTTGTGGTTATGCCTAAGGCTGCCTTAATTCCTCGAGTCTCACTAACTCAAATTTGAATGAATTTGTTTATTTCCAAGCCTGCAAAGTCAATTTACCTTAGTAGAATGGCTGATCACAATGAATGTTCACAAATGTAATTAAGTTCGATTTGGCTAAATCTGTTCTCAAAATTCAGTATCCTTTTTTAAGAAAAACCAATCTTAAATGCAATAGATGCAACTGTCAAACGATAGGTCCGTCACAATCGTCATATACTGAAAGTGGCAATTCCCATACAAAATCACCAATTTAGATTCTTTAGATTTTTCGCCTGTTCCTTTGGGTTTTTTTTAACGTACGTTTCCGATGAAATCTCGACATTGAATTTTTGTGTGGAATGCAACACTTCTCCTACTTACTAGACATAGTAGGGAAGCTAAAAAAGGTTTTGGTTACTAACCTTGGTAACTTTACTTTGAGAATAGCTCATATTACTATATTTTTCTCATCCAAAGTCATAAATTATGTGAAGAAAAATCTGATGTTACATTCTAATAATTTTCTGTATTCGCCCTTTAAAATACTATTCTTCTTGTGTGTTTCCCTTACGTCGTTTCAACTATGTAGTCATATCGCGACGGAACTGTTACAAGATACACGTAGAATGGTGTGTAGCCGACAGCGTTCAAGGTCTCATTTCTATCCATACCATCATGCTTGAACACTAGTCCACAGGGCAGCTGTATTTCGGCATCTGTGACGTTGGGGAGTCATCCAGTCTATCTGCAGATACACATATTGTTAGACTTAAAGGTCTCTTCCAATATCATACCACTTGCATTGTCATGGAACACAATGCAGGACAACTGTACCTATGCCTCTGACGGGCAGGTGGCATTAGGGTGCTGTATAGTCTGTGCTTACATCCTCTGTGGATAGATGGCACAGTACTCACTATTATCATCTATTTTTCATATATCCTGTTGTTTTAGACTTAAGGTGGAACTATAGCTCGTGTTATTGAACATCCAATCCGGTATTTACCTTTGCGACTGAGAGAACCAGAAAAAGGAAAACAGTCCGATTGGTCGGCCCATGGGGTTTGGAATCTGGGCACGCGACGTTACCACATGAGCTACATTTTGTGTATTACAGTTTCAAAAATCACTTTAAACAGAGGTTATCTTCATTAAATTTGTTATGGCATTCTTAAACATATACTTTGGTAAACATCTTAGTTATTTTTGTAAAGGGTGATTTTGGGAGGGACTTTCTTCAAAACTCATGTTGTATGCTTCATAAGTCCTGAACCTAAATAGCAAGGTTGGTGATTAACAGGCTTTTATTTTTTTGAGTTCACAAGATGTCTTTCAGGTTGAACTTCGACATGGAATTTTGTGTAGAGTATAATTACAGTGGTAAGTTCAAGTTTTTGGCTGCGCTTCAAGACAGGTCCTTGTTTGTGCATTTATGAAGATGTAATGACAACTTTTATTCACACTATGTGGCGGAAAATCTAAACAAAACTCAATATAAAGTCACTATAGGTCTAATATATGCCCACCCTTAAAATGATCAACAACTGAATGGTACGCACTGAAACGCAATTTCCCACCATATTTTCTACCCAAATAATGTTAAATGCAGCATGTATATTAGCATTGTTAAATTTTTAGTATTCATGTACATTTGCACTAACATAAAAGTAAACACTAAAGTTTAATCATAGTGTTATTATAGCATAAATATCAATTGCGTTCCTGAAACTATTTTAATATATTGAATGTTTAATTCAGTAAACTTCTGTTTAATAGGCGGTTTCGAAGCACATTACTTAACACTAATTAGTTAATTAGTTTGATAAAACAACTGTGAATAATTTATTACTTAATCAAATAACACTGAAATGTTGAAACAAAATATGTGCATTAGCTGTGTGACAAGAATGGATATCGAAAATACAGGATGCCAGACGTATAAGTGCAGATATTTTGATTGGTAATTGAGGACAATGTAATGAACAATATTACATAAATATTTACTCTTGATGTACTTAAAGAATAGTACGTTTACAGGTTTGTTAGTATCTCTAAGTAAGCGTAGCACAGACGGCATTACGAAGAATGTCGGTCTCGTGATAACGAATAGTGTACCGGAGCCAAGTTTTAAAGCTTTTTACAAAATCAAGGAGCTCGCATTATCATGGCGTTGTTTATTTTGCGGCGCACTTATAATGATGCAAAAACATCGGATGGTAAACTAAATGGTTGTTTTGTGAGAAAACTGTTAGATGAAGAGAAAGTAGCATCATTGAAAAACAGAAGTACAATAAAAAGGTCGAGTATCTTCTACTTCCAAGATACTCAAATCCACTTAAGGGACACTGGGAGTGAAATTTGAAAGTTCTACATTTTTATAGATTTTTCTGAAAATTTTACTATGTTTGTATTTATATGAGAATAGGAGGTACACCAAATTTCATTAATATTGGATAATTAGTTTAGAATATATAAATTATTTTATGAATTTAATAGGCACATTTTCAAAATAGAGCTCGCGTCTATTGACTTTTCAAAATTCATTTATATTGGGAGAAGTAATACTCTAAAACATGGGTAACAATTGTATGAAGAGATATTTCAAATACGTTTGCTGATTATGCTGTACATATTTTTTTAATAACAAAGAAAATTTAATCTTAAAAATTGTTGATTTTTTTCATACAAAAAATGTTTTTGGAATTCATGTTAATGATAACATCAATAATGAATCATAGTTTTGTTTAGCTGCTATTTATAAATACTTTTGGAAATTTGCATTGAATTTTAAGCAAAACTCAGGCGCGACCTTCTTTTGGAATGTGCAGAGATGTAGTTTTGAGAAAAACAGGCTTTTATATAGGAGCATCCTGTGTACCTTAAGGGAAGAGCACTATTTGAAAGGGCAGTAATGACCACATGGATTGGGGGATATGAAAAATGTTAGCTGATCCAAATGCACCGGTGTTCCAGGAACATTTTAAGGTAAAAAAACAATTTTCGACTGTTTGACAATATTGACCAAAATTTCACTCCCACTGTCCCTTAACACATGCGTATTTTTCCCAAGATGTTGAACAACAGAAAGTGTACTTATACGAAAATAAAAGTATTAAATTATTCACAGATGTTGCACATGATCATGGTCATAGAAATGCCACGATCATTTATCTTGGTGGCAAAGTGGCGATCGATTATCCACCTTGGTTTTGATCTAAAATGTAGATTAAATTTAGCTCCCACATGGTTTAAATTGTAAACTAACAAATGAAGAAAAACAGAGGTAAAAGTACGATTTTAATGGTAAAATTCAGCAGTCAAATGTCTACCTTCAATATTTGCAGTAAAAAATGTATCAAAGATTATATTTAATATATTATTTCATGTATATATATATAGACAAAACACCATGTGATGATAGGTTACCTGCACCGAATGTAGGAAATTAAATTTTCCACTGTCATACGAGTAGTATAAATGAATATATATAGACAAAACACCATGTGATGATAGATTACCTGCACCGAATGTAGGAAATTCAATTTTCCACCGTCATACGAGTAGTATAAATGAAAAGGAAATCGCAAAACCCTAACTAACCTAAATCCGCGGCACAAAAGCCCTTTCCGGGCCAAGGTCTACCGCTCAGCCGCAGTGTCCCACACCTCTGTCCAGCATTGGCGTGCATGGGGTGCAGTGGGACGTGGGCAGCATCCCGGTCAGTTATGCGGTCTAGGCACCTAGGCTACTGTTCAGTCAAATAGCCCCTCAATTGGCCCCTCAGGGACCTAATAAGGCAGAGTTCATCCCGGACCAGGTCTCCCAGCGGGACAAAATCCCCACGTCGATACCAGGAATCGAACACGGATCTCTCTCTTGGTAACCAGTGCACTAAGGAGACGATCATCTGAAAGCCCTATGATGGGAAAAATAATTTTCTTACGGGGAGTAGAGTAATAAAAAATGTAATGGGGAACCCATTGTACCCTTTTTAGTTCTTTTCCTTCCTGAAGAGCGAAGCGTATCATTTAACCAATCAAATGTATTCTCAGAATTTTCTAATGACAAGTTCACATATTGTGTTCATTATATATTGGACTGTTCATACAAATAGTGATTCTAAAAATAGCCTTTTTAAGTGGTGAAGTTTTTATGCGATTTTGGGCAACAATATTTGATTTACTGTGGTAATATACTTTGGCATCTATTGTCACTAAGTTCCAAAGTTTCACAGACACCTAGGTGCCAAAAATGGAATATTACGTACTTATATTAAAGTAAGCATTCGCAAAACTAAAATATATTCATTTAAATTATTTCACATCAAATGGCGAGTGATGAAAAGACCTCTTAGTTTATTTTAAACTCTAGATTAGATTGCAGCTGTATAACAGAACAAATGTTAAATAGATCGGGCTGTTAACATCTGTTTTATGGCTCTTTGAAAACACTACTTTCCCTATATTTTCCATGTGTTACCATGAAGTAAAATGTGGCTATGGTAAAGGATGGGGAGGACCCACGTAAAATAACCAGGGAGATGCCACGTGTAAATGATGTTACGATTACGGTTGCATGGGTTTTGCTATTTCTTAAAAAAAGGAAAAAACTAGAATAACATTGAAATGAATTAATGCAATTTATTATATAAAATACATACAAATATATTTTACTTCTAAATGTTAAAATAATGCAAAAATTGGAAACAAACCACTCTTAAACATTCTAAAAGTTTGAGTAAACACATTTGCTGCCAAATGACAATTCTAAGCAGTAGGGTTTGTGTGTCTGTGTGTGTGTGTGTGTGTGTGTGTGTGTGTGTGCGCGTGTGTGCGCGCGCGTACCTGGTGATTTTTGATGAAGTGGGCTTGAAAGAAGATATCAAAATCTTGGGTGAAATAGAATATTTCCCATACCTAAGTTGAGTAGGTCCAGATAAAGTAACATACATAGACATAGCAGAAGCACCTTTCTCTACTATTACGTGTTTTGCTTGAAATGAGACCCTAACCATACATAAAAGTGAATGTAGCCCAAAAACTGTGCACTTTTCTTGGGGCTGAGGAATAAGTGCATTACTTTTCCCCCTTCTCCGGAAATACGTCTCCATGACAACATCGCTGTTAAAAAGCGCTTTAAAAGAGAAAAACCGCACGGTGAAAAAGGGAGAAGCAAGGATAAAATAAGAAAGAAAGACGACAAGAGTAACTCCCGTTTAATTTAATGGTGCCGTAAATTAGAAAATCGATCTAACACTATCGACTGCTACGGCAACATTTAATGCTCTGGTCTGGCCTCAAAGTTCCAACTTTATTGGAATTAAAGGAGTGGCTTAAATGGAACTTCAGCGTCGACCTGGTTTTCTTTCTAATGCGCCAACTCTGAAAGGGGGCAATAGTTCTAACGATAATTTACAGAGGTCATGATAAGAGCGAAATGGCGTAACTCAGAAATTTAAGTAGTACTGTAGATATCTACTGATAAATTTTAAGTATCACACGGTAGCTCCTTTACAATGGGATTTTATCAGTAGAGCGGTGCTCGTATACTATACGATATCATAACAAAAAAGGACATTCAGAAATTAGGGAACAGTTACTTGCCTGGGGTCACTACAAATAAAATTTGTTTTTCATGTGCAGCTCTAGCGAAAGAGTCCTGAACTATGCAACAGTTACTGTCGTCAATTCTTGAAAAGCAGCAAGTGCACTGCTAAGCTCCTGGTTGGTGTTTCTCCAAAGTAGATGTGGAATCCTACAAGCCTAAGGTGTTTTGAGTAGAACTTCGGTTTGGCTAGGTGTGCTCAGGGAATCAAAATGTTTTGTTTCGGAACAAGGAATTAACACAGGTGTTGATGATCCAGTGTGCATAGACAAGTCAATCACAGGCCGAGTATAGCTAACACCATTGGTCTATTCTCCAATATAAATGATTCGTCAGCACATTGAAGTCCTTGGCTTGCAAGTGTTCAAGAGCGTTTTCCCTTCAACGTGTTTTCTTCCGTGTACTGCGTACTTACATTAAGTAGCAGAAGTGCATATAGGTATTGTATTCTACTCAATACGAGATTTCACTAAAAATGTATGCATTATGACTGTAAAACCATTTTTGAAGGTTCGTATTTAAATTTAGTCTCCTCAAAGGATGTCTAAGATTAAAAAAAAGCATCCCATCTCAAACTACGATTTCCATGGAACTCTTTTCTGAAAGTATTATATTTCATAAAGCTAGCTCCAAAGATTTTGAATAAAATGCACATGTTTAAGGCATTTTCATGACAATGACTTTCATATAGCTGGTAAACCATTAGGGACAGAGACAGTCTTACTAAAATATAGAAGTCATTAGAGATAACAGTTTATGGCAAACGTATTTTTCTTAGTTAATCATTTTTAGGATAGTCCTTGTTATTTGCTTTGAATTTTTATTACTTGCGTTTTCTTCAAACTGGGAGTCGTTATTCATTTATTCCCTCGTGGTCATGTTAGTGTGACAAAATGACAAAATCCAGTCCAGTTACTTTTCTATCGCTTTGTCTTCTAAAATGTTAACACATACAGTTTTCTTCCCGTCGTTAACACAGTCTACAGTCTTTTGTGCTATTACAACTCAACTTCCGTAACCTTGCTCAGTCCTTACAGTGACTTCCTTTACTTTCTTTGTCTCTCATGCATCACTATGATGATAAAATCACTCCACGCTCGTTAACTCTTCTTACGACGCACAGACACACTGACCGACTAGTAAATGCAACGAACTCTTTATTGTGGTGGGGGAAAAGGCTACTCATGCCCTCTCCCCAGGCTAGCCTGGGAGTGCGGAGACTCCCGCACTGGATTTGAACTAGTGCGGTACTACTCACTGAAAACCCCCACCGGAAGTAAGAGGTCCATATCTAACTTATGCAGTACCCAATTAAGTACCTGCGCATTTCTGGTAAACTATGAATTATGCCTGTGAGTGGCAGTAATAGCGAGTGAGTGACTGAAGTGCCAGGAAACAAAGGTTTTGTATATTTTATTTTAGAGTATTTTTTGATTTTTGTTTTTATTTTAACTGCTGGTTTCTGGCCTCCTTATGTAGTAGGAATGACGTCACACTGACGTTTTCCTACACAGACACACACATGCCGGCGGTCACCTGGCTGGATCTTTCTCGAAACTCCTAGAGAAAGCCCTATTTGTGTATCCCCTTCCACTGTTTGTTACGTACACAGAAACAATTGCGCGAGGTAGTCAGACTTTGAGCGCCTTTTCCGGCCTGGTATGTGGCGCGAAGCAGTCCAGCTCCCACAGTCCTTTGTTTTGCGTCGTGCCGGGCGTCACAACATAATTGAACTGCTAGTGTAGCTTGAACTAAGAAGGAAAACAGAAATAATTATCATCGTTGTTGTAATTTTACAATTGATGAAATAAAATGAAAAGCCATAAATGGTCTACAAAGGGAGTCAAAATAGGAGCCTGGACAAATGAGATCACTTAAACTCCTGGCACAACACAGTTTACTGGTTCATAATTCCATTTGCTTCAGTTTCAGCCGAACGTGCTCGAGTTTCCAAACTGTCCATATTTTCTTGTATATTCGGATGTTCTAATGCAACAGTGCATGTGTTGTAATCTCCTGCAATCTTGAAAGAAATAAAAAAGGCGCGAATGACTTCAAATTGCTTCTGTTACCATTTCACCTGTATGAAAATCCTGGATTATATGGTCATTCTCCACGTACGTACACAATTGTTTCAGAGGGTTGTGTCCGTAGATTGGCCATCTTAAGGCCGCGGTCACTCGTCGGGAAAACAGCCATGCTGGGAGGGAAATACAATTGGCGCGTGACGTGACTGGAATAACAATCGCCTGTACCGCAGTGCCCACCGACGTCGCCAGCCTGACAAAGTTGCGATTTTGCCTAACGCTCCACCTTCGATGTCTCCAGTCAGAAGAACCCACAATGTTTAGGCATTTTTGACAATTAAACTGGAAGGCAAAAAAGATAAGATAAAGTATATGTTTTACTCACAATGCTTTCTCTACTCACTCTTGTACAAACTATTCCTACAAGCGCACATTACTGTATCTATTCCAAGTTAATGGAGATAAACATTTGCAGAAACTAACATATTACTAATTTTCTTGTACGTACCATGGGATATGGAAATATAATAGGCTTTAAGTGCTAGTCAAATGTTTTAAGTTCAGTCGCTATAAGTAGCTTGAAGTTTCATTCTTTTTGCATGGACACGAGGTAAAAAAAATAATCACGACCTCCTATTTGAGAAAAGTATTAAGTATTGGAAAATTCAGAGAAGCAACAAGCAACATTTCCGAAATGGTTCATGCCACAAAGAAATGCATGTCATGTGAATTGTATATTTTAGAGAGGTCTACATCTTTTTGTATAGTAAGATTTGGTCTATCTTATGGTTCGCCAGTCATCAAGAGTAAACAGGACTTGCCAGAAAATTAAAAACATACATTTAATTTGCCATAAACATATTAAACGTATGGCATTTTAATCAAAATTGTTAAAAATTTTTGATAAAATCAAAATTTGTGGAAATTTTTTTCATTTAAGGTTAGTGTAGGGTGGAGAAATTTTCTTCAAATCCTTGAGGGATATTTAACTTAAATATCAACCTTCGATTTTTGAATTATGCTGTTCACTGGTTGAAACACATACACACCCAGACACACACACACACACGCACACACACACACACACACACACACACACACACACACACACACGTTTCTACAAATGCTCTTTTTTGGATTCAGGGCTCCAAAGCATAATTCGGGTGAAATCTCTACATCGAATTTTTGGGTCGAATACAATACTTCCCCTGCTTACTATATGTAGTGGAGAAAGTAAAAATAGATTTTACATTCATATCACCTTCTCTACCCATTCTTCAAAAGTATTCCTATACAAGCTCTTATTATGTTAACCGATATAAACATTTTATTTTAAATTTCCATTTTTCCCCGCCTTTAACTTCAATGGTCATAACGTAATCTGTCCTTTAGGACATTTGCCTATAAGCAGTGGTGTTAAACTATGATCATCCGTGTTTTAGAGGTAACATGCTAGACTCTAATTCCCAAGGTCGCGGGTTCAAACCCGGCTGATTAAATGATGCCTTGAAATTCCGATCTCTCTACATGGACACGAGGAAAAAACGAATGACTGCCCAAGTGAGACAATTAAAATTTGAAAATTGAAACAAACAAGGAAATGGTTGTCTCAAAATTATATGTGGTCTAAGAAGATCTATATTGTTGTTTACTAAGATTTTATCTACATATTTGAGTTTACCTGTTATTCAGAAAGTTTTTTCAGAATGAAAGGGACATCAGAAGTTGTTTGAAAAGTTGAGATGTTCCTTTTGAGAAACATTCAATGTAAAGGGTATTTTGAATTGGTAAGATTTTACTGAATAGGTTAGTCTTCGCATCCTTCAAAGCTGCTGGACGTTAATATTAATTTGATTTTTAACCCACTTGAGGTTTTTGACTTATGCTATTCACAGACAGACAACACATGAACGTTTTTCCAAAAATGCCTGTTGTGAGGCTGAGCCCTCAAGAAACATGTTTCGATTAAATCTCATGAAATTTTTTAGTGGAATAAAATGTTTTCTCTACATTTCATACGTAATAGAAACAGTAAAAAGGCGAGATCAAATTCAGAAAAAAATGATGCATCATTTACATGACTTTCTATCCTAGTTCTTATCACAATTATTCCTATGTTCTTCTATGTACTTCATTACACATTTTATTGTAGATATAAGAAGGGTGCAATGATCTGAAAGAATATAGCATATGACAAGAGAGAAAATAAATGCAATAGTGATATCACTTTAATAAAACTATAATAATCTTTGGCCTTAAACTAATAACATTCAATACCTCGGAAATTTATATTGATTACAAATGTCATTTGACATAAATGTGGATTTTATGTTGTAAGATATCTTTTATACCGTAGTGTTTATCAATTGTAAAAAAATATCCAGAATAATGAGAATTTTAGACTGGCAGCAGAAATGTTAATGTTATTTTTACTGCAAATATCTTAAGAATATACGAGCGTGTAATATAATGCAAAAATATTACGTGTTAAATTCCAAGTAATTTGCTCCAATGCTCCAGAACTTGTGATCAAATTTGTGTCTGGTCCTTTGTCATGCTGCAAGTGAGGTTAAAATTTTGCCTCACTTCGCTTCAAGTTAAAAAGGGAATAGAAATTTATAAATCAAACAACCATATTACAGAATTTCATTAAGATAATACGTTTACAACGGCCACACACCCAAAAGGAGCCGCAACGAACAAGAATACAATCAGAAAATGTGAAGGCTAACTCAGTCACGCTCTTAAGTACCAAAGGTAAAGTCGAACTTAACCTAGAAATGTAGTATTCTAACAGCAAGTCCCTTCGTGATTTAGCAAGGACGACCATACTGCAGTCAGCGATGGTGGCGACACCTCTAACTCACTCACAAACAATGGCGAGCAACAACACACGATCGAGAGAGTAAAACATACGTATGTGAGGGATATAGAAACATTCGGCATGTTATTATGTTTATTTATAATCATGATGATTACGACAATGATAACAATAATATAATAATATAAAATAATATTATATAGTAATATAATAGCAAGTGTCCACAATAAGTGTCATCAAATTATTAGCCATTTACTACATTACTAATATTTCAACTGATATCTAGCAGCAAAAGTGCATGCTTTATGTTCTTGTGTATAATCTGTGTACTATTGATTTTCTTTGATCTAGTATCGAATGTCTACAGCTACGTCACAGATTTAGTCACCACGTTATTGTTGAAGAGAATGAAAGGGAGGGATTAATAGAGAGGGCAGAGTGCAAGCAATCGCGTGCCGAGCAGTACTTGCGGAGATAACGGACTGCCATAGCTATATGCTTTCTAGCTCTGTGGCAGACAAACGTGTATAAGCCATGGAAAGTGGTGGTCAAATAGTTGCTGAAGAAATAGAGGCGAAACAGAATATACCTACAAAACGTATCTAACTCTTTGGGCCAATCTGAACCAAACTAAGAAAGTCTTTCGTAGAGGACATATTAGCTTTAGAACATCGAAAAGCGGTAAACGGAGCAAGTTTAAGTGGAAAGCAACATCCAAAAACATTTGGGAGAGGGTTAAGCAAGTGCTGACGGTATAGAAAATTCGATAGTAAGCTTTACTGGTCTTATTTTGATTTAAATAGCTGGTAATAAAGATGATTTATATAGATTCATTATTCACCATGATATTTTGACGAAATGACGACTAAGTCAAGTTACTTTTTCTGTCACTTTAGTCTTCTTCTAAAAAGAAGTACGAACACAGTTATTTTAACGTCGTTAACATAATCTAACACTTGACTTTCTCTGTCTCACAAACAGTTGACTGACGACACATTCACTCAACACTCACTGCATCACTTCAAGTTTAATTTTGACGTCATTCATGCCTGTGGTAAAATGGTTATGAATATCACGATTTAGAGTGAATATGTGATTTTATTACGTTCTCAAACTGAAAGTATTGCATTGCACCCAAAAAATTTGACATCTAAATTTCACCGGAAACAAAGGACATTAGAGCCCTTGTATGTGTCTGCGTGAACGTCTGCCTTAAACAGTATAATTCAAGAGTAGGTTAAATAACAAACTTACTATATAAGTCTTCCAATAATACAACACAGACTCTAAAAATATTTCAATCCCAAGAGACAGAATAAAGTGGAAACAAACTGTATTAAATTTAAACTAATCTCTGGTTTCTAAGTAAGTTTTCAAAAGTTGCAATTTACTGAAATTAAAGAATTAAATTGTAAACAAAACTATCGCAGATTTGAAGTATTCTCAGTATGTAAGCAAATAGAATTCAACCTAGGGGAAAATAACTTACAGGAACTAGTTCAGCCTAGCTAGCCCCAAGGAATATTACGGACTAGCTTTAACTTTAATAAAAAGAATCTGATGTGTTGCACTCACATGACTTTCTCCAGTCTTGTACTAACCATTCTTACAAACTCTTATTCCTGTATCTTCTTCGTGTTAGTTGAGATAGACATTTGGAGAAATTATCCTATTGTTTATCTTCTTGTGGGTACTAGGGGAATATCGGAATACAGTAGACTTTGAGCGATAGTCAAATATTTTAAAGCTTTCAAATTCCGTTCTCTTTGCACGGTTAACATATAAAAAATGAATAACGATGTTCCTTTTGACAGAAGTATAAGCTCTCCAAAACTCGCACAAATAACAAGGTATATCTCCGAAATGGTTCACTCTACAAAAAATGTATTTAGACATGAATTGTATGTTTTAGCATTATATATTTTTTGTGTGTATAGTAATATTTCGTCTATTTCTTACGAATAACTAGTTATGCAAAAGTCATCTAGCCAGAAAATTCAAGATATGCATTTTATTTGTCGTAAAAATATCTCAAACATATGGCAGTTCAATCAACATCGTTGGAGCCATTTTCAAGAAAATCAATTTTCGAAAACTTTTCCATGCAAAGGCTAGTTTAGGCTGGAGCAATTTTCTTTAAAATCTTCGTGTCGCATCCTTGAAAAACATTAAACTTAAATACCAACTCTAGTTTTTAAACGACTTTTCATTTTTGAGTTATGCTGTCCACAGACTGGCATAGACACACACAAACCTTTTTCTAAAAATGTTTTTTTTTTTTTTTTTTTTTTTTTTCGATTTAGGGGGTCTCAAAACGTATTTCTGGTGAAATCTCGACATCGAATTTGTGGGTGGATTACAATACTTCCCTACTTTACTATACGTAATAGAGAAAGTAAACGCTAGGCTTAAAGCGTGTTTTGATGATGATAATAATAGTAATAATAAATATAATAATTGTAATAATATTACTAAAATTATTGTGGACTAAAAACGTTTAGAGCTTCCACATTGTTACATAAAGGCCTTGTGTGTGAACAACATTGCAAGAATCCGTAGCTTTTCTTATATGTCTCCACAACAAATTTTAGGAAAGTCGTTGTTGAATACAGAGAACGGGAACTTCGCTGGCAAAGTGATATTAATGAGCTGGAGAAGGAAGGGATCTGAAGAAAAAGCAAGAGGCGGCAGAGATTTGTGTAGGGCTCCCCCACCCCCAAACCGCACCCATTGTTGCTTCCCACAATACTCCACGCTGATAATGTACGGGCGTGGCGATATGCGTTTTCAATGTAACACACGGGGGACCTTGCTTATATTGAAAATAATGCATACTGGATCGAAAGATAGCTAGCTAGTATCGGTAAAGATTCATGGCGTATAGTGCCACGGTCAAAATCCCTATCACAGTGCTGCATCGAAGATAAAACGTAAAATTAATCAAGAACAATAGCTCCAGATAGCATCTGTTGTGTTGCATTTTGCTATTATATTATATTTTCTCTATAAATTCAGTTAACAGAAAATTACAGTTGGGTGTGCACATTGGCATTTGTTGTACCATTTAATCGTGTGAGGTTATCAGCCGTCCTTTGATGTCACTATTGAAGTCACAGTACACAATTACAGTAAGGCTCATTTCGCTGCCAGTCGCCTATAATTGTCTGTGTTTACGCATGCTTGCTGAGCGGGTTGGCCCAGACGGTAACGTGTGTGGCCCACATTCCGAAGGTCGCGGGTTCGATTCCGTGGCCGATCTTTCTTTTGGAGGTTTTCCAGGTTCGCCAGACGACTGCTGGGAAGATTTCAATATCCGCCGAAATTTCCTGTCCCTCCATTCCATTACATAAATTATTTAATTTCACCCTTCAGCCCGTTAGTTTCTTTCAGGTTTGGAAGCGCCGGCGAGCGTCGCGGCAGCAGTACGGTTGCGGGGTCCAAATGACCTAGCTGTCGACGAATCCTTAAACTTCACTCACTCACTCCCTCCTAGTAGAACATTAATAATGGGATCCACTTTGAGTTTGCTTATTGACTTTATATCGTTTATGGCTCTTGTCACCGTGTTTGGTCTGTTATTTATACGATATAATGTGTGAATACGGTTCCCTTAGTCTGCAGAGTAACTCCTAGGTAATGATTTTAGCATTATGCCAATGCCCTACGATCCAGCTTTTTGATCCAAAGCATTTGTACAACAAAAGTATCGTGTGACATCGAGATATAGATACAATTTTGTTGCATACAATTTATATCCTATTTTTTGTGTCAGCGTATTTGTATACAATGCGATTGAGTTGCATCTAATTTTTTCATCCAACAATTTGGAAATAGCCAATCAGCGTCTATAACGTAACAGTAATGAGGACTGGACACGCAAGGCGTGCGTCAGCTGTTGTGTATGTACAGCTCGCAGCACATTTAATGTGACGGGTATTTTAATAAAACGTTCAATTTTTCTTTTTTTTTTTTCTGGAAGGTTCATTAAAAATAAATTATACGATCCAGTTTAGTGTTCAAATTTTACGTTATTAAATGAGTTCAAATCTCCTGTCTATCCATACGAAGATTAAAACCATTACAATTGTAGAAAGAAATATCTTCCGGGCTGTTATGCCGTGGTCTGCTGGAGATCTGTCTTCCAGACGTTTCGTCTACAACTGCGGTAGACATCCTCAGTGGCGTTGTCGAAGTCTCCTCGTGGAAGGTGTCACTGCGACTGGTATCAACGACAACGCCACTGAGGATGTCTACCGCAGTTGTAGACGAAACGTCTGGAAGACAGATCTCCAGCAGACCACGGCATAACAGCCCGGAAGATATTTCTTTCTACAATTTAGACGCCGGCCGTGAAAGCCTACGTAGCTTTACCATTACAATTGTTCCCTATCTCTTGCGTGTTTGTCTCATATTTGTGTCCTTGTTTGTAACTTTGTCTTAGGCAAGTAAAAGGTGGAAATACATCGTCAATTCGTAGAAAATTGCTATAGTTTTCCGGGTCCTCTAACCTCAATTCGTTTTTAGCAGCCTCAATATATCCTCGGCCTGTGTTCTGCTCTCATGACCGTCTCCAACGTTCTTTTACTTTTAAAACATCTTTTCTTCCTCCAATCGCTAAATTACTATTTGCAACCGCCATGTTTATTTCTCACGCTTGCTACGTGAACTGTCATTTGTATTGGACCAAAATGAATCATAGTGTGATAGACACTGTTTCTTTTGTGTGCAATGCCATTGGATACAAAAAGTTAGAACCGTGAGATACCGGCTTCACATATAAAATGATGTGAAACGAAGCTGCCAAATTACAACCAGAATGGGTTGAAATGTGCATAGAAATTAACGTTGTGGGCATCCACAATTGACGGAAAAATGACCACGCGCTGCAAAGAATTATTAGACTGGAGTAATGTATTTGTGGCGTATTTCCGTTCCAATTGATTCCTTACAAATCATACGCAGTGGTATATTCCGCGACCCTAATGCCATCTTGTTAAAGTTTAAGCAACTCGGTGTGTTTTAAGAGTGTAAATACATAAGCTAGTTCTTTTTCAGCCATTGCTCTAGATTTATCGGAGCTGAAAGAGAACTGGTTGAGGCGTAAGGGATCATGTATCTCGAAGCATATTGATTCTGCAGGAAATTCAGCGTTCACTTAACCGTAAGGCAGCAAATTCATTAACGGTGAGAGCGCTTGCGATTGCTCACAGTTGATGGTTACAGGAGTAAACCCTCTTTACTTAATAACTTGAATCAGTTAATAGCGCAGATCTGCTTAGCAGAAACTCATGTTGGAAAATCTTGCTACAAGAAAATTATAATCGCGTAGGATATGTAACCACAACCTGCAAATCTCAAATCCCTAACTTCCAGGTACAGTAGAACGTTAATAATCCGAAGCTGAAGGGACAAAAAAAAAATCTAAATGTCCAAAAATTCGAATTACAAAAGTTACGTCTAAAATTGACATTTTAGCAATACAGATACACACATCTATCAAGACTTCCTAGTTGTCTCGCTCTTTTTCGATTCTTTCGCGATTTCAGATTTTTTTTTCTTTAAACCCTTTTCAACTTCTCGAATGACGCGGCTTTTTCCGCAAAAGTTAGTTTTGCACTGGGCATACGGTTTACTAAAAGACATAGTGGCATTGACTTGCAAAACACTGAGCATTAGGAAGCCCAAGGGATAACTAAGCTTCACGTGCTTTAAACAAGGGGATGTGGGAGCAGGTACAGAAGATCAAGACCGGCAACTGGGAAAGCTATTCCAAACAGCATTCTAAATGATTCCTACAAAACAAATAACGATGACCTCTTTTTCAGAAACTCAAGGACGAAATTCCCACGTTTGGATTAATTTTCGACTGACATTTCTGAACAAAACCTTCGAATGAATGAAAACACATCACATGTGATTTTTTTACATTACTTTGATACAAAATGCAAGGAACTAAGAAAAATATTCGATTTAACGATTTCGAATTATAGATGTACAATTATCCAAAAACCACTGCATATGGTTTTAGGCTACTTTAACCGGAGGCAAACATACTAGCATTTAAACTACGCCATATTTTTATTGCTTTCTCTACTAGTAAGTCCTATTTACTCTGGATGACATTTGCATAACTGGTTAAACGTTGGAGATAGACCAAATCTTAATATACAAAAAAAGGTAGATCTTGTTAAAATACACAATTTAGATCAAAATGATCTTTTTTTTGTAGAAATAACCATTTTGGTGATATTCCCTGTTATGTGTGTGAGTTTTGGAGAACTTACACTTCTCTCAAATGGAAGATGGTCATTCATTTTTTATATTTTAGCCGAGCAAGGAGAGCCGAATTTGAAGGCTTTAAAAGAAATGAATATCGCTCAAAGGCTAGTGTATTCTCATATTTCTCTTGTACCTACGAGGAAATAAGTTCCACAAACGTTTATCTCAACTAACTTAAAGAAGATATAAGAATAAGAGTTTGTAGGAATGGTTAGTACAAGAGTAGAGAAAGTCATGTGAGTGCAACACATCAGATTTTTAAGTTTGTACTCAACATATTTACGTTATATTATAGTATTGCTAGGATGAGTAATGGTAACCATGCGTGGTGGTGTCAGGTATTATAAAATTTTTTAAACATATTTTTATCAAAATGCTCCAAATAATTTATAGTTTATTTTACAAATGTTATAATATTTGGATTTACAACGTTTGAACGTATGTCACGTCCGCTAGTGACTATATAATTTACTATATTCCATAATAAACTAATGTTTATGTTCTGCCCGAACAATAGTAGCTTTATTGACTATCAATTCACGTAGTCGGCAATTCTCAAAGATAAGGTGCGCATTTTCAAACAATTTACTTAATTACTCATCCTTCCTATTTACTGTTCCAATACTGTACATAAGCATGTTGAAGATGTTACTAAGATGTATATTTGGTTTACCAATTTTAGGTTTTTCTTCAACGCAAATGTTGGAAGAAACTCAAGTACACGTTTATAGTGCGCTAGAAATCGCTACAGCATTCAAAATGAAAGGCCCTTATAATACTGTTGTATTATGGGTTAGTTTCCCTTATTCTATAAACCCATAAAACCCACATGAAACTACGTTTTTGTTTTCCGTTTCCGACCTTGAGCTTTTTAAAAAATAAACTTGTTCCTCATAATTCTTGAATCTTATTAACAATATTACAACAAGCATATATCCAATTGTACTGTAATATTATATACCTTGTATATCAATTTGCTTTAAGTGGAAAACCTCTATGAACAAGTATACGGCGTGTGCCAATTAAATCACTAATAAAATAACTCGAAATCTGTATGTCAAAGAAAAGGATTCAGAAATTAAGCAGTAAATTATAATTCATGTGGGCGAATGAGCAGAAAATCTCGTTCTGTGATAGGCGGATGCCAAGTCTATGAAGGATGTTTCTTCGAGAAGAAATAATGGTAGCCATGTAGGCTTTTTTAGTGCACAAGTTCCACGCATATAGCATTGTTTCCAAAGAGGTGGTATTCCAAGAAATAATATCAATCTTGACTTCACGAGAATAGTGACCTAGGATACAAGTCCAAAGGAAACCAGATGTTGATAGCCGGAAATTGATAAACTTACATGGAAATCATTTCTAAAGGTATCATGGGGCGAAGTCCAAGAAAATAAACCTTAAAGGCTAACCTACCATTTCAGCTTCTTCGAAATAGGTTTCGTTGCGGGCATGTAAAATTAAAATAATACAGCAGTTCAACAACTCAAACAGCTTGGCGTAGGTTACATCTTCTTTGACAAAATCTATCTCTGACGATCCACATCAGGTCATCTTCTGTCTGTGTTTCACAGAGTGGGCCTGTTGATCTGTTCTCTCAATCCCATCTTTTAACTGGCCGTCCTATGTCCGTCTTTCCTTCAGGTTTGTGCTGTATGTGCTTATGCTTTCTTCATTCTTCTGTTTGATCATTTACTGCAAAATATACATTTTTTGTCTAATAATTTCATTAGGAATCCTTTGAATGCTCGTAAAAATTTCATTTCCACTGCCTGAACACAGCTAAAATATTTTCTGCTCATAACGCACGATTCACTGCTGCAAATAAAACCGATGCAGCCATCAACTTTTATAGATTTGTGGTTGTATCTATTCATGTATTTTTACTTTCTATACTGGTAAGTAGGGGAAGTATTGTATCCACCCAAAAATTCTATGTTCACATTTCACTGGAAATATGTTTTGAGACCCTCTGAATGCAAAAAAAAAAAAAAAAAAAAAAAAAAAAAGCATTCTCTCTCTCTGTGTGTGTGTGTGTGTGTGTGTGTGTCAGTCTGTGGACAGCATAACTCAAAACCGGAAAGTTAGTTAGAAACCAAAGTTCGTATTTCTAGTTTAATTCAAATAAATTCCTAAAGCCTATGATACGGTGAAACGTCCTCACATCATTCTAGAACTCCTTAAGGCCAACGTCAAAGGAAATATGCTTGCATTTATTGTTAACTTCCTTCAAGATCGAAGGATGTGTGTGAGAACCAATGGTGTCTTGTCACAAAGTGTTGTCCTTGATAAAGGTATACCGCAGGGCTCGGTATTGAGTGTAACACTTTTTTTAGTGGCTGTTAACTCAGTATTTTCATGTATTCAACCTCCAGTAAAGGCTGTACTGTTTGCTGATGACCTGACAATATATTGTAAAGGAAAAAATATTACTACTACACAAGAGCTACTACAATCAACACTCAACAATTTTAAAAATTGAAGCCACAACACTGGCCTTATTTTTTCTTCCCAAAAAAGTCAAGCTATTCTTTTCTCCAGATTGAAAACTCCTAGCCCAAACCCTATACTACACATTACCAACTGCCAACTCCCAGTGGTAAATACCGTCCGTATACTGGGCATGCACTTTGATCATAAGTTGACTTGGATACACCATCTTAAGCTTCTTAAAGCTGATTGTGTTAGGTGGCTTAATCTTTTAAAAGTCTTATCTGCCAAAGGGTGGGGAGCCGATCTCAGTGTTCTACTTCGCACTTACAGAATGACCATCCTCTCCAAGTTGGATTATGGTTCTATTGTTTATAACTCCGCCAAACTATCACGTCTTAAAATGCTGGACACTGTTCAAACCACAGCTCTAAGAATTGCACTTGGGGCATTCCATACTGTCCTACAAAGAGTCTAAAAATTGCAGCAGATGAACCACCACTTTCTTTCACACTGTCTTACTTATTTTACCAAGACCTTAACCAGACCTAATTCTGGTGCAGTTGCTCATATATCACTCCAAGATAATACTCAACCCAAAGGGTTCCCTATCCAACCCTTCTCCCAAAGAATTGTTACATACCTTGAAGAGTTTAATCTGACTATTCCTTCTTTCATTTCCCGTACCTTCAACATAAATGATATACCATGGAGAATAAAATTACCTGTCATCAACACCACTTTGACAAAATATGTGAAGGCTCATACCCAAAAATCTTGTTTTACCATGCTGTTCAAAGAATTGTGTGACACGTATGCCAATTTTGAGCCAATTTATACCGATGGTTCCCGGTGTGACAACAATAATGGCTGTGCGGTGGTTGCTCCTAACCACACCATGATGTATAGTCTACCAAACACTCTCACCATTTTCTCTAGTGAACTGTTTGCTATACGTTTCGCCATGGATGATATATCAAAGAATGGAGACTTCAAATCATTCATTATATACACAGATTCCCTTAGTGCATTAATGGCTATACAACAACGATCTCCTTGCCACACCTTGGTAAGGGAGATACGTGAATTATACAGTGAGCTTATTTCATCAGGTAAACAACTAATCTTGGCATGGATACCATCTCACTGTAACATACTAGGAAATGATCTTGCTGACACTGCCGCAAAAGAAGCTACCAAGCATCCTCCAAGCTTACCAGATCTTAAGCTACCTCATGAGGACTATTTACGGCATCTTAAAAGAACTATCCTACACCGATGGAAGACAGATTGGACAACTACATCCAACAGCAAACTGCATGATATCTGTCCAATACCTAACCTGTCCACAACAATTAGAACGCTAACCCGGCGAGACCAGGTGCTAATAACCCGATTATGCATTGGTCACACTGCGCTTACTCATTCCTACATTCTGTCCCGTGAACTTCCTCCTAAATGTACTCTGTGTGATTCTACTCTTACCGTTCAGCATCTGCTCACTGTTTGCCCAAGATACACTCACCAGCGACTTCAGTATGAAGTTCCTGAGAACCTTCAGCTAGCTTTGGGTGATCAACAATATCACAAGAAAATCATCAAGTTCATCAAAGCATGCAAAGTTAATGTTTAAATTCAATGTAAACTTCATGATATGTTTCCTCCTTTTTTTCCTCAATGTTTAGTCGCGATATAACTTTTAAGTTGAAGCGACTTCAAATAATAAATAAATTAAAAAAAATAAATAAATAAATTTAGCCACAATTTAATGAGAAAATGTTATGCGAAGTTTAATTTCTAAGAGAACTTTGGCAATGCCACTTCAACATTAAATTCCAACTAAATTCATTTGAATTAAGGAAAACATGCATTAAAACATTATGGGTGACAACTATTGAAATAATGTGTATATCCAGAAGTTAAGTGGCTCCAGACATATGATTCAAATTGTTTTTGTCAGCGAAACAATTCTTTATTGACAATTGTATTGGACATGTTACTCGCGTAGAATCCGTAGTTAACGTATGGTTGAAGCAATTACGCTGTATATTTGATATTACAATTGCAGCTCTTGTTTTATCACATTTTGTTTGTTTAAAAGTTTCATGAACAACTGTTATACCCGTTTATTTTATTGGACAGTTTACCTTTTTTAGCCGAGAGAGCCAAGGAAAACATCAAATAAGTCAATTGAATGAGGTAATCCAATTTTTGGGCCATAACAGATTAATAAAAACATTCTAGAAGTAAATTTAATATACACAAGGACAAAGTTCAGGGGCCCCAAGGCTTGTGCTGTGAAGTTCTTGCAGCTGAAGTTGCCTGCGTGGCTCTTGGCCCGCAGCGGCGAGGTGTCAGAGAAGTTGCCTATCCTACAGGCTGTTCATGTATGTGGTATTGCCTGTTAACAGAAGAACGTAGTCATCTTTGATCACTTACAGTTGATACGCACATTTTTGCTAGTAAAGTTTTATTTACATGCGGCCGCAAGTCAATTTCAAAACAGGGTTCTTATTGTATTAACCAATTGAGGATGAACAGGAGTAGCGTGTGTCACTCACATTCGGAGGAATTTAATGAAAAATTAATATTTTTAGGAATATTAATTTTTACCTTAGGCACAATTCAATATTCCAACGTTTACACGCAGGACACCTGTGCCGGGGCAACTCTGTGCACCACAAAAGGTTTTATGCGCTAGCCAAGGCGTCGGCCATTGTTTCCTTAATTAAAAGCACATTAAATATCCTTAATACATTAAAATCTACCCTGATGCTAACCTGGGACACGTTACATCAATGGAACAAGTTCGCACAGTAAAGTTCTGGGTTTTTGAAAAATTTATGCTTACCTTATATTTTAGATTGAAGAATTTTTAAAAATAAAAAACAGTTGTGCACAATAAACACTTTGCTGCGCTTTATTACATTACTTCACGTTTGTTACTAGAAGAGTCACTAATCCCAGTTGTGGTGGACATGTTTACATACTCGTATCTTAAATGCTGATGGAAAAAGGAACAACAATACTTTGTTATAACAATTCTTCAGCTGGAGTTTGAAACAGGACTTATCACATGCCCGTTTACTTTAACATTAACACAATACACCACTACTCTAAAAAGGAACTGAACATTAAAGAAGGTTCATGGACTTGTCTATGCTAAATATTGATTAACCATTACACGTGGCATTTAAAATGTATAGCTCGCGTTCTAAGTATCTTAAAAGTTTTGTACCGTAATTAGAAAATCAATATCTGTTCAATTATCATATTACTTCTATCAGTCTCACGTATTTATTTGAATATAATTAATGATTAAAATGTTCTCAGTTCAGGCTCTTAAGATGCGCATGGTGCTCTGATAAAAGGGGAAAGTACGTGATTAGCTGGATTCTTCAGTATTTGCTTTCATGTTCCTTTAACTGTTGCGATTTCTCTATCGTGCCTATAGAATTTAATTGCATGCCTCTATAATAAAACCTCTTACTAATAAGCCGGCTATCCTGAGAAATAACTATTCAAAATGCGTCAATTAGCGTCTTCTGAATAGTGTAGTAATTATCGCAATAATCAATCACCTAATTTTATGATTAATAGTATGACTCGTTTCCGGAGAGCTTAAGCCAATGTTGTAAAATTTATGTATTATAAATTTTAGTGCATCAATAGTTTTAGATCAAGAATTAGCCCATTAACCTAAAACGTTATCACAGTATTTACTGTTGTAATATTGATTTATCAATAACGTCTGACGAGCCCAAAATAATGCTGATATTAAAGTCTTCGTTTAACTAGGAACCTGTTCTGCTTCTATTTTTCTTTGCGAGGAAATCTTGGGGAATATTTTGTTGTATTCATATGCCCCTCTCTATTTGAACAAGCTATTCTAACAAAGACTTATTGTTCTGTTTACATAAACAGGGCCACTAGCGTCTTTATCACATATTTACATACAATTGTAAGAGGAATAAGGTAATCTAATACACACAAGCAATAGTTAAATATACTACAGCTGTCTCATGACTTCGACATTCCCGATTTGTGTTTATAACTACCAAACCTCTAACAAGTTGCACTCAGATGACTTTCTCTGCTCTTGTACTATTCTTACAAACCCTTTTTTCATCTTCTTCATGTTAGTCAAAATAAACGTTTGCTGATTTTCTTGTACGAGCAAGGGGTTTATGGGAATACAGCAACCTTTGAGCGATAGTCAAATCTTTTATAGCTTTCACATTTCGTTCTCTTTGTACGGTTAACATACGTATAAAAATAAATAGCGATGCACGGTCAAGAGACAAAAATGTGAATAACGACCTTACCTTTGAGTAAAGTACGAGGTACAACTCAAACATATAGCAAAAAATATCTCGGAAGCTGTTCAGTGCATAAAAATGCGTTTGGACATACATTGCGTGTTTTAACGAGATCTACGTTTTTGTATAGTAAAATCTGATCTATCTCTTACAGTTTATCTTAGTTTTATTTGCTATAAAATGTCTTAAATATATGGTATTTTAACCAAAATCATTAGAAGAATTTTCTCGAAACACTTTCCATGTAAAGGATAGTTCAGGTGTGGGAATTTTCTTCAAAATCTTCGTGTCGCATCCTTGAAAGTTATTAATATTAAACACTAACGTGGGCTTTTAAGCAACTTTTCGTTTTTGAGTTATGCTGTTCGGACGAACCCACAGGCTGACACACAAACACTCGGACCTTTTTCTAAAAATGTTTTCTTTGGATTCAACGGGCTCAAAACATAATTTCGGTGAAATCTCGACATCAAAATTTTGTGTCGAATACAGTTCTTACCCTGCTAACTGTATGTAGTAAAAGTAAAAATTGTAATAGACTCAAAAATACATATATAAAAATACATGTACAAAAACACACTTCAGAAGCTATTCCTATGAAGTTTGAAAGGCTTGCATCTTAACAGATCGTATTTTAATCATGTCTGTCTTTTGGATAAAATTCAAAACGGCTAAAACATGTTCCTGTATAGGCTGGGGGTATTTCTTCCGAAATTTTCGTGTCGCAACCTGGAAGACATTGCATTTAAATATCAAGATTGTTGTTTACCTGGATTTTCATTCTAGAAATTTTATTTTTGTATAAAGCGTGTATTTGGAGTGAATTGTTGGTATCTAGTTTTGGGTGGAATACAATAATTCTAAGAGGAGTTAAAATCGATTTCATAGATAGTGGTTGGCACGGAGTATAGTGAAATAAAATGGTGCCTGGTGAAACAGTAAGCATTGTTGTTCTGTGATCTAGTTGCAAACCAAGTGCTCAAACTTCATGCTAAAGCGATACTTCCAGCGTGGCGTACGAGATAGAGAGGCTACGGGGCGAACATTAGTGGCATAGTTCTGCTATTCCAGTTATGGCCCACTGGAGTAAAACCACAATCGTGTATTATACCCACGGGCCCAAATGACCCAGCAGTTGACTGACGCGCAAACTGACTCCAAGTCCCCAAAGTTTCCATTCACCTTTTTCTAGCCATTTATGTTCATTTTTATATGAGGAAACATCTATGTGAATTTTTCAATTAACCATAAGTGGTTATTTATAGTGTAGTCTGTATTAATTTTATACCATTTTATTTTATGTTTTATTACATTTTTATACAAATTCCATACATAATATTTATTTTCCTTGTATTAGGATTTTAATAAGTATCCTATGCTTTTGTCTGTTGGAGAGAAAAATGTCAACTACACATTTCCTGTTTCACAAGCCTATGTTGTTGTAAGCAGCGCTTACTAAATCGCCTTTCACCATACCTCTTTGAACAAGTACAAAATCAATAATTTTGAGATTTTAAATCCATGATGGGATACAATAAATCTTCGGATCAAAATCCTAGGGAATCATACTGCCGTCCGCTGCCAACCATATATGTATACCACAAACTTTTAATAAATTCATGTTTTGTTTTTCTTTCTTCAACCCAAATTGATCTAGTAACTTATGCAGATATATTTCGAATGGTTTTATCAAATGTAGGCCTTTTAAAAATTGCCTAACCCTGTGATTTGCAGAAGGACTTGCATTTTTGAAACAATATACATACCAACTAAGATGAACTTGCTGTTAAATCATTTCCTTCCGGTTTATTTCCTCATCCATTTCGTGAGCTCCAAGTGTATATATTAGATTTCTTTCAATTTGGAAACGAGTGAAAATGAATTCTCACATTACAGCCATGCACAACATTCAGGCTTTGTAATTTTTCACAATATTACGTTTTTTATATAATACTAAACTGACTTAGTAAAACCATCACCAAAACACAACCGTAAAGAACACTGCCCTTGAACTTCTATATCAACAAGAACAATTTATGAAAACACATTATTGCACATGGAGCAGAAAGCAAGTAGTGAATTTCCACGTATCGGCAGCGCGCGGATGGAGTTGATGACGGATGAGGTCTTTTGCACAGCGATAACGGTATCGCCTAGGAGGAAAACAATCTTACCACTGTATTTTAAGGGGCATATCCTTCATTTAGGAAGAACTATGATTTTTTGCTTCGTTCTCCTTTAAGTAATATAATATGACAGGGAAACGTATCGTAATACGTAAGAGACATACACAGCTGTATGACTGTGAGTTTTTCATTGCAATGGCTTTGTATTGTGGATAATGTTTCTTTATTTTCCTCCTTTTCTTCTCGGATTCTTTATTTTTCTTAGTTATAAAAGTATTTACAATGTGCTGCACATATGGGATTGCTAAAGCCTATGTGTTAAGTTAGATACAGTTATAGAACACATATGAACAATCAAACCTTACTTAAACATCGTTTGTGTCTTAATAACGTACGCCTATTTTGCGGAGAAGCCATCTAATCCGACAAATAAACTAAAAGACATGAAATAGTAGCAAGGAATTGAAAGCAAACCTTTTCTTAAATTAAAGTTTTATTATTGTTATTACTGTTGTTGCTATTATTATTGTGACGCTGGCCGCGGCGCACAACTAAAGACGGCTGGGGCTAAGCTAACTCACTTCACATACCAGGCGCAGCGCGTATCAAAGCGCTCAAGGTCAAGCTATCTCACACTACTCAGGCGAGCAAACTAGTGACAACAATCAGAGCGGCAGAACCAAAAGGGGTTTTCGAGATTATTTACGAATTTCCACAAATACGAGCAATAATATGGAAATTCTAGAAAACATCAAGTTCAAAAAAGACCCTTTTTACACCATCCTCGCTATATAAGGAGGCGAGACAACGACAGCACTAGTTAGTTACATATATGAGTCGTTACAGTAGGCAGTTTTTAATGTGTGTATGTGTCGACTGCGTGTGTCGTGAGAGAACTGTCGGGCCGAAGGAAGATAGCGTAGTAGTTCATGAGTGCCGAGTGGTTGTACCATTAGTTAGTGATTAAGAGACAGTGAAGGTGAAGAAAGACATTGAAGGTAGTGAATCAAGGTTACGAGAAGAAAAAAACAGTTGAATGTTGTAATAACAACCAAGGACTGAAGACTTTGTTAACGACGGGAAGAGAACTGTGTATTTGTGCAAACGTTTTGGAGGAAAATAAGGTGAGAAAAAATATTGGACTGAACTTCTGTTTTTTGTCACATTCTTCTTCTTACTATTATCATCATCATTATCATCATCATTACCTTTGCGTTAGAACTACTTAAACAATTATTATTCATTAAAATAAACTTCCCATTGTAGTCAATTTCCATTTTCAAATATAAACATTGAATAATAATGTATAGATGTAGATATTCTTATCATGGGGGGGAAAATACATTGTTACACAGTGCAATTTATCATTTTCGATGCAAGGACATCTAAAATTAGCGACGGATTCTCCGCGCTCGAATTAATAAAGAAGAAAAACATTTAGATGCCGTCTTTGAAAATGTCTGCTGTCGTGATAGTGCTCCTTACCTTGGTGTACAATAAGAAAATAAAAGCTGCACGAAAGATAAATCATCGTCATCAGCATCTCCCGTATTGTCATCGCCACTCCCGATGGGGCGCCCATGTTATTGGGGAGCACGCCATGTCACCCGGGTGATGGATTGACTAACATTAGCACCATGTGAGGGATAGCTCGACTAGGTTATTTGCTTTGCCATTGAATAGATCCAGCCCCCTATTACAATAATACGTGTGGAAATGGCGTTCCACACAAAAGAGACCCACGTTAAAAATACTACCCTTTTTAAAAGCCTGCAGTTATACTTTGCTTACATCTTTATTCCAGTACTTGCTGTATTTATTAGCTATTTTTGTACGTTTGACTGCAGATTTTGATTCGCTAGTTAATAATCCATTTAACCGTCTGCTCTAAATTACCTCGTAACTGAATTAGGATAGAGACGTCCTCTAGTAAAACGATGGCTACTATTTTGTCCTGCAGCTATATAGTAAACTAGACAAATATATTCTCTATGCTAACAGTGCGTTCGCAGCTTGACCGTACCGCCCCGCGGCAGCCTGGACCCGGCGAGGACCTACGCGCTCTCCGCCAGAGTTACGCGTACGCAGCACTAACCACTAAGCTGCTTGAATTTCCCTCGTGACTTTATCCTTGAATTTATTGAATTGTTTTAATGTGTGCAGATTTGATGTCACCACTTTATTCTTTAACGTTCGCTGAGAAATTAACATTTCCAAGACGTCAGTTTCAACTGCTTCTCCCAAAGGCATTCCTACCGATTGCAATTTCCTTATAAAAACTCAAAAGATTTTTGGAAATGTATGCTAAGTAATTTCTTAACACAGTGTCACTTTAAAGTTCCACGAGTAAGAAAGATTATCAGTTCTTCTAATAATAAATTGCGATATCTGCACTATGTAATTGAGCATTAATTCTGCTGCTTTTATGTAAAAACGTGAACATTATTTTAGATAAGGTTTCCTTTGTGACCTTTGTGTAATTTATGTGAATATCCGGAAATATTTATTTGCATTAAAAATCTGAAAATACACATTTTTATGTGCAAAGAAAACTTAAAATAGTTGGTCCGGTGTAAATATCCAGCACAATCTCAGTTTCAAGTTCATATTAGGATGCAAACAAAATATGCACTTTCCTAAAAATCCAAGCCCTTGTAATAACAACAATAGTAATAATTAAGATAATTTTTACAGTAAAGGCGTGTGTGTTTATATGTGTGTGTGTGCCTGTGCAGGTTTGTGCGCGAATGTCTCTGCCTGTGAACGGTGTAACTGATAAAACGAAAACTCCATTAAATACCAGCATCTTCTGAGAAATTAGCTCACTGGTAGCGCTGCTGTTAACAAAGTGGGAGACCAGGGTTCGATTCCCGGTACCGGCGTGGAATTTTCTCCCGTTGGGAGACTCGGTCCGGGGTGTGCTCAGCCTCAGGTCCCTGAGAGGCCAATTGAGGAGCTAGTTGATTGAAAAGTAGCGATCCCTGGTTGCAAAGACCGCGTAACCGGCCCGGAGGGACCCGGGACCTCCTACCTCCAATACTGCACCCCATTCATAATGCCTGAGGTAGGCTTAGCTGAGGACGCAGTGCTCAGGCGGTAGTTCTTGACTAGGAAAGGATTATTGCTCCTCGGGATTATTATTGTTGATATTTATCTTCTGCAATTGCGAAATGAAAATTTTTAAGAAAATCTCACTTTCCAGTTTCATGTCACCCCTTTGGCAAGCTATCGTTGCGTTACGCCTAGATGTAATTAGATTTGGGAACACAAAAAATTAATCAGCCATTGCAGACCATTATAAGAAGGCATTGGCAAGGGAAAAGAATAAACCGTCAGTATTGAATGTCTTAAGCAGGGAGGCGGTGGTTAATTAAAAATAAATGGCCATCTCAAAATCACAGCCTTCTTCAGAAAACATTGATTATGCCCAAACGTCGAGCTAACTTGGCCTTCTGGACACGAATCATTTCTTATTCAGTTTATAATGAAGGCCATGAGTTTGCGATGGATATTTAATAATTGAGTTCTTGATGATGGTCATGGAGTTTAGTACGGACAAAATCTCGACTTTTTAATAGGGCTGATCACGCATGAAGCCATAATTTATAACCTCTACGTGAAAGCTCAACTCTTATTACATCAAATTTCATACCAAGCCTGAGTCTAAGGCGAAAGAGGAGATTAAACTAGGAACCCTTCCGAGCTAGTCTCTCTGAAAGTTTGTTTGCTCCTTAACAGGGATCTGACTCCAGGCGTCCATTTGCTGCAAACACAGCAAGTATTCCACCCAAATGTTCCATAGAAAAATTTCAGCAAATGCACGCTTTGAGGTCCCTTGAAACCACTAATATTTTTAGAAGGACGTCCAAACGCGTGTATATTTGGGACTAACTCATCTCAAAGCAAAATATATCATGGTTATCAAATTTGCTTTTACATTCATGTTTAAAAATTGCGATATTTCGATTTTCAAGAACATACTGCCAGCCCCAACTACGTTTTCTATGCTACGATTTTCAGAAACAAGTTTATTAAATATTATATACTTAAAAATTTCAGTATTATTGTAATTTTTTGTTTTGGAACAAAAGCAATTGCAGTCATTATTTAGGTGAACCATCACACCGATTACTTTACATGGGTCCACCCCATCCTTAATCACAGATGCATTTGACTGTCGCTGGATCTAGAACTCACTACGTTGGACTTAGAGTGGATGACTAGTTTATTTCATATCGCCTTAACCATCATGGCTACGCATTTAAGGGTTAAAACAATCGATGCCGGGTAAAGAAAGGTGTGTCAACAACGTATCTGGCACTTTAAACTCTAACCTAATACATCTAGTTTATGGGTGCTCTGCACTCCGCAACTAATTCGATAATCTGAAAGCCTTTCTGGTAATACCTGTGATAATAGCTGAAGTTAAAGGTCTTAAAGCAAGATAAGGGGATTTACTTCCCTCATGTGCAGAGTAACTTCAACTACTGAGTCGTTTTGATGTGGAAGATATTTTCTTTGTCACTTTCACTTTCTGCGAGTTCTTTTTCTAGAGACGGTTGGTTACTTCACGGATGATACGCATATATAAGTTTTAATTCACCCTGAGGTGGATAACGCACGTTGGCATTCAAGTTCCTTTTCCCCTGTTCCTTTTGTGAAATCAATCACGATAATAGTGACACCATTTGCATGTGAACCAGATTTTATTAAACGAGTCGAATCGCCTTCAGGGGAGTAGGGCAAAGGAACTCGAGACATTCAAATATACGGTTCTGAATAGATAATTAAAATTAGAATAGTGACGTGGTATTCTCCTAGAGCAAGCCAATGAAAAATATGGACATTTCTAAAGTTATCCTATGCAAGTGGTTCTAGATAGTAACTAAGTAACAAGAGGTTGCTTTAGAAACCAGCATACAAGAGGAAATTTAATGGCGAGAAAGAACTTTAAAAGAATTCCTGTGCTTGTTTATGAGGCTGTGAAATGCTAAGATTATATCAGACCCCTTGTGCCAGAGTTTAACAATGTATACGTTTTTGGTGCTACAATAGTTACGTCAGCTCTTTGAAAATCAAATAATCTCTAAAAATGCAGAAAGTTCCACAGGTTTGTCTATCTGCGACTGATTTCTCCGGGCATAGCTGAGAGCTGAATAACTAATTCATACATTTTATTGCAATTAACACAGTATACTATTTACAATAAGGTTAACCAACATACAAAAATTCTAAAATATTACAAACAAATTGTAGAAAATCAATAACCTCTCATAGGTCCCCTTAACTTTATTTGCTTAGCTAAAGCTTTAAAGAAATCTTTAATCCTAAATTAAAGACCGCAAACTTAAAAGACCCATTTATTATACATCTAACGCATAGTGTTGCCATTTGATAAACACGATTTTTAGTCAAAGTTTTGTGTTATTTTTAATTATATTGGCATTTAAGAGTAAAGCAAATGTATTTGTGGCTATTTATATTATAACTATATTTATTTCAGCTGTACTGCAGTTCCTTTTTTCTTTATATTATATCCGCGTGTAGCATCTTACTGTTTATTTTACATGGGCCCTTCCCGTCCTTTACTACAGTCATATTTAATTGCAGTCGCTGGGATTAAGCTCATGACTATAAGCAGTAATAGATAGGGACAAAATTATTAGATATTTAAATCGAATTTGGGCTGGATTTAATTCCCTTTTTGAGATAGGCTCATCTGATCCTTATATAGGTGTTTAATCTCACTCTGATAAATCTGTTACAGAAACCTTTATTTCATGCTCTAATCCATGCAATTAAATAAAACTGGTTACCACTTAGCCTATTGCATCCAAGCACCTACAAGAACATTTAAAAATGTGTAATGAAAGATCATTTCCATTATAACTAACAAACTCAAGTTTTTCTTTTAATTTTTCTTTTCGAATATTTCCTTAAGCTTTGAAATACGAAGAAAACATCTTCCCAAATGGGTTCCTTGTATAAGATTACTCTATTTTACGTTGTTTTTATATAATTGAGAATAAAATGTTGCTGTTTGATTGAATAAATATGACAAATCTGCCCTGGAGGTTAATTTCTGTTATTGACGGAAGAGTCAATTCTTCATGCACACGTCGTTCATGTGGAAGTATTCAATAGGGGTTGGATGTGAGAAACTGAGGGGGTGAGTGCTGCACGCAACATGAATATGAGGCTGCGTCGTTGTGCAGCAATTGAGCTTTTCTTTCATAAGATAAGTTTGGGGTAGAAAATAGGGGTACTTCTAATTTAGATATAATTAATCCTGCGCCATTACTGTACAGTCCTAGCGTTGTAAAACTTGTAGAGGAGACTGCTCTGAATGTTTGCTTCTTGTGCTATTTAATGTAATTTTCAGGAATTTGTTTGTCTGCAATGTTGCAGGAGAATGTACACACTGCAGCCGTGATACGTCCGGGAAGCACAGAACGAGGTGATTGAACTCGAAGGGTATTACGGATATTACGGAATTATTACGGATTACCGGTTTCAGATTGGCATATCAATGACGATCCCAGTGTCCGCCTGCGGACAATCCCGATTTATGTAACGCAACGTAAGCTTGCCAACGAGAGCTGTGCGAAAGTACTCGCATAAAATAGCGTTGCCTCGCTTGATTGAAGGCTGCATGCCCCGCTGGAGCTCCCATTCACTGCGATTAGCACACCTCGTGACGGTGTATAATGTACTCCACAACTTACCTACCAGTCTGGGAAAACCATAAAAGAATACCAATATGGGGGTGGCTAATTCAACTGGAATCGAACCTGAGGCCTCCTAGAGCAAGCCTCAGTTCTTCTGAGCCATTAAGCATCTCGATTGATCATTATAGCTGTCGACTGTCAAGTGGAGGGCGCTGTTCTATATTTCGTGAACGTCACAATTCTCAAGAATGACTAACAAAGGCCTGGTCGTCATCATGCGCTTCTTTTTTAACAATGTCGAATTACAGCTAGGTGTCCAAAAAGAACGCGTTGCTACCAGCGTGGTGATTCGTTTTAACAATTCGTTAAGGTCTAACGAGGGAGAAGGGCCCAAGCAATTACATTTCCTGTCCTTCCCTCGCCAATTGCCCCGTGCATTTTGACAAACCTCAGAGCAACGAAAAAAATTTAACAAAGACATGCTGGAAGGGACGTGCTAGACGAGAGAAATTAACTTGCTACAAAATTGAATTAAATGACGTGGCCCTGAGATTCTCTCTCTCTCTCTCTCTCTCTCTCTCTCTCTCTCTCTCTCTCTCTCTCTCTCTG
Source organism: Tenodera sinensis (assembly GCA_030765045.1). NCBI lineage: Eukaryota > Metazoa > Arthropoda > Insecta > Mantodea > Mantidae > Tenodera > Tenodera sinensis. The sequence continues at coordinate 53,713,912 of CM060970.1, forward strand.
AGATATGGATTAGCACGTGTACGGTACTTTTTTATGCTGGACGAGGGAGTGCCCATTATTATTCACATGCCGGGCTGGAATGCGTCACATTTGTCACTCACGCTTGCTTGCACCGAGGGAAATTATCGATTACTATTATTAATTCTGAAAGACTAAAAACGTCTGTATCATACCCTTCCCGAAATATAGAGAAACTCGCTTACAGTTAAGTACTTTTGATCATACCCTTAATATCTCTACATTTATTTTGTACTGGACCTTGTTGGTACTCGTATTTGCTCTCTTGGTTGCTTTTGAGCGCTTGAAATTTGCAACCGTTTTTGTTCTGAAACCTTTGTAGAAGATACAACACGCTTATCGTGTTTCTACACATTTCTTTTATGAGTAAAATATTTGTAAAATGGACAGTCCTGTCGCTGTTCCAGTCGCAACTACTTTCAGAAACCAATATTAGGTGCAAAGCGTGTTTGACGTTAAGGCCCTCTTATGTTCGTAGAAGTTCTTTCGATTGCAATGGGTATAAATCTGTGATTTGCTCCACAAATTTCTGAACATTGTCCATAAAATACTCCAGGACGATGAAGTAATTTTATCTTTCCGCTATGCTTTACCCCGTCGTTGTGGACAGTCGGTCATATATTGCTAAGGATAAACGTTGTTTTAATATAATTATTTTTCTTTCGACTATAAATACGACTTTTATGTAGTTTTACAAGTTAACATACACATACATCATCTCTGTTTTCTATTTATACGGTTATATCGTTGTAACTATTCATAAAGTGCAATTTTCGTTGCGGTTGTTGATTCGACAACTGAAGCACAACTTCTTAATGCCTCTGTTTGTTACATCTAGTTTTGAGATATTTTTGAGGGCTTAGGTAAGAAGCTTGGATCATGTGGGTAGAAGATATTCGGCAAGCCTATGGAAAAATATGGGATGTCCCCCTTTTAATCATTACAGTAGAATAGTAAAGGAGGTTACTTCAGGAATCTAGCCCAAGAAAGCTTGGTTCGAATGCCACCGCCTGGTGGCCCAAAAGGTACACCAGGAGCACCACGAGACAAGAGAAATATCTGAACTAGAGTAAATCACTGACTGCCGTCTGTATGTAACTGAAAAAATAAAAAGGATTAAATAAGTGAATAAATAGTTGAACGAACGAAGGAAAGAAGCTATAAATAAATGAAGGAAAGAAGGAATAAAGCAAGGAAGAAATAAATGAAGGGGGAGGGAGTGAGATAAGGAGTGAGGGAGCGATTGAGTGAGGGAGGGAAGGAGGGTGGGCAGGGAGGGAGGAGGGAAGAAAGGCGGGTGGGGAGGGAGGGAGGAGGGAAGGAAGGAAGTAGGGCAGGGAGGGGGAGAGAAGGGAGAAAGGGAGGGAGGGTGCGCAGGGAAGGAAGGAGGGTAGGGAGGGAGAAAAGGAGGGAAGGAAGGAATAAATAGGTAGATAAGCAGATAAATAAAATAAAAAACAAAAATAAAATGGCACAGTGTCCTGTGAATTTAACCCACAATCTGGAATGCATCCAGAAACTTTATTGGGAATTCTCAATATTTACTGGAAATCAAATATTCTTACAATATATGGAATTAAATAAATATCCATTAACATTTCGATAAGTACATAATTCGCTTCACTAAGTGTATAAATTTTGTACCCTTTTCACATGCTAAAATGAAAACAAATGACCATACAAAAAATAGTATTTGAATGTACACGCTACCTGGATATTTATCGTAGCGCGCAATGGAGAAGGCATTGGTCAGTTTTTATTTTCCACTTCTGATGCTGAAAAATACGGGCAAATTGCGAGGTAATCCGCTCTCCATCTGAAACAATCGGCCTACTAACAGTGCAGACTATAGGAGCTTATCACGTAACCTCTCGCGGAACCATATGTTTCTAAAGCTAACAGTTATGTGCTTTGAAACGGTTTCTTTTTAAGCCCTCATAACAAAGTCCATCGTTTTATGTTTTGCTGAAATAAACAGCAGCGCTTGGTAAAAGGAATTTAATATCTTCAAAATCCAGAAGAGAAAACTAAACCATAGCTGATCAAGTGCATTTGTATTCTAAGAGCGTTATAAGTAAATATGAAACAGAATAAATAATACAGAAGGTCGAAGGTATATGAAGATAAAATACTGTCACTTATAAGGAAATTGTAGCTTTCCCGTTGTCAATGCCTGTAGCAAAGCTTCATGTAAACACGACTGAGCTAGAACCGGGCACAATAACCACTAAAAAGGTAAGGTATTAAGGTCCGAAGTATCTTATCACATATAAACCTGCTGAATTATTATGCTACGAAACATATATTTCATAATTGCACTCCAATGAGCATATAAAACAAACATGCATATTGTTTCAGGTATTACATCAGCTAATTGACTTTCATAAAATGCATCAACAGGAAAATATGGATCAGATGAGAAATCTTAATACAATATTAACTGGCTGTGGTATTGAATTATGTCTAAATTCTACACAGTTAAGTTCCTTAAGCATAGCATTAATCTCCTACACGTTGTGAATATCAATTAGTGGAGGTTAACTTATCTGTGAATTTTCCATCGTTGGCTGCACTGTTCATTCTTGTAGGTTGTGTTCATCAATTGTGCAAAGGCATTTGACGTCGGTATGTTGATTTCTTCATTCATTCTCATTTGCTTTAAAGAGCTTTCATTACTATTAGATATGCTAGACGGCCATTGTTGTGCCATATTTAATGCTGAGTTAGTTGAGGGGGAAGAAAAGGAAGAATAAAGATAACCTATATAGGTTAGGTCAAGTTCCCTGACAATGACTTATGTCACTGAATGTTATTTTTTATTATCACAAAACACGCACATATGTAACACTGCGCTGTGTATTTACGATGTTCGTTTAGGAAACTCGAATTAACTTAAAAACTGCAAATAAAACGCACAATATTCTCGTAGTTCAGTTGCTCAATTCCATGACCCACCTCGATCTGTATCGCCATATTCTTCTTGCATCTACAAGGAAATAAGGAATAAGATAATTTCTGCATATGCTTATCTCAACTAACACGAAAAATATATATAAATTAGAGTTTGTAAGAATGTTAGTACAAGAATAGAGAAAGTCACATTTGAGTGCAACACATCAGATTATTTCCTGTAGTTTTGTTACGTGTAGATCTAGGATATTGCATGTTTGCAAGGTTTTATTCCTTGATAATTAGACATATGCATTTAAGGAGCACATTTATTCTATATTGCAATTGACTACGGAAGTTTTATGGCCCATATACCGGGTGAGTTCTGACCTTGTGGATTGGTAACTAGACAACTCTGCGTTTTACAGACGATGTGAAATGCAGGTGCACCAGCCCGCTGATTAGGGCTACGATGGTGCTCGTTCTAAACGTCTCCTAGTGGCGTAATGGTTAACATGCTGGAAAGTCGCACTCCGTTCAAATCTATCTGTAAATAAATGAATTTTTTATTAATTCCATTTGTTTTGGAAACGTTCTAGCAAATCATGGGTTCTTTCTGAGTGTATTAAAAAGTGGATTTGCCTATAAATACGAAGTTCCAGCCATTTGTGCTCACTAATTTGGGATCTAGAGAGGTTAATAACGATCGCAAGCAACATGGGCCTACAGACGTTATATAGTTTTTATGAATGCACAGCATTTTGTAAACTGTCGGAACTCTTTAATGGGTTTGCTATATGAGAGAATAGCTTTAAATAGTCAAATATTATGCTTCTAAGTTATAATTAAAATGATACGCATTTACTTATAATGCTTATTAAAGCATATTCTAACAAGTGACCAATTGCATTATCCTTCGAATACGGGGCCGTCATCGTTTTCGAGTTCGTCTCGTTTACTGCTGTTTTACCCTTTCTTTATGTTGAACAGAGCATATTAATGCCGCTTTGATCTAGATTTTAAATTATGTTTCATATATGCAGCTTTATTTCAACATGTCAGTAAAATTAATTGCAGTTCTTGGTAACAAAATGTTGAAATCTGCTTAATACGTTCATATGATGCACTCCAGAATGGAAAGTAGGGTGAAAGGAAGACTAAAACTTAAAAACATCTAAGGCTTAGTTTTATAAGAACTGCTAGACATTGGATTTTCATAACAAAGTTGACAGTGGTGAAGGAGTGATTGTCGTAGTCTATCCAAGACTTCTGATGTTAGCCAGATAAGAAAATGACAGTAGATGATGCTTTTATTGATTTGGAATAAAAAAATAAAGTAGAAATAGTAACTACATGACAGGAAACGAACCCAGGACTTTGGCACCACAGCCTTTGTTACGAATTTGACTGCTGGTCAGTCAAAGTTAACCCATCGTAAATCTTTGGCGTGGAATACATTTAAAACTAACGGATGCAGACTTTTAAGTTTTTAAATACAGCTCAGTTTTATTTGACTGGTGAATTGTTTCATAATCTGCATTGGGCGGAAACTTCTCAATGCAAATATGAGAAGACTGGAAACATTTATTAAAAGATATCACCATAATCAGAATCATCCTTTCTAAACCAAACCCACGCATACCCAGAGAGAAAAATCTGAATGCTCTATCGGCGGCAAGGGGCTGAATGAAAGGAGACATTATTAGGTTGTGAGAGGTATTGTTGCTTCAATCTGTCTTATCAACGTGTGTGACGTTGTGACGTGTGACTTCAAATGGTGTTTGCAACACGCGGCTGCATATTGCTTCAAAGCTGTGAAAGTAAATGCGTTGATTACTTTATCAAGATTAATAAGCGTGGGAAACTTGAGATATTGTAGGCACATTTTGAAGCTTTTAGAGCGTACTAGCCAAAAATTATCGCATAAATACGGGTATATATTTATACTTTATGGTGCATATGCTCTAGTTATATCTGTGCATGGCGTAGTGCACACGGACGTGTTTAAATGATGTATTGCTAAATTTGGCTTGTGTCTATTGGATGGCAGAAGTTACTATACGGCCGACTTGTCCATCATCGGGTTCCCTGTCTCTTTCACTCGTTGACGGCTTTTGAATCAATCATTGGTCATCCAGCAGCAGGAACCGTACCATGCAAGTCACATACAATCGCAATTTCAGCGCTTTTGTTCTGCGGGCAAAGCCTCACCCTCTCGTCACAGGGGTAGCAACCCCCACAGAGTGTTCTAAACGATGCAGTTCCACGAAAAGATTACAAGGCACAATTCCAAAAAATAGAATATAAACAAAGAAAGAAAAACACAACCTCTTCCTTAGAGTTTGGGATTCCTGGCACACGTCCCAAGCAAAGGTCTGCAAATAAAAATTCAGTGGTCCGTTAAAAGAGAAGTTTTCGGACAGAATTCGCAACCTCTTTCATTCCCTAATCAAAGGGCTGGACTGGCCACATACATTAAATTGCACTTTACTCACTCAATATTGACATCAGCGGGCTCAAAACAAATACATATATCCCTGTGTTTATTTGCTTAATTTATTGTGTTTATTGCAAGCGATTTAATGAGTAAAACAGAAACATTGGTGGCACCACTTCTAAACCAGAAAAGTCCTGTGTCCAGCGGGGAAATAAAATACATGGTATAAACGTTTATTTATAAATTAGTAATCTATAAACAGTAATAACTTCATATTTTTTAACACTCGATATCATACTCATAGGTCATTAAAATATCTTCTTACATTTTCTAACTCAAATTATTCACTAAATAGGAAATTTATTATTATAGTGTTCATCTCAATTCTTTGGCTTTGCTGCTTTCTATTTCCCAAGTGGTCAAAAATACTAAAAGACGTATTTTTTTGAAAACTAAGAATATGTGACAGAGTAAATAATTATAAACCAGGGTATAAGTATTCGAGATAAGTAAAGTTGGATAAATACTCATAGGGTTTGTCATAGAAAACTACTTAACAACTAAAGACTGCAAATTTAAAGAAATTATGTTTAAAGTTTACACTGATCAAGTATTATTGCAAACTTTAGTATTGAGATATTGGTCGTACAACAATATAGGGCGAGAAGGCAGTGAGAAAGAAAAAAGACAAAAGACAAAAGAAAAGTCCCAGACTACAAGACAGCTAGCAACTGTGTGTATGTGATCGAACAGCGATAAAAACCAGCAAGGTCTAGAAGCTTCTCGCTAATTCCACCAAGTCATCATTGCACGTGTGTAAGGAGGGTTCTCGAAGGTCACGTGACATCGGCTCCAGTATAAATAGGACAGTGAGCAGTTCAGTGCAAGTCGTCGTGTACAGTTAGTTTTTAGTTACGAGAGTATGTCAGCCCGTCTGTCAGTGAGTACTACCTGTCGTCGAGTGATTGTATCGTAATAGTAAATATATGTATAAGATACAGTGAAACTGAAGAAATACAGAGAAAGATTATTAGAAGAACAATTTTGAGAAAAGTATAAAATGTGTTAGCAACAAGGAGGAAATTGCGCATTTGTAGTCGAATTTAAAGGACAATAAAGTGTTAGAAAAATAAGACTTTGAATTTTTTCAATTTTGTTACAGTATATTTAATACATGGGCTATGAATATTGACGTGTCTTTCGAAATGTATTTTAAGTGTTCAATAGAAAATGATTTTGCCTACTTCAAAGCGTATTATTACTGATAGTGACTACATTAGTATCTATTTTGGAATTGTTATAATCTATTTACCTATTTATTTTCACCTTTCAACGCCGATTGCTCCGTGCCCTATTTATCACTTTGCCAAGCTCTAAAGCTCAAGTACCAAGTTGCAACCATACGCAGAGATATTTGTTGATATGAATTGGTATGCAAATCCCCCTTCTAAAGGTTCAATTTTAAAGAACTTTCACCCACTATTGCACGAATTATTCCACTCTTCTTCTGATACCTGAACCGGCTTAGGTATACCTGTCAAAAGTATTAATTCGAGTAGACATGATTGATAAATAACTAGGAGTTATTTCCGGGCTGTTATGCCGTGGTCTGCTGGAGTTGAAGAACCCAGACGTTTCGTCCACATCTGCGGCGGACATCTTCAGTGGCGCGGTCGTAATCTCCTCGGAGAAGTTAGCGTAGCGTCTGAGGTGTGGACTGTCAGAGCTGCGGTATTTATCCTTCTAGTGGCCTCCGCTGATTGGCTCGGGCGGCGCACGGCCGGTGGGAGGGGGCGGGCTTCGCTCAAGGTGTTGCCTCCTGATTGGATCACTTCAGTTTCTGCTGTGTTATGTCGTTTCCTGCCTTCAATGACAGGATACCAGTTGCTGTTTAGTTTCAAAACTTCTTCTTTCTTGTTGAAATTGTTGGGATGTTTATATATTTCAATGGCTTCGCGCTGTAACCGGGCATGGTAGTGTGTTGTGGATGAAAGGATGTTTGTGTCCTGGAACTTAATTATGTGTTCTCCCTCCGCTTCAATGGCGTGTTGGGCAACTGCGGACTTATCTGTTTGGGCCAGGCGGCAGCTTCTTTTATGTTCGGTGAGTCTTGTGTTGATACTGCGTTGAGTAGTTCCGATGTAAACCGATCCGCAGGAACAGGGAATACGGTAAACACCGGCTGATGACAAGGGGTCCCGGGGGTCTTTAGCAGAGCGTAATAGGCTGTTCAGTTGCCTGGTGGGCTTGAAGACAGTCTTGATACTGTGCCGTTGTAGTATGTGTTGAATACGGTCGGTGACATTCTGGAAATATGGCAGGAAAACTATACCGTTATGTTTGGGCTTGTTTGTTTTTTGTGAGGCAGGTTTCGGCTTGGCAGGGCGGCAGGCTCTTTTGACCTCTTGAATAGAATATCCATTAGAAAGTAAGGCTTTCTCAAGGTGACAGAGTTCTTGTTGTAATAAATGTGGCTCGCAAATGCGAGAAGCACGGTTTACGAGTGTCTTAATCATGCCTCGTTTTTGTCTGGGATGATGATTTGAGGCTTTATTTAAATAGCGGTCCGTATGAGTGGGCTTACGGTAGACAGTATGCCCAAGTCTGCCGTCTGCTTTCCTGCTGACTAAGACGTCCAGAAAAGGTAGCTGTCCGTCTTTCTCTTCCTCCATGGTGAATTGTATGCGTGTGTTGATGCTGTTAAGATGTAGTAGGAAGTCTTGAAGCGTTTCTTTTCCATGGGGCCATACGACGAAAGTGTCGTCCACATAGCGGAGCCAGACAGTCGGTTTTAGAGGAGCTGTCTGGCTCCGCTATGTGGACGACACTTTCGTCGTATGGCCCCATGGAAAAGAAACGCTTCAAGACTTCCTACTACATCTTAACAGCATCAACACACGCATACAATTCACCATGGAGGAAGAGAAAGACGGACAGCTACCTTTTCTGGACGTCTTAGTCAGCAGGAAAGCAGACGGCAGACTTGGGCATACTGTCTACCGTAAGCCCACTCATACGGACCGCTATTTAAATAAAGCCTCAAATCATCATCCCAGACAAAAACGAGGCATGATTAAGACACTCGTAAACCGTGCTTCTCGCATTTGCGAGCCACATTTATTACAACAAGAACTCTGTCACCTTGAGAAAGCCTTACTTTCTAATGGATATTCTATTCAAGAGGTCAAAAGAGCCTGCCGCCCTGCCAAGCCGAAACCTGCCTCACAAAAAAAAAAAAACAAACAAGCCCAAACATAACGGTATAGTTTTCCTGCCATATTTCCAGAATGTCACCGACCGTATTCAACACATACTACAACGGCACAGTATCAAGACTGTCTTCAAGCCCACCAGGCAACTGAACAGCCTATTACGCTCTGCTAAAGACCCCCGGGACCCCTTGTCATCAGCCGGTGTTTACCGTATTCCCTGTTCCTGCGGATCGGTTTACATCGGAACTACTCAACGCAGTATCAACACAAGACTCACCGAACATAAAAGAAGCTGCCGCCTGGCCCAAACAGATAAGTCCGCAGTTGCCCAACACGCCATTGAAGCGGAGGGAGAACACATAATTAAGTTCCAGGACACAAACATCCTTTCATCCACAACACACTACCATGCCCGGTTACAGCGCGAAGCCATTGAAATATATAAACATCCCAACAATTTCAACAAGAAAGAAGAAGTTTTGAAACTAAACAGCAACTGGTATCCTGTCATTGAAGGCAGGAAACGACATAACACAGCAGAAACTGAAGTGATCCAATCAGGAGGCAACACCTTGAGCGAAGCCCGCCCCCTCCCACCGGCCGTGCGCCGCCCGAGCCAATCAGCGGAGGCCACTAGAAGGATAAATACCGCAGCTCTGACAGTCCACACCTCAGACGCTACGCTAACTTCTCCGAGGAGATTACGACCGCGCCACTGAAGATGTCCGCCGCAGATGTGGACGAAACGTCTGGGTTCTTCAACTCCAGCAGACCACGGCATAACAGCCCGGAAATAACTCCTAGTTATACTGACTCCGGCCGTGAAAGCCTTCGCTCTCTCATGATTGATAAAAGCCAGATAACATGAACTGGCATGCGTTCAAAGCCGAAGGTTCTGAGGTTAATCCCCTGGACTGCAGTAAAGGATGGGGAGGGTCCACGTAAATAACTAACGAGACGGTACATGTGGATAATGGTGAGGTTATTGGACCACAATTACATAGATTTTTAGTTTTTAAATGAAATAAATGTATACGTTTTAATATAAATAGGTACAATGATTATATTTTATTGTTAAGTGATAATATAAAACCAACAAAAACAGTTATAATATTCTAAAACTTTGACTAAATATCATTGTTGCCAAATGGAAACACTCTGCATTAGAGTCTTTGGGCTGGAAATACGTAATTAAAAATATGCCATATCGGCAGTGAACCCCAAAACATTCTGCGACACACACACACACACACACACACACACACACACACACACACACACACACACACACACACACACACACAAAAGTAACTCCATACCAAAAATTAAATCCGAAAGAAACTCAAATTTATTTTATTTACAAATCACAAGGGAACTATAAGGCGATTTATTAAGCTATTATATGAATATGATAAGATTAAATATTATACAGAGATTGTACTTCCAACCTCTAGTCCAAAAGACTTTGTCAACAAAATGCCAAAAACTAGTCACTTTATTTTCCTTCTGAGTCCACAAATAAAAACCTTTTACTGACATTAAGTCTTCAGTCCTTCGTGATATTACAAATCATAAGTGTTTTCTTTTCGTAACCTTAAGATACAATTTTCAGTTTTCTCTTTCTGTCTCACAAAAACTAACTCTGACGATACAATCACTCAACACTCATTAACTGCCTCGCTATCTTCCTTCACGACGATGGCACACACGCAGCTGACACTCACAAATAAAAACTAACTAAAAACTGCTGCTGCAACGACACATGCCTGTAACTAATTCTCTCTTTGCCTTGCATTGTTTTTAGCAATGGTAACGGAACATGAACTTCGCCTTTTCTGGAACTTGTACAAATACGCCGGCTGCTGGATGTCTCTCGAATAATCTCGAAAACTCTTTGACGTGCTGCGCTCATGCGTGTTCACAAGTAGTCGCGCGAGGCAGCCTGACCTTTAGCGTCTTTGATGCGCGTAGCGCCTGGCATGTGCTGTGAGGTAGCTTGACTCTGACCGTCATTTGTTGTGCACCGCAACCGGCGTCACAATATAAGGCCACTTTATGTAAATCAAGCACGAGTTTCTGTTTTCGTACGGATCAAAATGTATAATAATTAAAGGTAAAATAAGGGCAATTGAGGTCAGAAATTAATGATGGAAATTAGGTGAAAAACGTAAAGAAAAAGGTAGTCGTGAAGATCTAATATATCCACATACAAAAGGGTAACCTTTTCACCATATTAAATATTTCTTTGATAAGATATTAGTAGGCATAGATTTCTCAAAGAGGGAATAAAGTTGTGATGCCCACTGTGCGTACGTTTCTCGACAAAGTAGGCTAAAAGGGAGTCAAGTGTAATGTGCATAATATGTTAATCCTTTCTACTCCCTTTTACTTAACAATAAGCGGCGGTCCCTGCGCAGTAGGAGGCCGACACCGACTGGTACAGAACCAGGGGGATGTCACCAATTATTTAGGGTAACGCGTGACCTCACACTGCACGTATGACGTCATGTCCTTGGAACCTGAGTCAGGCGCAATTAATGCACTGCATTCTAGATCAAAATCTTGGGGTACAAACGTCACTGAGGAATTGCAACGAAATGTATTTCTCCATTCAACAGTTTTGAGTCGGTGAAAATTGGGCAAGAATGATGCAAAGCTACAATTTAGCTTCTTAATTTATTATTATATATGATTCTTTAGCAACACTTTTGTGTAAATTGCTATGTTATAGGGATGAAAATCAAGTAACGATTTAAATAAACATGGGCGGGGGAATTCTGTACGGTGTATTTTACTTTAAAATAACATATTTTATGAAAATCTAGTATGTTTGATTCACATAATATTTTCAAATATTAACTAATCGCTGATTTTCTTGTAGATGCAGGGAGGATATGCAAATACATTTGTCCTTAATCAATTATCAGTATTTTAAAACGAATAATGTATTCCTATTTGGGAAAAAGTATAAATATTGGAAAATGCAAGCAAATAGTAGGAATATCTCGGAAATGCTCCAATCCACAGCACAACAAATCTTGTTTTAGATTAATTTATCGCTGATTTTCTTGTAGTTTCAAGGGGAATGTGAGAATACAGCAGTCTTAAATCGATTATGCCAAAATGGGGATTCCTCATTGAATAGTATAATTTTAAATGAACATATATTGAACAATAGACAAATCTCGCTAAACAAAAATGTAAATCTCTTAAGGCTATAGGTAAACCTTATTCCTGTGTCTACTTTGTGATAAAATTTTCAAATACTCAACAACCTGCATGGTCTGTGCCTCCAGAGAGGTAAAATACTATCATCTACGTTGTACCTAGTGATCTATTATTGCACTGTCTCATTTCCGCAGCACAACCACAGTGGCTTTAGCACTGAAAAGTAGTTACATCAAACGAAGACAATCGCCGCTCGTCCATTTGAAGCTAGCTGGCATTGACGACCACAAAATGGCCTTAGAGACGGTCCTGGCTTTAAGAAAGGCACCTGCGCATGGAGGCCAGTCGAGTAGGTACATTGTCACTAGGTTGCATTACGTCGCGCCATCTCCCTTATTGCCGAATGCACAACAGTCACTGAGAAACCGCCGCTGCTACGTCAACTGTAATTGCTTCGGCCACTGATTTTTCACGTCCTGAACAACCGAATGTCACTTCCGCGTGTGTGTATGTGCCTCTGCGAGCTTGTCTGTTTAAATTAGGTCAGAGGGAGCGCGTCAGAGGTTGGAAGGAACATTGCAAGGATATCAACAAAAGGAATAAACGGAAGAAAAGGAGATATCGGAGGAAGAGGAGGTGCAAGAAGAAATAGAAAAAAGGAAAATATGGAGTGCACTGTGAAATTACTTCTCTCCCGATAGAATCAGCGGCAGAAGCAATATATGACAGTAATGTAACAACTTTGATTTAGTTACTGTATGTTTAAAATAATTTCATGACAAATCAAATGTGCATTTTGAATTTTCTGGTAATATCTTTATAGCGCTCTTTATTCCAAAGGGCTTTTGCATATCTGGTAAACGGTAAGAGATGGACAAAGTATTACTGCACGAAGATGTAGATTTTTAGATTTTTAAACACATTGTTGTTAATGGAGTTAATATTTCCAATATACTGCTTCTTGGTTTAAATTTCAAACTCGTTTACTTTTCTCAAATGAGAAGTCGCTACTTCATAATATAGCGACCACTTCTTAAAGGCTTTGCTTATTGCTTAACTCTGCTGTGTCCCACTATTTCCATTGTACCTACAGGAAAATGTGCAATACAATGAGTTCTTAGAAATATTTATCTCGATGAATATGAAGTAGATGGAAGAGCAGTTATTAGTCATTGCTGCGTAAAATATCCATGTTGCTAGTTTTGTTTATAAATGTTCTATGCATTACTCACGCAAATTCCTTAAGAGTGCAGTTAGCTTTTATTTATATCTCTGTTTTCATCATGTATCACGTCATAATATTAAACTTGCTTCGTTTGTTCTTTTGGAGTGTCTTCCATCAGCATTTCTGTTCTTTTCAGGTGCCCACTTTTTAACGCCATTGTTTTTCTTTCCGTTTTTTAAATTGTCATATTATAGATTTTACAAACGCTGTTAACTTCATGCACAGCCAAAAATAAGGACTACGTCGCCCGCAAATGCCAAATAAGTGAAATTTTTCCTTTAGTTCAATTTTGATTCCCTTGTATGCTAACACTTTCCATCCTTGAAAAACGTTGGCCACATAAATATTACAAATTTGATGTGTTGCACTCACATGGCTTTCTCTACACTTGTTTTAATAACCATTCTTACAAACTTTTATGTTCTTCGTGTTAGTGGAGATAAACATTTGCAGAAGTTATCTTATTGTTTATCTTCTTGTAAGTACAAGGGGAATGTGGGAATACAATGGGCCTTGAGCGATAGTCAAATCTTTTAAAGCCTTCAAATTCCATTCTCTTTGCAGGGTTAACATATAAAAAATTGAATAACGATGTTCCATTTGACAGAAGTATAAGTTTACTTTTACTCACACAGATAACAAGGCATACCTTCCAAAAAATGTATTCAGACATAAATTGTGTATTTTAGCAAGATGTAGCTACAATTTTGTATAGTAAGATTTGTGTGTGTGTGCAACTAGAATTAAAGGTTTTTTAGTATCACGCAGTAATCTGAATCTATTCTATATAAATAAATGACAGTATCTTCGAAAAGATGTGTGAACGTAATAAGTGAATCTGTTAGGAAGTTGGACAAGTTTCAACGGAAGGTACTTCTTCATTGGCTCAGTTGTAAAGCTCATTTTCAAATGATTACATATTACATCGGTGCGCCGATGCAGGCGAGGATAATAACGTCTTTGCCTTTTTATCAAGCCATATTTACCATAAGCATGTGGATAATTTCAGGTGTTGGTCTCACTCACCTGAGCGAATCACCGGCTAGGCAGGCCGACGTTTAAACATTGACGGGAGAGTAATTGGGGAACCGTTGCCGAGTAACGAGCGAGAACTGTGGACATTGTGTTTGCAACGGATGGATTGTTCCTGTTGAACAAAGAGAGAAACTGGTAACATCAGCAGACTCGCACATCAATAGACATAAAAGAGCGCACGATGAGCGGAAGCGAGAAAAAAGATAACCTGTGCAGAATACGGTGTATTCGTCCACTGCCTTAGGGGAGGGGATAGCCAGGGGACCATAAAACTATATTTTGGCACACGTTGACCAGCTGTGTTCATTAGAGAGATCCCTATCTCTGCTGGTTGAGTATGCGACTTTCGTTGAGTATTTTTGCAGCAAATAAGCTTGCAGATTCTGTTTCCCTTGACTTTTTGATCCTGAACCAGAACAGCTACAAGCAGTCGTTTCGCAAGTTTTGATGGTACCTACTTGTGGAAGTAAACTAAAAACCTCTTGGGGGAAATTAATGCATTGCGCCTTTATTACTTCCTCTTGTACGTCTAGTAAAGTAGAGGAAGTATTGTATTCCACCCAAAAATTTGATGTCGAGGTTTCACCGGAATGTTTTGAAGCCCCCTGAATCCAAAAGAAGCATTTTTAGAAAGAGGTCCGTGTGTGTTTGTGCCTGTCAATCTGTGGTCAGCATAACGCAAAAACGAAAAGTTGGTTAAAAGCTAAAGATATTGGAGATACTCCTTGTTATGTGTGTCAGTTTCGGAAAACAATTTTCTAACGACTTTGATTAAAATGTCATATATTTGAGGTATTTTTATGACAAATGACATATATTTTAATTTTCTGACTAGCCTATGTGGTCCTGTTTACTCTGGATGACTTTTGAATAATTCGTAAACCGTAAGAGATAGACAAAATCCTAATGTACAAAAAATGTACATCTCCCTAAAACACATAATTGACTACGCCCATTGAGAACTTAAAACTTTGGTGAAATGGAACATCGTTGTTCATTTTGTATATGCTAAGGGTGCAAGGAGAACGGAATCTCAAAGTTTTAAAAGATTTGACTATCGCTCAAAGCCTACTACAAGACTACCTACAAGGAAATAAGCAATAAGATAATTTGTACAAATGTTTATCTTAACATGAAGATATAGGAATAAGAGTTTGTAAGAATGGTTGGTACAAGAGTATAGAAAGTCATGTGAGTGAAAGACATCAGATTTTTACATGTATTTCACAATGCCGCCGTATTTGGAACAGTTTTCTCAGGAATAAAAAATGTCGCTTTTTATTTCATCATTAGTTACTAACGTCTAAAGCAGTTGTTACAGTGATCTTATGTCTAATTGTAAGCTTATATGATTGTATAACATATTTTATGCAAGCCATGAGAGAGAGAGAGAGTTATGAACAATAATTGAAAATGGGGACCTTACCCATATTCTATTGCCACTTTTTCCGAATAAATAAAAATTGTCTCAACACATACTATATTATAGGTGTAGTGGCCTGCAAGGTAAGCGCAAGAAAACTATTTTCAGGAGTTGACTTAAGCCTATTTCAGAACCAGTTCTAATAAGGCAGTTAATTATAGAAGGGTTATGAACTACTTGTCCTGGAAGACTCTTCTGTTCATCAGAGCAGAGACGATTAAGTTCGGAGGAATATTTCGTATACCAGTTTTCATATACATTTTTTCCCCTAAAATTATTACTTGTTAGTTTTTTTGGCTAATGGGTTAATGAAGAGCCGAGAAATGCCTGTGAAAGCTGCTATGTTTGGGAATATTGAGATGAGTTATGTTAGAGGGAGGAATAGGGCTAAGCCTTGTACTTTATTATATCACAATAACACAATTAAAATAATTGGAGAAGGTAAAGTGAAGTTCAGTATATATTAAGTAAATTATCTAATGAAGGCCCAGAGCTAGAGTGTGTTTATTAGTGCCTTAATAGAATATAACAGGAATGTTAAAACAATGTTGAGAAAAAAAGTTTAGTTACGCATTTTTATTATTTCTGTGTATTAATGTTTGATTTACAACAACCGCCATGCTGTGAGTTAACCGCTGGATATAAACTGAGTCGACATTTATTACTTTTACTTTGGAAATAAGTGCCAGCATTTTCCCATTCGTAATAAACTGTATAAAACTTAACAATTGTTTAATTTTTGTGCTTCTCTCCACTAATTTGGACGTCAGTGCATGACTTTTAGTCAGATTTCAGTTGTTCTGACCAGCACCACTTCCTAAAAAGGCAGTTCCTGGAAATTCAGAGGAATAATAC
This sequence comes from Tenodera sinensis, assembly GCA_030765045.1. Classification (NCBI taxonomy): domain Eukaryota; kingdom Metazoa; phylum Arthropoda; class Insecta; order Mantodea; family Mantidae; genus Tenodera; species Tenodera sinensis. Next base: position 53,730,174 of record CM060970.1, read on the forward strand.
CCGGAGAGCAAAAAAGGTACAAGCGGGCTGCGCGTTATTTTGCCTGTCCACGTTCTTAATGCTTGTTGCAGTCTGCCGCTATCATAGAAAGGCGCCGATGAAACCATACAACATTTTTAAAGGCTTTAATTACCAACTTTATGAAAGGAATGCTGAAACTGGCCAATCCGTCGAAGTTCAATGTGCTGATACACAGCGCCCAAAATATATATTTATTTGCCTTACTACAGATTTTTACATTCGTAATTGAATGCGACCAAAACTTTCATTTCAAATCATTCAGCAAAGATGATTATTAAAATGTTGTTTAAGGCTGAAAGATATTAGAACTTCAAAAAATAAGTGAGGGGGGAAAATGGGTATCACCCGTAAATAAATCAATGCAAGGGCCATCTAGAAGTGAAAATGTAGCAGATTTTCCAATAGCAACAGGACATGATTGTCTGGCGGAACATCTACATCGTATGAAAATTTGATTTGCCAAATTGCAGGTTATGTACCAATGACAATCCCATAACCTTCAAACATCTGAGAAAGTGGTGCACTCCAGAGATTATGGAATGGAACAAATGGTCAAGAATTGGGCAAATTGGCAAATTGTCCACAAGTCTACTAAATAATATGTTGCGAAAACCGCATTCAGGTGTTTCTATCGTGGTAACAGGCGCTTGCGATGAAAAGAAAGGAGAAACGAGGGAAAAAAAATAAAAAAGAATAATGATTGTAGTTAAAAGTGCCGGAGCATTTGCTTGAGTTAGAAAGATTTAGCAGATGGTGTAAGGAACTTTCTGTTTAAAATATCTGCCACTTTTAGCAACTTTATTATAATTATAAAAATAATTTAATTCTCTAATTCAATAGTCTGCAAACTCTTCAAGCTGAATATTTTTGCCATCATTAGAATATATCAGGTAACTAAACTGTGTTTTTTAACACACTCACGCATAACTTGAGACAAAAATACCACTGAAACAGCAGGCAGACAAAAGAGTGCAGATGAGCTAAGGGATTACATCGTCACTGCATGTGGATTAGAATATTTACCTAGTCTGCTACTAGATGACACTACCAAATCTTAGGCTTGTTCCTCTTACAACTGCTTCCTCCTTGTGCTGCCTGAGCAGTCCTTGAGGAAATACGAAACAATCTCCTAATGTCTCTAACATTTTATTTGCTATCTCTATGCTCCCCTGGCTATTACTTGCAGGAAGGAAATCAAGAAACATCCTACTCAAGAAGATGACCTGAGTGTTTGCCCTGGCACGATAGAGAATCGTTCTTTACGTCATTCTAAAGGCTGGGAGCAGGAATCAATACGCAATAAAAGCAAAGCCACACAAAAACGTTCTTCCCTTATCTAAATGTGAAGGTGAAGCATACGTCCCTTCTTGACTCCCAGCTGTATATCCCCTGTCATATCCCTGAATGTAGGCGGCAATCTGCTATTCAGCAACGGCTACTGCATCATTTGAACTTCAATGCCACATTTCCTTCTCGTTTTACACAGAAAAATATGGGTTATAAATGGAGGAATTTAAACTCTAGATATCTTCATAGTCTACCAGTTTCACATTATTTTACTTCTTCCATAAGGCAATGCATCTCTAAAAATTAAAAAATCCATTCTTCTTCTGTTTCCTTTGAATTTTTTCCACGTCACTCAGAACATAAAATATATAGTATACATAAAATTTCAATGTCGTGTGTCAAACTTTTCAAACTATTAATATATTTATTAATAATACATCACTCTTTAATATGCTAATATAAAATGACCCTTGGAACTTACAGTTTTTTGTGTAACTGTTGTTGATGTTAATGTGAGACGAAAGTAGAAGTTCTATTTAGCTTTTATTAATCTTCGTTGGAACGAGTCTTTACGAAGTTTTATTACTCACGGCTTATGAATATCACAGAATTTCACAATTAGTTATTCACTTTTCGATGTATTATTATTTCTAATCCTCCACATGAACAGAAGTTAGTCTACGCTGCCTATAATTTAAGTTATTTCAGAGGGCTTTCTATTGCCTCTATATTTGCAATTTGAATTATTTCAGACGGCTTACACAAAAATCCTGTCTCAATCGTATCTCTCCTAAATTTCTAATTTGAGGTCAGTATATATATATATATATATATATATATATATATATATATATATATATATATATATATATATATATATATATATATATATAATTTTCGTACAGCAATACCTTAGCTTTAATTAGTTTAACAGGAAAAAATGTTTTGTATGCAATTGATTCATATTTTCAATGTGTTCAGTATGAGTTGTGAAAAGTATTTACTTTCAGTTCAATTATTTCATATTAACTAGTACATGACACATTTTAATACCTTATTCTCTCAAGCTCTGCCGAAAGTTTCAAGCTAATGAGTTGTAAACCGGAGTGCAAGGAGAATTTTGAGTAGTGAAAAATGCTGAACAAAGAGAATTCAGGAAATTAATTTTAAAATGTAACAGTACTTTTGTACTGTGGTGGTCAAATGTGGGGGACGCAGCGGTCGGGCGGTAGATCTTGACCTGGATAGGCTGTTGTGCCACAGGGGGTTACCTATAATAGAAGAGGTACAGCATTTCACTCAAATATTCGATGCCGACAGTTCTCCATGGAAGTTTTGAGAATCTCAGAATTCAGAAAAACTTTTTAGGAAAGTGTGTGTGTGCATGTACGGGCGTGCTAACGCGCTAGCGTGTGTATGGATGCGCACTTATCTGTTGGTAAGCAGTATAACAAAACAAAACGAAGCAAAAAGAAAAATTCAAGTATTCAAGTCCAGTATCTTCAAGGATGCAACGCAAAGATTTAGGCGGAAGAAACAACCTCTATCACTAAGCTTTAGGTGAATACTTCTTTTAGAAAGCATATAATGCTTTTGTTTAAATAGCAATAATATGCTTATGACGTCTTCATGACAAATAAAATGCATATATTGCATTTTCTGGGAATAGCCTCTGAGATCCTGGTTATTGTGAATCATTTTCCCACTGAAAATTCGCGGATCACCTACTGATCGACGAAAACCACAAAAACACAAAAAGATATTCGGTCAAGTTGGTCGGTTCCAGAGGTTTGAACCTGGTAGGTCAGGTTAGCGCTGCGCCATAAGAGTTTTTGCCAATTTCATTCCGGTTAACAGGAAGTGGATAGAAGAATAAGCATAAAGCAGTTGTTTAATGTGCTTCACGTTGGTATGACATTTGAAGCAGGATTAGCCAATCGTAGATGCAACGATTCTGAAGCCGAATTTCATAATATTTTGTCGATAACGCGTTGATAATACTGTTAGAAGCAATAATGCTTCATGCCACCTAATAATTCCTTTAAGTGAGCTTGATTCAGTCCTTTGCCGCCGATAAAGATATGAGATTTCTCTCCCAGGGTATGCGTGGATAGTGTTTTGACACCAATTCTGATAAGGTATTTTAATAAAGCTTCATTCGTTTCACTGAGATGTTTAGCTATTACACAAAACTGCTCATAGTTATACACCTAAAATATGCTTTATTATGGACCTTTTGTGTGTCTGTTGCTTTCCACGCGCTTAGGCGCTGCAAAAAATTGTCTGTTCACTCAGACGGACAAGCAACTAAAGTCACGCTACCAAAATTTAAAAAAAAAAAAAAGTTGAAACTATTCAGCTTTTTAAATTCGCGGGGCTACCCTTTTCTTGCGTTCGGTTTTCTTTATTCAGTTTTTACTGAAAATTACTACTCCAATTATTATAGGGCGAGAGGTCCAGGAGATAATTTCTGTTAAATCTCCGATATCGATCCTCTTGGATGCAAATACAATACATCTTACATCACGGTTAATATCAGATGGAAGACTGACATCCAGGAGCGTTTCAGGCTTAGCCTATGCTTGGTATTTACCTGAAGATGAACTGTTATTTTACTGTTTACTTTCATCTTATACGGCCGGCAGCAAACGCTCTCGAGAAAAAAAATTCAGCTATGGTAAATAACGTTAGCGGAAATTCATGGTTCAAACTGGCGTATATGTATTTTTGTTTCCTGTTACACACTATGCTGACCTCGAAGACTCATAAATGGCAGTTATGTACCTAAAGGTATACTCTCTTAAGGTATTGCATCAGTAAACAGCGTAACTCAAATGTTAAGTCAGTGAAATTCCAAGTACGGTGTTTAGGACACTTGGTAAATACAAATGTATATAAATCGATTTTTGAAGGATTTAAATACAAAGCTCACATTGAAAGCCACGCGAAAGTAAATTTACAGTAGCACATTTAAACATGGCAGCGGAGGCAAACTATGCATTTTTGGTATTCACAAATGTCTCAATTATTTTATAAAGCTAAAATAAAAAATCTGCTGTGTTGAACTCACATGATTTCCTCTACTCTTGTAATACCAATTCTTACAAATTCTTATTCCTCCATCTTCTTTGTATTAATCAAGGTAAACGTTTACAGAAATTATCTCATTACTAATTATGTTGTAGCGCAAGGGGAACTTGGGAGTACAGTTGGCTATGAGCGCTAGTCAAATGTTTTAAATCTGGTCGCAATATGAAGACTGAAATTCCGTTTTCTATGCACGGCCAAGAGATAAAATAATGAATAACTGTCTTCCATTTGAGAAACGTTTAAATATTGCAAAACTCGCACAAATAATAAGCAATATCACCAAAATGCGTCACTTCACACAATGAAGATGTATTTGGGTATAACCTTACGTTTTTAACAAGATCTACATTTTTTGTACAGTAATATTTGGTCTATTTCTTACGCTTTACCAGATATGCAAAAGTCATCTTGAGTAATCAGACTATATGGGCTACAGCCAGAAAATTCAAAACATACATTAAATTTGCCATAAAAATCTTAAGTATATAGGATTTTATTAAACATCGTTATAGCCATTTTTGAGAAAAATAAGCATTTTCGAATAATTTTCTATGTAAAGAGTAGTAGGATGGAGAACTTTTCTTCAAAAGGAGTGAGTCTAGGCTACGAGAAGAAAACAATTGTGGATTGTAATATCCCGAAAAATATCTAAGAATTTTGTCAAATAAATATAAGAGTGAGCATTGTAAGCCTCTTTTTATAACATTACATTTATTAACTGTTATAAACTTACATATTTATGATGTAAAAATATGCGCTTGGCAGAAGAAAGATACATTTAAATAAGTTTGTGACAAGCATACCCATAATGCAAGAAACTATGAATTTGGATAATCCTAATTATAGATTAAATAAGATAGGTTCAAGTTGTCTAATAATGCCTAAAGTTGTACAACAAAATACCATTTGAATATCACACGTTACCACTTCCTATTTTTTTAAGAAGGTTTCTGTAATTGGCTAGTTTTAAATCCTTTTTGTTACTGACGATTATTTAAATATGACAATTTGTTCTTTTTAAATATGTTTTTATTTTGACGATGCCATTGTATGTATGATTTAAGGCTCAATAAAATTAAAATTACAATGTGTTTATGTAAACATTCTGAAAGATAAAGTGAAAAATAAATTACTTTTGTAGTTTTTGTTACATTGGTGTCAGAAGTGGGATTCGTCGAATTGTTTTTTGCTAGATTAGTATTGTGAAAATTATACAAGGTTTAAATGCACGAAAACGTAAACATTCAATAGCGCATTTAAAAATAGCATGCGGGGGCAAATTAAGCATTTTTGGCATTCACAAATATGTCGTTTACGTTACAAAACTAAAATAAGAAAGGTAATTGCATAATCTTTACGATAGTTACGTTTCTCCTGGTATTAATTACACATATATCTTTGTAATAACAAATGAATAAACGCCGGAAAGCTTGTAGTTTTGAAGATTTCTCTCTGCTCTTGACTTGTGCCGGAGTGTGGTGGTGTTGGTAAAGAAGTAGACTCTTTCACGACTACTCCATTCCGTCTGTTGACGGCTGGGACGGTTTCCTTTGTGTGAGGTAATTTCTCGCCATTCATGCAGAGCGCTGGACATAGCATGTGAGTGAGTCGACGTATGTATGTATGTATGTATGTATGTATGTATGTATGTATGTATGTACAATTGCCCCTTCCCTAAAACTCTCCTAGACTTGACTCTCGTACACAGTTCAGAGCCGTCGTTGTAGCAAATGTAAAACCCACCAGTAGCGTGTAAACATTTCATTAGAGAGAAATACTTTTAACCATACAGCAAGCAGTCCTAATTTTTACTTTCTCTACCACGTAAACACTGAATGCATAAGCTAGTGCATTTCACCAAAAATGTATATAATTCACGTTTTGAAGGTTCCTGAATAAAAAACAAGTAGAGAATGGTTTGTGTGTGTCTGCGTAAACATTACTTAAAAACTTAATTCTGTTCTTCTCCCTCACCATACGGAGGACTTACACCCCGTGGGATTTACAAACCTGTGCTTAGGCTCAGATGCCCGTCAGGGAGCAGACCATGTATGAGAGTGAGGAAAAGGGTGTTACGAAATGCAGACGAAATGCAGTAGCATTCATGACAAAGAAAATGTGGCATAGTGAGATTTAATTGGGTTTCCTGTATTCTCCATTTCTTTAGCCGTTGTTGAAGCAAGTCTAGATGCTGTTGGATATATTCTGATACTATGAGGATTTTCATGTGAGCCGAGAATGGTCGTGTCATCTGCAAAAGTTGCTGTTCTGGTGAATGTAGTTGAAGTAATTCAGAATTTAATTTATGAATTGAGTCTTATTCTCCGTATTGTATATATGTACGTATAAATATTTTGAAACCTTTTCAATTATTAATTAATGATCAAAAAAATTATTTCATCAAAACATACAAGGAAAAATACATGTGTGTATAGTAAAAGTGGGCCGGAAAGACACGTAATGGTATCCAAATTTGAATTAGGACAACATGTAAGCAGATTATGTCAAAAATGGATATTTTCTAAGATTTCTGTATCGTAGATTATGTATTTGAGAGCATGTTCTAGTAGTATTTTTGTTACTTTTCCATACTTTAACTCCATTTAAAAAGTTCAATTCCTTGGTAGTGAAACTGCCCATTTGTCAGATTAGGCAACACCCCGATTTTGTTTCCTGGGTCTGTATTGTTATTTATTTCACTAAATCTGTAAATTATTTCAAATATAAGCGAATCAAAAATTCACTGTTTAGAGCACAATATTAGTAAAAATCCTAGGTATAGTAATTAAAATTTACAAAACAGGTGTCACCTATTAGTACAGTGGAAGACGGGTATCGCTGTTGTGACGTCAGCTCACTGAGCTCACATGCTCCCATCGAAGGCCAATTGAACGTGTGACGTCACAGCGGGGAAGAGGAAATGGCATACGGGATATCGCAATTTTAATGCTGACTGTTTCAATTACAGAATAGTCACAATTATAAATAATTACACTTCGGCCTTATGCCATATATATATAAATTTTAGTTTATGTAAACAGTCATGTTATGACGCCAATAGAACAGAAATTATAGCTATTTTGCCTGAGCTAGAGAAGAGCTATACACAACAATTAGGTGGACATTTTCTGACATTTGCCGTTTCGCTTTTCTTTAACTAGTTTTTCAATGTTAGATTGTGATCTGGCAATATGCTTAGAGATTTTGACGGAATTGAACCTTGGCTCTTTACCCAAGATAACGGAATGCAGATAGAGGTGTTACGCAGTAACTGACTTCGCCTCTTATATGTTATCCAATAGATACTTTATCCAAGGTACATCGGGCACAATTTATGAGGAAGGTGGAACCTATAATTACCAGCTATGTGAAAAAAATTTGTCCTAAAAACAAAGATAGTATATAAGATTATTCTAAAGTAAGTTCCCAGGTTAAAATGGTAATACATTTGTCAAACGTTTAGATTCTAACAAAATAAAAGCACCTACGTTTTCGTTAAAACGTGGAACTTTATTAAAACAAGATAAAAGTAAGTATGACTACCACCGTATTGTTTAATAAACAATATTCTTTTTTCTATTATAGTTTTCTGTCTGTAAGTGAACCAGACGTGTTTATGGTCTGGCTTTTACAAAGTAGGGTCCTGTTATCAATTTATTTAATGTTCGATATTTCTTAGTGCATGTGCATATTTGTTATATTCGCAATAGACTGACAATCACGGTATCTTGAGTAATACAACAGGCATCATCAGCTAGATGCGCAATAGACTTCCGCGCTAATGACGTCAGCTGGTGCAGAAGTCGCTAGCTGCTTGATCTAATTGAAATGACAGTGTTTATAAGGACTAGTGATAGTAAAGCTCGCAAAATTGTTCTAGAACACTGAAATATTTAAATAAAGCTTTGATGCGAGTCACTTACGTTCAGTAGCAGCATATCTTTTGGAAACAAAATGTAATGAAGACGCAATTGAGAATTGTTTTTCTCAAATCACGGATCCAGATAGATTTTATAATCATCTCTAACCAAGTACCGTGAATTAGAGAATAAAATCCTAGCTTCTTGAACGCAATTGTCCCGAGGTTCTAAGTCTGAGAATTATGCATGGGATATTAGCGTTACTTTAAGTGCAACGATGTTTAGTGAAATAGAAAGTTACGATAAAGAGATAGAAATAAATGTTTCGGCACCCTAAATTAAAATAGCACTTTTAGACAGACTTCCAAGTGTGAGTGCGTGTGAGAATGGCTATAATGATTTTGATTAAAATGCCATACGTTTAAGATATTTTTATGGCATATGAAATGTATACTTTTAACTTTATCGCTATAACCCATGTAGACCTGTTTACCCTAGATGACTTTTGCAGAATTGGTAAACCGCAAGATATACTGTACAAGATATGTATATCTCGTTAAAACACACAATTTATGTCCAAATTATTACTATTATTATTATTATTATTATTATTATTATTATTATTATTATTATTATTATTATTATTATTATTATTATTATTATTATTATTATTATTATTATTATAATATTTTTGTAGAATACACCATTTCGGAGCTATTCCTCGTTATTTGTGTGAGGTTTGCAATACTTACACTTTTCTCAAATAGAAGGCCGTTTACGTCTTAGTCGTGCAAAGAGAACGGAATTTGCACATATGTGTATCGCTGAAAGCCTCCTGTGTACCCACATTCCCGTTGCACAAACATGAAAATTAGCAATAAGGTATTTCCGCAAATGTTTATCCCTACTAGCATGAAGAAGATAAACAAATAAGAGTTTGTAATAATAATATAAGAGTAAAGGAAGGCAAGTAAATGCAATACATCAGTTTTTTATTATGCTGTCCACTCTCTCATACACACACACACAAACACACACACACACACACACATTTTTTCTAAAAATGCTTTTTTTTTATTCAGGGGCACTCGAAACATATTTCCGTGAGATCTCGAATTCGAATTTTTGGATGGAATAGAATAATTCTTTACTCTATGCAGTACCGAAAGTAAAAATAAGGGAAATAATTTAAGAAGTTGAAAAAGGTAATTAAATATAAGTACTTTTTTATGGGTGGCCAAGGGAGCAAATGGCCTGAGTCACTCCTAGAAGACCCCAAAGTGTAAATAACTTAGTACAAATAAATATTGATACTGATACTAAGGTGTTAGAGAAATTAAAAGGGCGTGAAAGCTCTTCACGATAAGTAAGCTGCAAGCTAAGCTGTTGCCTGCACGCCACTGATACAGAGTGCAGCATCATCCCTATAGCAACGAACGCCATTGCCAACCCCAGCCTTGCATACGACAAGTCAGTCCTATAGGGAGCACTTTATCTTCCTACCCAACGCAACACATCGCCCCGTCCAGGCTTCAAGTACTCTTAACGCAAAATTCCATTCCACGGATGACTACAATACAATGGGCGGTTTAGAAACTTATCGTTTCAGGTGGCCGGTACCTAACATTCCACCTGCAATCTGCCCGCAGCCTTAATAAATCAAACAAGACCATTCCAGAAGCAGCAAGGCGATTACTTTCAAGTGGCTTCAACCTCATGTAATTGCGGCTAACAGTGCTAGTGCTATAGGTCAGCATGGACAAATAAACATACATACAGAGAGCTAACGTAATATTGCATTTAGTTCAAAACCACCTTCCAAACTATTGTTTCTGTTTGAACCATTTCATTCTCTCCTACACCATTCTTATAACTCCTTTTAACTTTCTCTACTGGTAAGTAGGGGAAGTATTGTGTTCCACCCAAAAATTCGATGTCCAGATTTAACCGGAAATATGTTTTGAGACCTCCTAAATCCAAAAAAGGATTTTATGTGTGTCGGTCAGTCTGTGGACAGCATAACTCAAAAAGGAAAAGTCGGTTAAGAACCAAAGTTGGTATTTAAGTTTAATGTCTTTCAAGGATGCGACACGAAGATTTTGAAGAAAATAGCCCCACTCTAAACCACGCTTTATACGAAAAACTCTTCCAAAATTTTGATTTTCTTGAAAATGGCTAGCGGTTTTGATTAAAATGTCATATGCCTGAGATATTTTTATGAAAACTTAAAAACAAAAACTTTAACCTGAAAATGATAACTAATCTATTCTGTTTTTGATCCTTCCTCTAACATTCTTATACATTTCTATTACATTTTATTAAATATTTTGGAATTTCTTTTTTCTCTAGTATTTCCCACAATTTTAACCTTTACATTTTATTAAAGAAAATGTAGCATAGGACGCGCGCACGTGTGTGTGTGTGTGTGTGTGTGTGTGTGTGTGTGTGTGTGTGTGTGTGTGTGTGTTACGGATGGGGGACACCTCGTCCACTGCTGCATGACATTGAAAGGAAATGTGAAATGAAGGGAAAGTAAGCCGTGGAGAAGAGATGAAGATCAGCATTTGCCTACGTGATATGGGGAAACCCCGGAAAAAACGATGTCAGAGTGCACGGCAATGGGGAGCAAACCGCGACCTCCCGAATTCGGGCGACATCTTTACTACCTGAGCCATCCCGCTCGGTGAGGACATGTGTATACAACTTCGTTCTTTTCTAAATCATGCCTATTCTTCCACTAAAAGTGTTTCTACTATTTAGAACAAGTTATTTATAATCTTAGTATAAGCTTTGTATGCTAAAGAGTGGTAATTCCTCTATACTTTTCAGGTTTTGTCCTCCGACCTTTTCAGTTTCGCTACTGCTCATAGTAAGTAGGGGAAATATTGTATTCCACCCATAATTCAAGTTGATATTTCACCAGAAATATGTTTTGAGGCCCCCGAATTAAAAAATGCATTTTTAGAGAACGGTCCCTGAGTATGTGTGTGTGTCTTGTGTGACTGTGAGTCCATCTGTCGGTGAGCAACATAACTCAAAAACGAAAAGACGGTTATAAAGCAAAGTTGGTACTTAAGTTTAATATCTTCCAAGAATGCGACACGAAGCTTTTCAAGGGAATTCCTCTAGCCTAAAGTACTCTTTTTATGGAATGTTTTTTTCAATACTTTGGTTTTATAAAAATTTTTTCTAACGATTTTGATTAAAATTCTATATGTTTAAGATACTTTATGCAAAATTTAATGCATATTTTGAATTTATCTGGCTGTAGGTTGTGTAGTTCTGTTTACTCTTGTTGATTTTTGCATAAATATTAAATCTTAAGAGATAGACCAAATCATATTTTACACAAATGTAGAACTGGTTAAAATCCAGTTATGTCTGTGATTTTCTTTTTGAGCGAACATTTTGGAGATATTCCTTGCTATGTGTGTTGATTCTAGAATACTTATAATGTTCTCAAATGGACGCTCGTAAGTCAGATCTTTGTTTTCAGGCTCTCATGATTTAGATGTCAACGAGCCCTTAAACAACACTCACTCACTCACTCATTCACTCAGTCACTGAGTCACTCACTAACGCACCCACTCACTCTCACTCTTTGTTTTCTGGTTGTGTAAAGAAAACGGATTTCAAAACCAAAGCTTTAAAAGATTCGACTATTGCTCAAAGCTCAATGTTTTCTCATGTTCCCATTGCAACTAGAAGAAAATTGCCAATAAGTTAATCTCAACAATTGTTTATCTCGACCAACATGAACGGGGTAGATAAATAAGAGTTTATTAGAATGTTTAGTACAAGAGTAGAAAAAGTCATTTGTGCAACACACGTGATATTGATTACATTTTACATTCCATTCTTCGTGATTTTTTTCGCCTATTATAGAGTGTACATCAAAAACTCAGAGTTAATGTTGCTTGCACCATATGCATTGCGATTTTAACTTTGTTTTAGAACGTTTACTAGTTCCTCTAATTCTAATACAGCTAACGCTTTGTTAGTTTTAGTTCTTTTTATAAGAATTATTATAATAATTATAATTTCTACTGAACCTGCCATTGTGTTACATCTAGCAAAACGACCCCGAGTACTAGTGCTGCTATCTGTATGCTGACCTAATTACTGCTGGGTTATCTACACGCTCGTTAGGGATGCAACATAAAGAGTTTATAGCTAATTTAGACCTGCGTTCCGCGCTAAACTATAGTAGCATAAAATATATTGCCCCGTTAGCGATACCGAAGCTTGGGGATTTGAATGAAATTCAGAAAAGACCGCTGCCGTTAAATAATTCAGCAAGTAAATTGACCTGATTCATAACTCAGACCGGTAACAGCATAAACGCCCCAGTATGGTAGAAATTAAAAGCTCCATTTCACGCCTGCTGTCATGTGAATACTACGTTACGTAATGAGACATAACATTTTCACGGTTTAATGACGAAGTTAAACGCCCTCTATACTCCACAAATATACATACATCAGATAATAGTGCGCTTGTTGAACTGCGTGTCATAGCAAATATAAACAACCTCAAACCAAAAATCTGATGTGTTGCACTCGCATGACTTTCTCTACTCTTGTACAAACTATTTGTACAAATTATTATTCCTATATCTTCTTCGTCTTAGTTGAGATAGATATTTGCACAAATTATCTTATTGCTTGTTTCCTTGTAGGAACAAGGTGAATGTTAGAATACAGTAGGCTTTGTGCAATAGTCACATGTTTTAAAGCTTTGAGATTCTGTTGTCTTTGCACACTTAACATATGAAAACATGAACAACGATGATCCATTTCATAAAACTTCTAAGTTTTTCGAAACTCACACACATAACAAGGAACACCTCCGAAATGATTCACCCTACAAGAAAATTTATTTAGACATAAATTGTGTATTTTAGCAAGATCTACATTTTTTGTATAGTACGACTTGGTCTATCTCTAACAGTTTACCAGTTATGCAAAAGTCGTCCAGAGTAAATGCGACTACAGGGGCTATAGCCAGAAAATTCAAGATATACATTTCATTTGTCATAAAAATATCTCAAACATATGACATTTTAATCAAAATCGTTAGAGCCATTTTCAAGAAAATGAACATGTTCGAAAAATTTTCCATGTGATTCTTCGAAGTTGCACTCTATGCATGACTATAAGTACGTAAAACAATTCTTATGTTTGCATTCAAATTATTTTCTCTTAACTCTAGTACATACAACCTGTTCTTAGAAACACTTCTTCCACCTCGTTCATATTAAGGGACTCTGGGTCTAAAATTTGAATTTTCTATGTTTTCATAGATATGAAATCAATTCTTTGCATACTTAAGGGTGTTTGTTATAAGCTACCACACAAAGTTTTCAGCACAATTCGCTTAACAGTTTTAAGGAAATTAATTATTCAATATATTCACCATGTGAAAATATCTTAACACCTAAAATATTTAGTGCACATCAAAAACTAAATTACCACAACAAACATCATCAATTTCTGGCACGAAGAAAAAATAATTACTCTTAAAGTAATCAATTTAATAATATTACGTGCATGGAGCACATAGTGTGTTAAAAGTGAAAAGTCAAGAAAAACCAATTTTTCTACACACATGCATCACGAACATGAGTCAAATTACCTGTACGGCCTGAAACCGCCCTGCTGGAAATATCACCCCTTCCCTCTCTTGTCTAGTAGTCTCTCCCCTCAGATTCATAGTTTAATCACTTCCTTCCGCTGAATTTAGTGGGCCCTTTTTGGTCAATATTTTGTTTAAATAATTTCACTTTCATCCGATAACTCAAGGTATTTATATTTGACAATTTTTCGATCACTTTTCAGTCTTGGGGTTCCTTAATCAAGGTATTGTGACGCTGGGCACGGCGCACAACAAAAGACAGTCGGGGCCACACGACCATACCAGGCCGGCGAACAAACAAGGGCACAAGGTCAAAGTTCCGCTCACCACTCACACGAGCGAACACTATAAACAATCAACTGCCAACACAAAGGGTTTCCAGAGCCTTCGAGAGAGATCTGAATACGTCATCGCCGGCCTCTTTGTGGAGCCTAAGGAAGGTCCATCTGCTCTCATCGACGCTATATACGATGCGAGGAAACAACACACAGTTACAGTTACAAACATGAATTGGTCAATGCTACGAGAAGAAAACAGTTGGCAGTTGTAATATTAAAGACTAGACTGTGTTAACATCAGCGGAAGAAAACTGTTCTTTTTTTCCCCTTTTTGTGGAAAAGTTTAGATAAAAATGAAGTGACAGAAAAGTAACTGTACCGGACTTTGTCATTTTGCCACAATATATATTTCTACAAATGCTTTTATTATACGTTTGCTTTTAGGTACAATAGGAAGAGAACGCATAGACTTAAACGATATTCAAATGTTTTAAGAGCACAGATGGTGGCTATGTGATAACTTTGACATTCCATTCTCTTTGCATGCCCATGACATAAAAAATCAATAAGGGCTTTCCATTTGAGGAAAGTATAAATATTGGAAAGTTCCAAATAATAGTAAGGAATATCTTGGAAAAAATGTGCTTAAAAGAGATGTATTGCACATAAATTATTTGTTTTAACGATATCTACAGTTTTTGTGTGGCACGACTTCATCTATCTATTTCTCTGTTTACCACTTATGCGTAAGTCGTCCATAATTAACTTAACTGGAGTACACTTAGACGATCTTCCAAATGATTTTGAAGACACTGTTACGCAGGTTAAGGGACCGTGGACTGAATTTTGAATTGTCTATATTTTTATAGGTATAAAATTAATATTTTGCATACTTAAGGGTGTTTGTCATAAACTACCCCGCAAAGTTAGAGCACAAACTGTTTTATAGCTTTGAGGGAATTAATTATTCAATTTATTCGCAAGGCGAAAATACTTAATGTTCAAAATATCCCATGCTTATTAAGAATTAAAATATTAAAACTGTTTTATTATTTTATAAACTAAAATTTCCCAACAAACACCATAAACCTTTGGTGGGAAGAAAAAGTAATTACTTTTAAAATAATACGTTTCTTTGCTTTAATAGGCACTGAAAATATTGAAGCTTTTTTTGTGTATTTAACTTTTTTAAAGCTGAAAATTTTTTCAGATTTTCAAACCATAAATGGAGTGACTTCAACGCTTTCGATTTTTCGGAAAACCTGATAAAAAACGTTAACAACGTAATCGGTTTGGGTAATGGTCCATAGGTATGCAAAATATCTAACGTACAGTTAATGCGGCTTAATTGTTAACTGACCAGTTCTACTAGGAAAACTACCGGAGTCTATACTAGCTTGCGATAGTCCACTACAGCCTACAGTAGTTATACAACTCTATAACCATGTCTCTCCTCAATGCATGAAGCGAATTGCTGGTTTAAATTTATTTTCAGTTTTGCGTAGGTCTTGTTAGCAAAGTTGGATATTTAAACTTATGGTTGTGGAAGCTCGCAGCAAAGGGAGGGCTGTTTCAAGAGGATTTAAAGAAGTATATGACGTTAACAGCATTAATCAGTTTATAGAGGCAACAGCGCATTGGAGGCCTTTCATCAACTTTTCCTCTGCTTTGCGTTTGGTTTACAGATGCGATGTTTTCTGCAGGAAGAAAGTTTGCTGTGCTGGTCAAGCGCAAAGCTAATCGTACTATATTAGTCGTGTAAACAAGACAGGCGTGCTAACATGCGAAACAAAAATGCACTAGAACCAGTTTGTTTTAACGCTCGCGTGAAGATTTCTGCTACTGTTAATATTTACTCACAAGAGAGAAACAAGGTTACAGTTGCACAGTGTGTTTTTACTCCCTTGCCTCATTTACTCGTTTCTTACAGCAGTGTTTGCTGTCTGTCTAACTCTATCTCTTGGCATTTCTCATATAATTGTTCATACATAAAGAATACCGCTGATACTGGATCGGAAAATACACGAGAATAATCTCTTAGATCCCCAAAGAAGACATTATAGTAGTGAAAAAGCTGGTGTTCTACAGTCAAATGATTTTCTCTACTCAGTTGTCTATAAACTCCTACAAATGCTTATTATACTACCCACATCATTCATAAATGTGTTTATTACATACGAGGATGACTCAATGAATACCATTGTTAGCAATGAAGATAGTCATTTTTTACCTTCTATAAGTATAGTAAGTAAGGGAAGTTAACAGTGCATTCGACCCAAAACTTCGATGTCAGATTTTATCGAAAATATGTTTTGGTGTGTGTGTGTGTGTGTGTGTGTGTGTGTGTGTGTGTGTGTGTGTGTGTGTGTGTGTGTGTGTGTGTGTGTGTGTGTGTGTGTGTGTGTGTGTGTGTGTGTGTGTGTGTGTGTGTGTGTGTGTGTGTGTGTGTGTGTGCGCGCGCGCGCGCCTGTCTTTGTGTTTATATATGAACAGCATAACTTAAGGAAAAGTTGGTTAGAAACCAAATTTGGTATTTAAATGTAATATCTTCCAACGACGCGATACGCAGATTTTGGAGAAACTGTTCCCATTCTGAACTACCCTTTACATGGAACATTTTTCAAAAATTCTGATTTTCTCAAACATAGCTCTAACGGTTTTGATAAGAATGTCATCTGTTTAGGATATTTTATAGCAAATTAAATGTATATTTGGAATTTTCTCGCTATGGCCCCCTTAGGGGTGTTTAGTCAAGATGAATTTAGCATAATTGGTACACCAAGTCTTACAAAAATGTAAGTCTTGTTAAAACGCACAGTTTATGTCCAGGCAAATGATTTGAAATAAAGAAACTGGAAACTAAAATTGATTTGTTGGCTCCAGCTAAATAATTGGCAAAAGAGTCGAAAGTCTAACTCTTAAATTGGTCCCCTAATTTACAGAATTCACCAGAATTTATTACAGGAGTGATATTTCTCTGCTGCTCAGTAAACACCACTCAGGAACTGTTAGGACCATTTATGCACAAGTGGCATTGTTAACAAGTAAAATATTAAATGAATTTTACAGCATGTCACAAACTTTGTTGTAGCGTTTTAAGATGAATTTTTTACTTCAGTTTTAATACTGTTACTAAATCACGTTTCTCTGACACTGAAGAGTTCCACTTTAAACTAATTATTGTTTTGTCTGTTTATAAATATACATATCTGTAAGGCCCTTCCTTGCAATAAGATCAGCTCATCCCTTTAAGTGTATTTATTCACCCCCTGTATCCGAGGTGCTCAATTACTTAAAAATTATATAAATCACTCATGTCGCAATTTTCCTATTGACTAGGATGATGAAGCCAGATCTCATCGTCTGTTAAAACTCAACGCAAAATGTTTGGATTCGCTTAAACAGCTCCAAATGAAACTTTACGTTGAAAGCCACCCCAAAATTGTCCAGGACGAGCAAAGGCGCACCTATCGGGCCGAAAACTTTCATCTCTAACATACCGTGCGAAATATGAATTGGCATTCCCGTCCACACACCTTTGGCCTCTGCCACTTTGCGAACTTTCGCTTGCCGATCAGCGAGACTCATATCGGGACTTTTTCAATGACTTCCTCGATAACCGAGTGGCGTGGGTGCTCCTCATCCAAAGCGGATGTTCGGCCACATTTAAGGTCATTGAATCAATATCTAACTGTTGTCAGATATGGCGAAAGGTTCCCATAAACAGTATCCAATTTCGCTTTTATCTCCTCGCAATTTTTCCCATCCAAAAGCAAAAAGCGAATCGCTGAGTGGTACTTCCCTTTTTCCAGTTTAGGGAAAATACGTTGAACGACTAACTGAAATGTTTACCAAATCCAAACTGACCTATGAATCAGTACCAACATTGTGTTTATGGCGTGTAACAAGAAATAGTATATGATGGTACGCAAAGTTGCCTTAGCAACACCACCTATTTTCTCCTTGTAGGTAGAGAGGAAATATATGGAATACCACAGCCTTAACAAACAGCCAAATGTTTTATGAGCCGGTCGTTGTATGATAGCTTTGAAATTTCACTCTATTTGCATCACAAGGAGAGAAAAAAGAGAACAGCAACTTTCCATTTTAAAAAAGTACATCTACTGGAATATCCAAAGCAATAATAAACAATATCTCGAAAATTAGCTCCACAAAAACATTCAAATGAGCTGTGTGATTAAACCCTATCTGCTCTTTCTTTGTAGTAAGATTTTTTAGGTCTCTTACCTTAAGCAAAAGTCATTTAGAATGAAGAGCTTTTCAGAGATAATTAACAGAAAGCTCAAGATATTGTGACGACTGAAAATTGAACTCCAAGTCACCTGAGTGACAAAATAACTAGAGTTCAGTCCAGTCATGTTTTCTGTTCAACTTATCCTCTTTCAAATTTTGCACAACACAGTGCTCTTCCACTGACGTTAACACAGTCTAGTCTTTCGGGATACCACAACTCACAACTGTTTTCTTCTCGTAACCTTTACTCAATCCTTTCAGTCTTTCTTCACTTTCTCTGTCTCTCAAACAGCTGACTTTGACGATACAATCTTCGACACTACTAAAACTGTTTTACTAACTTTACTGGACGCGATGTATTTCTCACGATGACTGCACACACACACACACACACACACTCACACACACACACACACACACACACACACACACACACACACTCACACACTCACACACACACTCACTCACACAAACGCACATGCCTTCTGCGATAACTCATGTCTATAAGGACTCTATTACTCCCTTCTCTCCTCGCCTCCTTATATAGAGAGGATCTTTTCTGGAGCCTCTATAAATACGCCGGCCACTGTGTGTGTCGCGAATAACTTCGAAAAACCTTTGTCGTGCCGCGCTCATTGTGTTCAGAAACAGTGACGCGAGGCAGTCTGCCCAGATTTAAGTACCGCCTGATATGTGGGGTGCAGTAGCTTGACCTCGAGCTCTCTTTTGATGTGCACCGCGCCGTCTGTGCCACAATATGTATTTCATTCGGCATTAAAATTTCTTAGATATATAGTTAATCAAAATTGTTAAACCATTTTTGAGAAAATCAAAATATTTGAAAGGGTTTCCATGTAAAGCTTTTTGGGGTTGGAGAATTGAAAAGATTCGTGTCTTTGTAGATCATGATGATGATCATTAACTCTTCATGAATGTTACTCTTCAATAACTTAAACGGTACATAACTGAAATAGTAAGGTTTAGAGCTTGCAGGTGTATAATAGACATTTAAACACAGTAACTTGTGACTCTGAACCAGGTTAACGTGTGCCTCGTTTGACGGAGCTGATGTAGTGTGATAATTCGGCTCGCATCTAGCGATACATCATTACGATGTTCGGCGTACAGCGTTCGCTAAAATTAGTTGACACATCCCACGTAACTGTGTTCCAGTTTGACAGCGCCTCTGCACGGCATATTCATGAGACATGACATTGACAGCAAGGTGCCTATTTCGCCTCTCAGCGTTGCTAAATACATTTTATTCCGCAGGCCGATGCTTCCTAATCACGCATTTGTCAATGTCATCAGCACTTCATGCTTGAGCATTGCATGTTCGCCTTTCGGAACGAGAGAAGGCCTCTCGTGTTAAAACACTGCTACTCAAATCCATTTTTTAACTTAACTCACCATTGACCTTTTACAGCCAAGTTGTACAACCCTCGTGCTTTATCTACAGCTTACCTATAATAAATATTTTAAATCTGATATGTTGCACTCACATAACTTTCTCTGCTCTTGTACTAACCATTCTTACAAACTCTTATTCTTGAATCTTCGTGTTAGTTGAGATAAACATTTGCAGAAATTATCCTACTGCTTGTTTTCTTGCACATGGGAATGGGTGAATACAATAGGCTTTGAGCGATAGTCAAATCTTTTAATGCTTTTAAATTCCGTTCTCTTTGCACACCTAAGGTATAAAAAAATGAAAAGCGATGTTGCATTTGACGGAAGTGCAAGATCTCCAAAAGCTGCACAAATAACCAGGAATATCTCCGAAATAGTTCACTCTACTATTTGGATATGTATTGTGTGTTTTAGCGGGATGCACATTTTTTGTATAGTAAGAACTTGTCTATATCTTATGGTTTACGAGTTATTCAATAGTCATCGAGAGTAAACAGGCCTAAATATGCTGACAATTCAATTGTCATCAAAATATCTCAAACATATGGCATTTTAATAAAAATCATTAGCCATTTTCAAGAAAATCGCAATTTTCGAAAAATTTTTCATGTAAGGGATAGTTTAGAGTGGAGGAATTTTCTTAAAAATCCCATATTATATTTTAATAAACCTTATTAGTCATTTTTGAAGGATTTAAAATCAAAAATGCTGAACTACCATATTTGACCAAATTTTCATATTTGAATCATGCTGTTCGCAGACCACATACACACACTCACACGCATGCACACACATGTATTTATAGACAAATCCCGATATCGAATTCTTTGCTGGACTCCTTAAGGTTGGAATTGAATAAGGCGAAATATTGCGTCCTTTCCATTCAAAACACAGCGTTTAAGAATTCTTGTTTGTGTGTGAATATATTTGTTCTAATGTTAGTGATGTAGATTCCACATTGTTTACATTTACAGTACATACCTGGTACCCTGGATTGAATCTTTCATCTTTAGGGCGACGAACATATCAAATTCCATCTGAAGATTTCAAAACAAACTCACCTTAATGCTCTCTAGTACCTTAAACTAGTCAGGGAATGTCCACTTAAGACCTTCCTTCACAAAATCAATTCTCTGCCTTCTGCTTTATGCATTAATGAAAGGTTTTTTTGCAAGGCCGGTGAGCATTCGGATCCTCGTCTTGCAGTCGACGTTTTATAGTAGAAACACGGACATCCACTCCAGCTCCAGTGATTGGCAGAGGTCACATCCCAGGAACTACTGTTAAGTATTCTTTTGTGATTTTATATCTTTAATGTTTTTCGTGACTTTGCCGAGTTTTATTGTGGATTTCATTATAGTCATTATTATTTTTGTATAATACAGGTAACAGTTGTATATATACTGTGATGCTGGCCGATGGCTGCCGTCAAAAAGAGAACCAAGGCCAAGGAACCTCACACCACTGCGCGACAAGTAGACGACGTAAGAACGGCGAACAGATTATTCTAGACTGCACGATATAACTATTCACGGGTCGGCCTTCTTTACGAAAAGGTTAATTTCGAGAAAAATCCGTGCTACGTCATTCTCGCTTATATATGCGAATGCAGAATCAAGTTCTATTGGTTAGTTAAGTACACAGCACAGCGTCTAACCAACTGAGCCACCCAGACCAACTCCTACGTTGGGGGGGGGGGAGGGTTATGTTATAAAACTCTAGTGATTTGTGATAGTTGCTCACGCCATAATACCTACTAACCTTTAAGTTGTGTTGAAAGTAATGGCCATCTATACTGATACACTTCTGCCAACTTCGAATAAACATTTCGTTCACGCGCACGAAGTTCTTGTTGCGTGATTTTCAAGATTACGGTTCCTATACAGCTTTTAATTTCGTCTATGGTGTGGGGATTGTTCTTATAAACATTATTTGCATTGCTACCCATGTATCGTACATAAAAACTCCTTGATGAAGTCCGGATTTTTCATTAGGCGCTTCAGTGGAACAATGATGTGATGTAACACTCATATATCTTTTGACAAAGTGTATTGAGTGCTAAGAGAGGGCAGCACGCACAAAGACTACAACCTGTTTCTTGTTTACTTGCTTTTCTTATATTTCGCCGAAAATACACGAAAGATTTAAACATTACAAACAAGAGGAATACAGTGCAATCCCGCTGACTCAACCCTTGATAACTCGATATTCCGTGTAACTCGACAATCTCGCAGTCCACATTACGTCGAGTTATCAAGATTCCACTGTATTGTTCATATAATGCAGTAACAAATTCAGAACTGTCTCCAAGACAGATTCACCGAAAACCCAGTGACCAACTGTGAAATAGAACGGGAGGTCCAGACATGGGTACAAACCTGGGTGGCGCAGAAGCAAGAGCAACAACTACCCACCATAACACCGCAGGAAATTTACAAGCTCATTAGGAAATTGCCTAATGGGAAAGCTGCCGGTCCAGACAAAGTGACTAATGAGGAACTTAAGCATCTCCCGAGAAAAGCTCTGGTGCAACTAACAAAGATATTTAACGCCTGTTTGCAGCAAGGCTATTTCCCCTCTACTTGGAAACGAGCTAAGGTTATCATGCTCCCAAAGCAAGGGAAAAGCACCAGACAACCGCAAAACTACCGTCCCATTAGTCTTTTGTCTACTATTGGTAAACTGCTCGAAAAATGTATCCTTTCTCGGCTTCAAAAACAAGTCTCCGCAACACATGAACTCTCAAATTCACAGTTTGGCTTTAGAAAAGGACATTCCACTGAACTTCAGCTCCTCAGACTAACTGATGACGTAACAGAGCAATTTAACAATGGGGCTTCAACGTTGGCGCTATTTCTGGACGTAGAAGCTGCATTTGACCGGTGCTGGCACAATGGCCTTATTTATAAACTGCACCACAATTTCCCGGCTCTTCAAAATTATCTATACTTGCTGCACAATTTTCTAGAAAATCGGCAGTTTTACGTCCAAGTGGGCCGCTCCTCCTCACGGGAGCGAGTGATGCGGGCTGGCGTCCCACAAGGGGCAATAATGTCCCCTTTTCTGTATATATTGTTCACCAATGATTTCCCAGTGGACGCCAGATGCAAGGTCGCCATGTATGCTGACGACACTGCAATATACAACCACCATAGAAATCCACGTTTCGGCCTTGCAGAAATGCAACGTTATGTGAACAATTTCCTCTCATGGCAACATGACTGGAAAATCAAAATTAATCCCGACAAATGCCAGCTGATTCATTTTTCTAAGCGGCGTCACACTTTGGCAACGGACCTAACGGTCGATGGTCAAATATTGCACTGCCGTCAGCAAGTTAAATACTTAGGTGTCACCTTGGACCGAACAATGTGTTGGTCCACCCACATAAAAAATAGCGCCAATAAAGGCAGACAGCGGCTAAAGCTGTGCGCCCCCATCTTCCGTAGTAAACAGTTGCGACTAAAGTCAAAACTTATACTATATAGGTCATTTATTCTCTCGGTGGTCCTGTATGCATGTGTGGCCTGGGCTAATGCCTCCAAAACTGCCCTCAAACAACTCCAAACCCTCCAAAACCTCTCCCTCAGAAAAATCCTCTCTGCTCCACTCCTCACCACCACCCAAACTCTTCACCTCGAAACTCATATCCCGTTCATCCCGGAGGCAATAGACAAAAGAGCAATGGCGGCATGGACGCGCATTAGGAACCACGAAAATGACGTGATCGCTAACATCGGCAAAGGCGAGCCGAAGCACCGCAAACATACTAGGATAAAAATGTTCTAGAAGCGGCTCGGCTCGCCGACTAATGCGCGTCCACGCAACCTCGTCCCTAAGCCACATACATGTTCCGGCAGAGGCCCTCGCCTCGGAAAATATTCAGGAGCTGCCACCGCGGGACAGTGTATATAGTGTCAAAACTGTAAATAGTGTAGTGCGCTGGGACGCATATTTCTGGTGTGCCCAGTGAAGATGTGTGTGTATGTGTGTACGAGTGTGTGTGTGGGTGAATGCGTGCGTGTATGTGTCTGTATATAATTTGTAAATATGTACATATGTATATATAACCCAAAGACGAAACAGACAAAAGACAAAAGAAAGCTATTCTCGGTGACCTACAGATGGTCACCGTATGGGTTTTTGTATATAGCGAAAACTGTAAATATGAACAAAGTCAACTGTAAATCAATGTAAATATAGCCTGTAAGCCGGGCCCATTGTACCGGCACCAGGCCAATACTTTTAAAATAAACTAACTAAACTAACTAGCGTCGTCGTCTATCCAAACACCCCATCAACAGCGCAAGCTGAGCTTACAGCCCTTCCAAGAGAAGATTGGAAGGCAAAAATTTCGCCAAATATCCATATTTGGACCACCCATCAGCAGTGCCCAACGGTAGTTGCACGCTGAAATAATCACCCGACGAGGAGCATAAACCTATGCTACCTCCTAGCAACCCACAATCCCCATTCTTCACCAGCCATCCTACAACATCCTAATCCCGTCATACAGTGGTTAAGCCCTAAAAGGGCAGGTGCACGAATGACACCTCGGGCTGTTCTCAGCCTGCCATCTGGTAGTCTGGTCCATCCAAAACCCCCTGATCCTAAAATTGACCGCCGTCGCGTCCTGAGGAAAACTACAAGATCTACGTCGCTACAAACACAACCTACGCCATCACCACCAGCCAGTGACACACAATCACGACACTCACCAACTCCCAGCACGAGCTATGCCCAAATACATGGCACAAGAACACGACAAACACCAACGAGCTATGCTCAAACACAAGACACACAAACACTAACACGACAAAAACCTGTGAGCTACTATCAAACACAAGACACACAAACACTACCAAGACAAACTCATGCGAGCTATGCTCAACCTATACCATCAACAAGCAAAACACACAAACAGAGCCACACAAGACAACGCACACACTCTGTCAGCTCTAGCTGCAGCAGCACATCTTCCCAAGCTCCCGAATATTAACAATGACTCAGACTCAAGCATAGAGTCCACTACGCAACTAGGATACAGGATTGGAACATCACACTCCAACAACATACACACCACCTACACCACACGGATACTTCACTCTCTACATAATAAACTGTGACCCAGCGAAACAAAATGCGTGGCTCATTAGAAGCCTAATGACCAAGACTCACCTAGACACAGACACACTATACAGAGCTCAACGAATACACAGAAACACCTACGCACTTGCATTCAGGAACCAACAAGCAGTGACCTTTTCCCAAGCCATCCCAATACACAACTTCGGGAAGTACGCTCACTATGCCAACAGCCTACCTCAAAACAACCCGACACAAAATCCAGACACAATACAAAGACCAAGAAAAACCCTTACAGCCGTAATCAAAGGAATTCCCTAAGACATAACAGACGACGACACAGCATATAGGAGACTTACCCACAAATTTCACGCGTTTCACGCATAATCTGCCAAAATAGACAAACTCCACCGGTACGAATTTTCAGTACCTGTGTAGCAACGATAAACACAATTTTGAAAGAAGGCGCAATCATTGAAAAACAGATATTCCACGCAGAACCTTCAAGACATACCGACAGACATGTACCATGCCGACAGTGTCAACAATACGGACATAACGAAGAACAATGCACACAACAACCGACTTGTTTCCACTGCGGACATAACACCGACACAAGACGGTGCAACCACCCCGTAAGACACAACACCCCCTACTGCTCCACCTGCCGACAAAATGGGCACTACACCGGGCAAGTGAGATGCCCGATGTATCCCAGACAACCACCCACACTTCCCGAACACACTGCCAAAACTCACATATTCCCTCACAACATCCCGACACCACCAAAACCACAACACGTGACTGACTGGCCCAAGATAAATTTTCCAAAAATTCCTGTGACAAAGAAAGTTGGCACATTTAAACATGTTATAGGACACTCAGAACAGCAAATAAAGTAATTACACGAACAGATCACACACATCCAAGAAAACATCACAAAGTACATCCGAACACCACAATAACACAAATCCTAAGCACGCTCATTCCACCAATATACGACATAACTCCACCCGCACAAAGTGCCAGATTCCTACACAACCTGACACAAACTGCACAAAAGACGTTGAAAAAAAGCTGTCAACACAACCAGAGTTGGCAGCCAACTTGCCATCTTTATTGGCGACCGATAAAAACTTCACAATAACACATCAAACTACATTAAAAAACACACACAACAAACATAAACACATTAAACATAAATATAAACACACACACACTTTCATAACCTAACACACAAAACAACACAACTAACACAAAAAATCACATATGAGCCGTGGCAGCAACAACAAACAACAAACTTTTCCTACAATCAAAATCAAAATCTTCGAGGGTAGAAGCCACCTCCATGCAGCTGGGGACGACAACACATACACAAACAAACACAAACACATAAACCACACCACCACAATCAAAGCAATACACACGCGCCAGGAAGATCTCTCACACACGACAAACAAAAATACCAAAACGCGGCTGAAGAGGGTTGTCCCGAAACAGCCATGGCATGTTGAATAACTTGCCCGAAGAACATTTTTTCATTTTCATTTAATTTTCCATCGTTATTGGAAGCGCAATACAATCTATTTCACGGCACGATTTTCTTCACTCAACTGAAACACACTCTTGTATCAACTCGAGGCATTCAAGCATGCCACCAACCAGGGTCTCCAGCGAGCGGAAGAATAGGTCAAAGTACAGACGGCTATGCCAGTAGGCATTGCATCCTTCAGTGGCAGCACCTCAGTGTACTTCTGCAAGTCCTCTGTCAAGGATGAGGATATTGGCTCCTCGGCCTCTCCTCTGCTGAGGAAGCAAACACAGCAAGAGGAGGACCAATTTCTTGAGGTATACAATTTTTACATTTGCGAATGTCTCAATTATTTCGTAGAATTTAAATTAAAAATATTTTTTATCGATTTTCATGAAATTTCTGTCATCCATATGTTTATATTGAAAATGGTGATATAAAAAGATTGTACACGAGAGAAAAAGAAATATAAATGTTAAAATAAAGAGTTGAGGCATGCTGGAACGATTGCAAAAATGTGCGTAATTTTGCACACCCCTTGCCGTACATGGCCATATCATGATATGTAAGCCATAAACCTCTCGCGCATTTGCTCAGCCGTCACTGCTTTATAGATCTTTTGATCTTGGCTGTATGGGAGAGGTTGCTTCCTGGCAGTATTCTTTTTTATTTTGTTTTGTTTTCAGGTTTAATAAAAGCCAACGCATATTAGATAGTGAACCACCCCTGCTCTTTCACTGGGCATATGGTTGCTATCATGAAAACAATAACTACATCGTGTGTGGATGTTATCCATCGCCAGCTTTCAATGAAAAAACATCCCTTTGAGTAGATGCTACGTTCAAGCTGGCAAACGTATACATACCCCATAATTGAAATCGCCCTTTCGCTTAAAAGCGAGGATTTTTACCAGTTTAATGAATGTCGTAATCTAATTATCCTGTCCCTAAGGGATGTTAGCCCTAGAATCATATCATAAAGCGTAAGTGTAATTACAAATAGAAGTAGAGCCTGTTCCAGACAGCGGTTTCCATTGTGAAATACACAACAGAAGAAGATATACAATATTTCTTTAACCTACCTTCTAAAACAGTATAAGAAATGAGATATTCCTGAACAGGCATTATGACTGACCCTGAGTCTTGGGTACGGAACACATTTTTGTTTTTGCCTTCAGGCGCACTTTTGTTTAATTTCTTGCTAATTTGTTTAATACGTATTAGTTCATTCGAAGGAAAAAGAAGAAAAGTAAACCCTAGATTACAATCAAAGGGTAAAGAAATGATTCTGAAAATATGTAAACTAGAGTGTAAAATATTGAATTATGAAGAAAAGATTTCTTTGCTGTAGTCGTTTAGTAAAAAACAAAACAAAAAGTGATCGTAAAAATTTACATTGCCATAGAGATTAAAACAACGTCAAATAGCAAGAATGTTATACCTTTGTAACCATAATTAATGTGTATTCACAAAATAATAACTTTAAACGAGAAGCAAAATAAACTTTGAGCCTGTTTTCGGTGTTATTTTATTATTTTACTATTTGCAACTAGACCGAAAAAGTTTTAAACTAGTGAAATGGCTGATGAGTACGGCAGAATAGGGCACGCCGATGCACTCTTTGTGTTAATCGCAATGGGCGTGCGTTCCAACATTTACTTTGAATAGTAAAGCTGTGATTAACTGTAAACAATGAGACGTTAGTGTTTTGTTTTTGTGTGCTGTATTTGTTTCTTGGATTAAGATTGTGGGCCTTACTAAGATAAATGCAATACTAATTTTCATTGTTGATTTTGCCGTAAATACTTCAACTGGGTGGGAGGCAGTAATATGACATTAGCTCGTCTAGCGCTTTAACGAAGCACTGCAGCGCCAAAAAAAAAAAAAAAAAAAAAAAAAAAAAAAAACTTAATAACAAGTGTTTGAAATGATGTTATCTATCAGATCTCAAAGTTTGTCGGTCTAATTTTGGGACACCTGTATATCTATACTAGCTGAAATACCGGGCGTTGCCCGTGCTTTACTGGTCTTATCGCTATAATATTTGGCCTTTTTTGGATGCTATAAAGAACACAAATAAACAAAATAAATAAAAACTCCAGGAAGAAAATCAAGTAGAGAAAATAGTGTGAATGTATGATGTTGCATTTGTATATCAATCATATAAAAGGTTTTACGAATTCCTTGTAGAAGACTGAGTAGAGAAAGAAATGCGATTGGTCTTCGCAGAAGAAACGTGACTAATGATAACCGTGTAATGGATTGCATCTGAATTTCAAACATATGGAAAATTTAATCAATTGTTTGTAGAAAGGGGGAGTAGAGAAAAAAGTGTGATGGGTTTCATAAAAAAACGTGTAGAGAAAATCCTCTGTATTTGTGTGTTACATTTCTATTTCAATTAAAGAAAAATGTACGAATTGTGTGTAGAAGGGCAAATATAGCAAATAATGTGACAGTTTTTCGTAAAAGAAAAGTTAGTAGAAAAAAGTATCTGAATGTAATTTTCTATTTCAGTCACAGAAAATGGTGTGAATTGCATGTTGAAGGACATGTAGGGAAGCATATGTGAGTGTATTATGTAATAAAAAAGTGAGTGGAGAAAAACATGTGAATGTTACATTGTATAGTAAAATACATTGCATAGAAACCTTCTTCATACAGAAAACATACGTGCCGAATTTTGAAGTGAACGGTCAAGCAGTTCAGGAACACATAGAGGACATGCATACATGCATATATATTCACATAAATGTGTGTATGTCTAATATATATTTATTTTTTTATACGTATGTGTTTGTACATATGAATTACCTGAGCATACTAATATTCCTGCGCATGCGCTAAATTCCTCAATTTAGTCCTTGGTGCGCATCCTCCTGCGTTACTTGTGTAGTTTCCAGTACAGTAATGTTTTAAGAACAGTGCGATACGTACCAGTACACATTTGCGGAAATGGCTGACATGAGCTCCAGCACACTTTGATGTAAATGCGTGGAATCACCTCAACGTCGTATATCCAAATCGATGGATTGGTAGGGGTGGACCAGTTTCATGGCCTGCATGGTCAGCAGATCTGACTCCCCTCTACTATTATCTGTGGAGGTGTATGAAGAGTGTGGTGTATGACACTCCTGTAAGTTTAGCGGAGGACCTCGTGACTCGAGTCCACGGAGTAAATAAAAATCTTCAAAGACGACCGCACGTATTGGGTCATGTGCATGAGGTTCACCACCGCCGATATAGCCTCTGTAATGACGTAGGAGGTCCACAGTTCCAAGTCCGTTTGTCCGTTTGCGCTGCAGCGTCCAAACCCTACATTTCCGGACGGGGTTCCTATTTGAAATCCAATTAGTTTACCGTTCCACACAATAAACTAACCGTTGTCGGTGTTTTTTGGGACATCCAATAATTGCAATTCACTGAAATACCTAGTTTAACATTTACTCTAACTACAATATTGTTTCCCACACCTTCTTTCTACTTTGTGAGAAACTGTCGTGTTTATTGTCCATTTATATTATGTACGGCATGAAAGGATGCCACTGAAGGAAAATACGCGATAAATACTTCTCTACAAGTAGGACGGGATTTTGTGAGCGGTCGCACGATCCAAGTCACATAACCTGCGTTGTTTAATATGGATGTGACAAAGAACACATCAGCAAGACGCTACGCTCAGGGAGAATGCCTCTGTTCAGATATACCGCATAGTGCCGCATGCTCCACTCTCAGTGGCGGAATGGCTACATTCTTCCATCAAGCATTTCGCCTTGTGAACTAGGCATTCTTATTTAATAAGTCTTCATTTATTAAAGACTAGCTAAAATACTCGGCATTGCCCGTGTTCTGACGATTTATTCGTAAAAATGTCGAACTTTCGTTCTTGCTAGGACATTCGTGTTGCACCAGTACTGCACTTAAATCAAACGCACAGCAACCAGAAATTATAAGAAGATAACTGCACAACCAAGGGTTAGAGTCAGTTATTTTGATGCTAAAATATGTGACAATGACAATTTGATAGAACCCACTTCTGACACCAGCAGACAAAAACGACAAAATTCAGTCCAGTTACTTTTTTCTCACTTTATTTTGTTCCAAAATGTTTGCACAAAAACGTACTTTCTTTTTTATTGACGTTAACGCAGTCTATGCCGCCTTTCGTTATATTACAACTCACAACTGTTTTGCTCTCGTAACATTGACTCATTCCTTTCTTTCCCTCACTTTCTGTGTCTCTGAAACAGCTGATTTTGACGATACAGTCACTCAAAGCTCATCTGATTCGCTATTTTCTTTTGGAGACGACCGTACACATGCGAGCGCGCGCGCACACACACACACACACACACTAAAAATTGACTCCTGTGAATAACTCACTGCTCTGCTCGTTGCCTTGCCTCCATACAGAGTAAGGATACGTAACGCGGGCTTTTCTCGAACTTCAGCATTCTGGAACTTCTACAAACATGCCAGCTACTGGACACTTCTGGCATTATCTGGAAAACCCTTGCCGCTGTGGTTGTCACGTGTTAGGTTGCGGAGTGGTGTAGCCAGCTTGACCTTGAGCGCCTTTGATGCGCGCCGTGGTGTGTAACGCATTAGCTTGGTTCCGAGCTCCGTCGTTGTGCGCGCTGCCGCCGTCACAATATTTAACTTTTTTAATTTTATTGCGTGCGAGATTTTTAATGAGTCTTCTGTATCAAAGGTTTTCGGCTGAACATCCAAGACATGTCGATTCTGTAGTGATGCCAAAAGAATGTGTATAGAAATATTTTATCTTTATTATTGAAGTGTTCGTAGTAACATAAAATCATTCGGTGTAAATTAATGTCATGCAAAGGCTCATTGTAATATCTGAATTGCAGTTTCAAGTCTTAAAGTATGTTAGGTTGTATAAGGACTTTAATCGACTTAAATGAAACCTGAACATATTAGAACCATACAATTGCATTATTTATTACGCAAACTTAGACTTGATTTGAAGTGAATATATAATATTGAGTAAAACGCTTTTTCTTTCTGAATTGCTCAGTAATAAATAACCTATAAAAATGGCAAATAAATGAAAAAGTTTCTTTTGATAAATTGGTCGGTATTTTTGGTTTGCTTAAAATAACTGAAAAATATCTGTTGATCTGAATAATTCATTGTTAAAGACAATGAAGTATTAATGCTTTTTAAGTAACGCTCTTTTGCATGAAGTATTGTGTTAAGATACCACTTTACTTCCAATTCCTGAACAGATTTAGGTATCCCACAGGCACCTTAAAGGAAGTCATTGGAATACGCATAATTCATAAAGACCGGGCGAAATGGAGTGACCATCCATTCAAAGCACAACGTTGTGAGTTTATTCCTACTTGATGTCGAAATTACATTAGACTAAAATTCCTTGGATTAAAAACAAAATACTATAATAATGGAATAAATGTATACACTTGGGACATAAATAGGTACCAGTACCTTCTATTTTATTGTTAATTGCCAATATAAAAAGACAGTAATATAATATTCCGAAACTTTGACTAAACATTGTGGTAGATTATAGAAGCATAGTTATGTTTGCAAATTCGTAGGTACATATCCCCCATACCCTATTTAAAAACCATTACAGTTCTTCCGTGAGTATTCAAATCTGGAAAAAGCTGAACATCATGGATAAAATTATAAAGAAGTTGGTAAGCAAGTTACACGAATGCAACGTATAAAACCGCTTTCTAATTAAGTCTGAAGTTTTGCTGTTTCAGGAAACAGAAATCAGACGTATACACAGAGGAAGCTTTTGTCCTTTTTAGCCAAAGCCTGAATACAATGAGATTAAAACAACACTTGGAGCTTCATAGCTGCCTCATTAGGCGAATACGCTAACACACAAAAGTCGCCATTCGCAGCATGAATGGACTCCCATTGTTAATTTCTCTACTACGTATAGTAAGCAAAGGGGTATGTATTTCACCCAAAAAGTCTGTTTTGAGGTGTCCTGAATAAAAAAAAATGTGTTGCAGTCACATGACTTCCTCTACTCTTGTACTAACCAATCTTACAAACTCTTTTTTGTGTTAGTTAAGATAAACATTTGTACAACTTATCTTATTGCTTATTTCCTTGTAGGTGCAAGGGGAATATTAGAATACACTAGGCTTTCAGCGATAGTCAAATCTTTTAAAGCTTTGAGATTCCGTTCTCTTTGCAACAATGTTCCATTTCAGGAAAGTTTTGTTTTCCGAAATTGACACAAATTACATAGAATATCTCCGAAACGGTATACTCTACAAAAAAAAAAAAAAAATCACACAAATTGGGTCTGCAGTTTTGTATATTAACATTTGGTTTATCTCTTACGGTTTACAAGTTATTCAAAAGGCATCCTAAGTAAACAGCACTACATAGGCTATAGCCAGAAAATTAAAAACATACATTTCATTTGTCATACAAATATCTTAAACATACGACATTTTATTCACAATCGTTAGACATTTTAAAGAAAATAAAAATTTTCGAAACATTTTCCATGTAAAGGGTAGTCAGGGTGGGGCTATTTTGTTCAAAATCTTTGTCACATCTTTGAAAGACATTAAACTTAAATAACACACACACACACACGCGCGCGCGTACCTTTTACTAAAATGCGTTTTTTTGGGTTCAGGGGGTCTCAAAACATGTATTTCCGGTGAAATCGCGACATCGAATTTTTGGGTGGAATACAATACTTCCTTCTACTTACAGTAAAGTAAAAAGCATTTTTAGAAAAAGGTCCTTGTGTCTGAACAGCATAACCCAAAAACGAACAGTAGGTTAAAAACCAAAGTTCATATTTAAATTTAATATCTTTCTTTCTTTTCAAGAAAATTCCTCCCCTTCAAACTACCCTTAACGTGGAAAGTGTTCCGAAAATTTTGGTTTTCTCCAAAATGGCTCTAACGTTTTGGTTTAAAAGCCACATGTTTAAGATATGTTAGGACAAATGAAATGTTTATTTTGAATTTCCTGGCTATGAATTATATAATTATTTACTCTTGATGACTTTTGCTCAACTGGTAAACCGTAGGAGATAGACCAAATCTTACTATACAGATAATGAGGATCTCGTTAAAACATACAATTCATGTCCAAATGAATTTTTTGTTTGTGGAGTGAACCATTTCGGAGATATTCTTAATTATTTGTATGAGTTTTGAAATATTACTTTCCACAAATGAGAGATCGTTACTCGTTTTTTATATGTTAAGCGTGCAAGGAGAACGGAATTTCAAAGCTTTAAAACATTTGACTATCGCACAAAGCCTACTGTATCCCCACATTCCCCTAGCACCTACAAGAAAATGGAAAATGTTTTCTGTTAATTTTTTAAAAGAAATATTGGTGCTTAATTTGAAAACACGCGTGGTGTATGACTGTTAATTTCATGAGGTTAAGTCTATATGTTAAATCACTTATAACACGCTAATGAACACTCGCTCAGACCGTTCGGAACGGCGCCAGTGTGTCATGTCTGGAAACTTCTGTACGCCGCACAGACGTGGTAAATACAATAGGACCCCTGTTTATAAACACAAACTAGGGTTTTCGTGACGTGTCCTATTTTGACGCATTTGATTTGACGTATGAGGATTTCAAGGAGGCAATGGCGGTGTGCACATAGGGTGTGAATATAGGGTTTCATTGTAAAATGTGCAAATTTCAATAAGGGGGTTGTTGGCAAAGTACAGAAGATGGACCTTGATATATTAATGTATGTGTGATTGGTATCTATCCATCCGCGGGAAATATTCTGACAGGAGCAGCGCCAAACGCAGCCTGTTTAAGATATTCAACTATAAACGCTTATTTGATTCTAGATTGGATCACACGCCCTTAGAGACACCTCCCACCCTCGCATGCCCTGCGCAGCTTAACCATCCTTCCAGGATTCCTGTACCAGACTGAAAATTAAGAGGAAACGATCGTCATGATGCACTACAATGCACAAATATAGTGATGTCGGACTTGGCGTACAACAAAGGACGGGGGCCAAGCACATGCCACGCGTGACTGCTGTGTGTACTGTCAACAATCGAGGCAGCAGAAACAAAAGGGGTGTAGCGAACTCTCGCGAGACTTCTAGCTGCATCATTTCCGAGAAAGGTGTAACTCAAGAAAGGTCCGTGTGACGTCATCTCCAGTATATAAGTAGGCCTAAGAAAAAAGTTTTGAGTTTTAGATTTCAGTTGCGAACATGAGTCAGTGTGTCAGTGAGTATAAGAAGAATCAACGAGCGTCGCATGTGATTACATCGTCGTAATTAGTGATGAGACAAAGTAATAAGACACTAAAAGGACTGAGCAAGGTTTTGAGAAGTAAAAATTGTGAGTTGTGATAGCCCAAAGGACTGTAGACTGTTACCGACAAGAAGAAAACAATGTACTTATGGTAAAGTTTTAGAAGATAGGAAAGTAATAGGAAAGTAACCGGACTAGATGTTTGTCATTTGTCATAATATATTAGATCCTCTCTTGCAGAAACTTTACAACAAAATTCCACAGAGCGTTTGAAGAGGATCACAGGCTTTCTTAAGGTCAAACTCGGCGATTGACATCCTCGCTATCCTGTCAGCTCATCTCGTATAATCGATCCAATAACGAGAATGGAGGAGAGCAAAAACGGTACACTATTGAAGTTTTTTGCCCTCATAAGTTCAATCAAGTTCTTGATAAACCATTCGTACTCAAATTAACTCCAGTATATTACCTACGTCTTAAAACAAAAAGAGAGCGTTATCATACTTTCGTTGGACTAACCGGGTGGGATGGCTCCGGCGATAATGCCTATGACCCGAGCGGGTAGGGGAGCTAAGCCAGCCTCCACGGGGGTGCTTCTAACTGGAAACATGTAGGGAACCTGCCATCTGCTCTGTAGTGGCAACGTTCCGGCCGTCCTTAGGATCCATTCGCCTCATCCATCCTCTCGGGGGGGTGTCTCTTCAGGGGCATAGCTGGTAATTCCCCCTCTGCAAGTTTTCATTTGGTATTGCAGTATTAATATTAGCATTCCTATTGAGGATCTTGTAGTAATTATTTTTTATTTTGGTGTTGAACTTAGTTTTCAAAGAACCATTTGTAATTTGTTACATTTTGTCTAGATGGCAGTCCCTGACGGGGGAAGCCGAAAATCTTTCTGCATAAAGTGAAATGGATTTAGCTTCTTTGTCATGTAATATTTTGTGGATACGCATGTTACCTGGAAGACCAATGTTTTATTTGCCACCGGGGTTATACTGAGTGACAAAAAATAATGTGCAGAAGATTACGATAGAGTGAATGCAGAAGGTATGCATTTTAAGCATAGGAGGGGTCGCAGAAGCTCTTTTACTGCAATACATATATCAGTATTAAAAACGTGATGCTGGCCTTCAATTGTTGTTTGTGGCATGTAAGATACAAACAAAACTCTCGCTTTTAGGTACCTTTTACTTTGGTAGGTGTGCCTGATGTTCAATGCCACATTTGTTTTGTGAAGCCTGTTGACGGCACGGATTGGCAAGACTGGGATTCACTGGCAGTAATTTACGGGTTTAATGAGCATTGATAAACTGCTTATTTTCTACAGTAAGCCAGGATAGCTGCATTTCTTGCTTTTTAGAACTACTGCCCTTAGTTACGAACATTACAGTTATAAAAGCCTGTGTGTGCGTGCGTGCGTGTGTGTGTGCGTGCGTGCGTGCGTGCGTGTGTGTGTGTGTGTGTGTGTGTACAACATAGCTCAAACGAAAATTCGGTTAAACACCAAACTTGGATTTAAGTTCAGCGTCTTCCAAGTGTAAAACATGAATATTTGAACAAAATAATCCATCATCCCAAAACAAGGCTTTATATCTATAGTTTGTCAAAAATGTTGATTCATTTTTCAAAACTGGTCTAACGAGGGATTGACAACTTGGAGAGATTACACTATCCGCCCAGTGTGATCTGCAATATTGTCACCTTTGCCATTATAATATCTTGTTACAGTTGGTGTATTACTTTCTTGGGTAATCTGGCATCCCACCAATACGTCATTTTATTTTCTCTCTACTGCATCCTCTTATACTGATGTTAGGTGTATGAGTGCGCATATTTCGTGTTATGGTACATTCAACTAAGATGAATAAAATGTTAAGTAACAAATTCATTTATCGTGAAAGTATCTGTGTATTTGTTGTTAGCTGCAGCAAGTAACGTGGGGAAGGGTGGTTTTCTTTCAATCTTACCGAGCTCCTAGTTTTTACTGACAACATTCCTGGCTTTCCGCTCTTCACACATACGCCATTAGAATACAATAAACACGCTGGAGTCCAATTATAAATATTATTTTGAAGTTAAACCACTCATTTTAGCAACAAATAGAAAAAAGATGAACTGACTCTTTGAAGCTCCGCCTCTCAATGCTAATTTCAGAAGTAAACGATAAAAGAGTGGTGACATTAACAGTTATAGACTCGACCAATTGAATTTCACAATTATGAAACTATGCACTATAGAACAAAATGTTATAGGAACTTATGTTTCAGTTTAAAGTCTCCACATTCGTATGCCTAACATCTTACGTAGTAAACGTTATAATCTCAAATGTTATTTTACATTTCCTTTCTCAAATATATCAGTTTAATGTTCAAGTTTGTCAAGGTAGGTAGCGACATTGGTGGTGTTTGCTGATGATAAATGCAATGAAAAGACACTTGGGAGAGAAACGATTCAAACGCAAGTTTAGAGTAACTCTCCGATATTTGCAAGATTCCGTTCTCGAGCCTTATTAATGTTTTTAGCACTATTAGTCCAGAAATGCCTTGTAATCTGTGATTTAGACCTCCTTAAGATATTTTAATAGTTAGATACAGCTTGTCTAGAACGTCCTGACACTCCGAATGCGCGAGTGAGGAGAAATACGGGGAAGTGTTGAGAGTGGTGGGGGAGCAAGTGACTAGAAGGTAATCAGAACTTGAAAGCAGTCACAGATACAACAAATGAACTTATCACTCTCACGGAAGCTGGAAGATTTACCCCCCCCCCCCCCGCCAACTTCTCTTTTATGCCAGTAGACTGCTCACTGCTATTATGCATCTTTGCTTCGGGAGTGGGGGAAGTCTGTATTAATTGCTTCGAAGCAAGCAAGTGTTCTGTTTTTTTATTTACTTTTTCCCTTTTTTTATTATTCTTAAAGTCGTGTCAAAACTCCTAGAACTACGGTAATGTTTTTATTTTCTATCTTCATTAGTTTAATCATAGCTTGTATTTTCTTAGTTGTATCTATTAATTTTCTATTCCTCCATTAGTATACGAAGTAGCTTTTCCTATGTTAATCCTTTCCCTATTGGACATTTAATATAGTATTTACAAACCTACTGTAGGAAATTTCGAAAGAAAGGACCATTGGTTTTGAGAGGTAGAATGGTGGCTGAAGCATTCAATACCAATGGAAATTTGAACCACAGATTCTTCGCTCTAGGCACAGTTACTCTAACCATTGAGCTACCACGGCAACTTGCCATTAAATCCCCGGTAGAGCACAAGGGAATCTCAATTCTGAGATGCATACCTCAGGGGCGACTTATATCCCTAAGTACTTTGTCCCAATAACCTATATTGGTAATGGTTTAAAAGGTCAATGAACTAATGAATAATAGTTTTATGCACAGAATGTTGGGCAATGTTTTGAGAGGAGTCAAATGAAATCCACAAACACTATGACCCGTAGTTTTCCCTTTTATCGAATTTTTAGAATAAGTTAACAGTCGT
This sequence comes from Tenodera sinensis, assembly GCA_030765045.1. Classification (NCBI taxonomy): domain Eukaryota; kingdom Metazoa; phylum Arthropoda; class Insecta; order Mantodea; family Mantidae; genus Tenodera; species Tenodera sinensis. The sequence goes on from CM060970.1 coordinate 53,768,379, forward strand.
ACTGATGTAATTTCATTTCTTGGATTTCATTTGCTTTAGGAAACAAGTTATACCTATAGGTATTACAAGGTTAGAATGAAAGCACGCCTTGTAAACATGATTTTGCTTTGTGTTGTACAACTTCCATTCCGCACTCGCCCGCCCGTAAATTAGCCATCCCGCCACTGAGCCTATTGTGAGGTAGTGGCCAACATCCCTATAGTGCAATCTATAATATAACGCAATTACCATCGATTGTGTGCCTTCCCCCCTTCCCTCCGTTTTATGTTTGGTTCACGGCAGGTTTGATCGGGAAATGTCACAAAATTGGTTTATCTTCTGACATTATTCAGATAACTAAAACATAGAGAACGTAGGGGATGGTAAACAGGGGTGTCCATTTGAATCTCAAGGGAAGCGTACCACATAGATTATATGCAATCTGATTTCAAACCGTACAAACGATATTGGCAACGTTCCCATTGCGAAAAAGGAGCGAGTGTGATTGGCTTCTAAATAGCAAAAGGCATTTATGGAATCGACCGTATGTGTAGACTGTGCAGATGTACCTATACGGGTGTATCTTATTTAACATATTACAAATTGATTATTGTAACATAGAGACAGAAAATACCTTAGCAAAAATTAGTAAAGAAATCCTTTAGGTTTGGCACTCTCTGAGTATCGGCAAATACATGACGTTGTAAAAATATGTACTATAAAGGGGAAATTTTTTTCGACATTGCGTTTTGCAACATATTCGCGAAAGTATTTACACAAACTTAAAATTCCAAAACATGAAAGTGTTTCCAAAGAAACTGAATGTGCCAAATAAACATTTAGTAATACAACATAAACCAGAACACAAAGTCGAAAAAGTGTGTGTGTGTGTGTGTGTGTGTGTGTGTGTGTGTGTGTGTGTGTGTGTGTGTGTGTGTGTGTGTGTGTGTGTGTGTGTGTGTTCAACAAATCTCGCTCAATGTGACACCAGTGTCAAAAACACAGTTCTACTGACGTTAACAGTCTATAGTCTTTAGTGATATTACAGCACCCAACTGTTTTCTTCTCGTAACCTTCACTCGGTTCTTTCACTGTCTTCCTTCACTCTCTCTGTCTCTCATACGGACAATACCATCACTTGCCGCTCGTTAAAACTTCACTTCGAATTTACCTTTCACCACCACAATAACACACACACACACACACACAAACACACACACACCAGGCCCTTACTGGAACTTCTACAAACACACCGGCTGACAAACAGTTCTCAAAGTCTCTTGAAAACCCTTTGTTTGCACTTGATTGTTGTTAGTCAAGTGTGTTTGCTCGTGTGGGTGCTGTGGGGAAGATTGACCTTGAGTGCCTTTTTTGCTTGCCGGCCTGGTATTTGGTGTGAAGTAACTTAGCCCCGACTGTGTTTTGTTGTGCGGCGTGCCCGGCGTCGCAATATATGTATATACACACATGGACGTTTTACACCAAGTATTTAAAACATTTGTGGTAGATACATAACACTTATGCACCAATCAGTAGTAAGGGTGCATCACCATGCCCCGGATCATAAGTAAATAGATAAGTAAAATAAAATAAAGAGAAAAGAAAGAAATTAGCAAAGATCTTCCCAGCACGTCGGAATTCGTCGGAGATTTGTAAGCTTCGATTCTTTTCGAAAGACCCATTGAACAGATTGAGTTTTCTTTTCAGTATCATAACCTAAACTCAAGATTTTCCCCAGTAACAATATTGTACCAAAACGGCAAAACTCAAGTCCCATTACTTTTTGTCACTTTGTCCTCTGAAATTTTAGTACAAATACAGTTTTCTTCTCGTAGTTAACACAACCCACAGACTTTCCTGTTATCACAACTCACAACTGTTCTTCTCATAACCTTGCTCTATTCTTTCAGAGCCTTTCTTTACTTTTTCTGTTATAATTTAAGTACATTGTTACAGTCACTCGCGACGACACAGGCGTCTTCCGGGGCGACACACTGACCGACTGACCATAGCTCTACTCTCAAACTCATTCTCGCTGACTACCTGAAGACTGACCAAAGGTTTACTAAAAACTGAGTGACTGACTGCTGTTCTCTCGGGTCCTTTTATACTGTGGATGACCTTTCGATAAACTCTTCATGCACACACAAGGCGACGACTCCTCGGGAAGGTGCTGGATAAGTCCCTTTGTTTCTGCCGTCCATTGTTTATGGTCACGTACACACGCGCCTTTTTTTTTTTCTCGCCAGCCCGACACGTGGCGTGAAGTAGTCCGGACACCGTCCATCCATTGTTTTTCCGCTGCCCAATGTCACAACATTTTGAACCGAATTTCAAGTGTCACCTTGGAATTTTTCCAACTTGCAATTGACTTTATTGATAGTCTCTTTTCCATATGCTATCGCTTGTCCACAAATAGGTGGTTCACTCTGCTTCATGCCTTCTGTACCACGCCTGCTTAGAGCTACTAACTGATCGGAAAACATGCTTCTCTTAAGTATTCTTATTATAGGTTTGCAAATGAAGCAAGTATTGACTCTCTTCAATCACCGATCAAAATATCTGCACTCATAGTCCCTCACACTCTCTATACATCTTAGAGCTGATTTTTAGTAAAATACCCGTGAAAACCTAAGATTACCGAAAAATCCAAGTTGGATAAACGAGACGAAATTGTATCTCCTTCCCCCTTATTACAGAAAATTAGCCTTATTTATCGATAAAGTAATTAATGAATGATGGATTAAGTTTTAATAATTACAGTGTATGCAATTTTAAGCTAATAAGGTTATTATTCTTCTGGCAATTATTTAAAATCACAAGAGCTCATTTTTACGTAATACATAAATCTCTTGTAACAAGTTCGAGAGAAACTGTTGAGTATGAAATTTCCTCCACACTGATGGCCATCGTAAATAATTAAAGGTTTTCCTTTGGTGGTCTCCAAAATTGTAGCCTGCACACTACTTGACATTTGGGCATCAACCGTAGTAATGAGCTCTTCTTAGCGAGTGCCGCCCCCAAATCATTGCTTTTCCGTACAACTGTTACTTTCTAAATGTTTCATGCTTGGCCATTTCCGGCAATATTTTGGGCTCCGCATAAATGTCAACAAAGTTACTCCGTGCAACTGTCACAACCTCTATATCTAATGCGAGATTAATATTTAAAATTGCGTTGTTTAAAAGTTACGGTCCATCTACAGGAATATTCTCTCCTAGGGCGATAAACTGATGCTAGTACACTACGCAGATACTAAATGGCAGTTTTGAAGAGTCCACACAATAAAAGAACAGCACTTGTTTGTTCTTAAATAGGGAAAGCCATGGATAAGAGGAAGGTGTTTGAAATGTGTGTGCACATTGGATTCTACGGGACTTATCACCGGCTCAGAAGGAGGGCAGTTTGTTGTTGATTATTGGAAATGGAGAATGCAGATCCACATTTTTTGTAGAAACAGATGAGAATCACTACCATAGCCTTGAGAAAGTCTTTGTTCGATAACATGGGCGTGCTGCAAGGTAAAATTTCGGCAACAATAAGAATTGCAGGCAGCTGTCCACAAGAGGGTGCATAGTGCCCCTAAACAATGGTTCCGTGACACAATAATAAATTTCCCAAGAAGGGGACAGTAATGTATTGACATTGGGGGGGGGGGGGAGTATATTAAGACACCTATGGACATTGGATTACTTTTATTATATATTAGGCACAAATGTTATTGTAAATCACCTCCGAACGCCCCTTGTAGAATTAGAACGAATGATAATCAAGTTTTTTTAAAATTAATTCCTGCAATTTCTTTTTACGCGGCTTAACTAAAACACCAACGAAATAAAATTTGTACTGAATCACACTAGGGTAATAAGTTTTATTGTACTCTATTGCTACCAGCTTTGGTTTAAAGGCCAACGAAATGACAATTACCCTTTAGATCGACTTAGTTTAATTGCTTTTACATTTCATCTAACATAATTAACTTCTCATGGCGCTTTTATTATCTGCTTACAAATCAAACCGTCATATGTCAACTTATCGCAATCTGTTGCGCTGCTAACCTGCTTGTGTTCGCAGGCTTGTGGTTTCTTTGATCCGAATCGTTCTCTTTATTGCTGACCTGAATAATCCATAATGGTGGCAACGATATGCATGAAATTGAATTCCAAAACAGAACGAAATTCTGAAAACGATTTGAAATAGCAGACTAGATTAATATTGCCATATTGAGAGCTCTTACAACAAAAGAAAATCTACTGCAGCGGGAATTAAAGCAGAAAAGGATTAATATAGCAATACTGACAGAAATAAAGAAGAAATTGACGGGTGCAACAAATTTTCAAGATTAAACTGTGATTTAAAGTGATCAGGAACGTACGCCAGCCCTATATCTTTCATAGTGAGAGATTAATGGTTGCAAGGTTCAAGATAGACCGAGGGCGTCTTAAGTGTTACTGAAGTGTTTGAAGTGTACTGGACAACGAAGAACCTATGGAAAGCTGGGGCTCCTATATGATGAAATAAACAAAATATACTTTATATACAATGTGTGTGTGTCAGCATGTGTGGCTATGTATATCGGAATGCCACATCATTCTAACAGTCTCATAAAACGCGGTAGAAACGTATGGAAAATACAGGGCAAATAAAAGTGACAGATAACTTTCTGCACTTACGATAACCGTAAAAGAACTATGGGCCAGTAGGTACTTACGGGGGCCCATTTTTAGTTTCTCTACTGATAAGTAGGGGAAGTATTGTATTCCACCCAAAAATTCGATGTCGAAATTTCACCGGAAATACTTTTTCTGTGACCCCCTGAATCCAAAAAAGAGCATTTTTAGAAAAAGGTGTGTGTGTGTGTGTGTGTGTGTGTGTGTGTGTGTGTGTGTGTGTGTGTGTGTGTGTGTGTGTCAGTCTGTGGACACCATAACTCAAAATCGAAAGGTCGGTTAAAAACCAAAATTGATATTTAAGCTTAATGTCTTTCAAGAATGCGACACGAAGATTTCGATGAAAATACCCCCCCCCTAAACTACTGTTTACATGAAAATTTTTTCGAAAATATTGATTTCCTTGAAAATGGCTCTAACGATTTTGATTAAAATGTCATATGTTTGAGATATTTTTATGACAAATGAAATGTATATCTTGCGTTCTCTGGCTATAGTCCCTATAGCCGTATTTACTCTGGACGACTTTTGCATAACTGGTAAACCCTTTGAGATAGACCAAATCATACTATACAAAAATGTAATCTTGCTAAAATAAACAATTTATGTCTCAAATTTTCTTGTAGGGTGAACCGTTTCGGAGATATTCCTTGTTATGTTTGTGAGTTTCAGAAAACTTAAAGCTTTCGTGAAATGGAACATCGTTGTTCAGTTTTTTATATCTCAAAGCTTTAAAAGAGTTGACTATCATTCAAAGCCTACTGTATTCCAATATGCCCCTTGTACCTGCAAGGAAATAAGCAATAAGATAAATTGTATATATGTTTATCTCAACTAACACAAAGAAGATATAGTAAAAGAGTTTGTAGAATGGTTAGTACAAGAGTAGAGAAGGTCATGTGGGTACAATACTTCAGATTTTTTACATTTAAACCTAGCATGAAGTTACGTAAGCTGTTGCGCATCTGTAGCACAGTGCAGCTAGAAACCTTTTCATGAAGGAATGCTGTCATTGGTTGAAATTCTTATGCACATTATTGGTCGGTTTAAACCAAGTCACGTATGAGTGAAATAGTCGAAGTAATGTTTGTTTCTTATTTTACTAATTTTACTTGGCTATTACAAGTATCTATTCGTTTTTACTGGAGTGTAGAAGTCACAGCAAGCAAGCAGGCGACTGCGAACCGTAGCAGCTTGCAGAGATATTGCTTATATAGCACAACTCAATATTTCCGAAGGCATGTGTCGAATTCCAACTCGGCCAGATTCTTTGCGAACGAAGGAATAAGGCAAACTAAATTGAGTGGCATTAACAAGAGCAAAGGATGTCAGGAATTTCTACTTTATAGCAGCGTAAAAGTGGGCGCTTAACAGTAAGAATCCCCACTGTCTAGCTCTTTTACTCCCTCACACATTTATTTAGTTAGTAGCTTAATATTGCCCTAATTTCAAAATGTATTAGACGCAGATTAGAGAGGCACATGCACTATTGTGTAGCCTTTAGTAACTAGCGAAACCTGCAAATCCACTTGTCATTCGGCTAACTAATGTTAATTTTGTGTGTATTCTCTTACATAGGAGATGCACGTTTTAAGGACAATTATTACGATTAAATTTGCTCTCTTCATAACTGCATAAAAGTTGCCCAAGAATTGACCAGAGAGCCTGGAATCAAGAAAAGTATCTTGAAGAGAGAGGTGAGAGTCAAAAATCGTTGGAACAAGGAATTTATGGGACAGGGCTGTTTTAAAGTTTGATAAGTTAGGCAGATAGCACATTAAGTTAGTGTTTTTGCATTTTCCCCCATGTGTGTCACAGCTTGGGGTACACTTTTCTCAGAAAGTACTGAAGTTAAAGGGCTAAAATTTTTATGATGTTACAAACATCTAGTTTAATAAAGTGAGCAAACCAGTTATTTTTCTCACTTCATTTTGTTCTAACTGAATGCAGAGTAACACAGTCCTTTCATTGACGTTAACATTGTCTAGTCTTTCGTGATGATACAACATACAGCTGTTTTCTTCTCCTAACCTTGACTCACTCCTTGCTGTCTTTCTGCAGTTTCTTCAGTTTCTGTGTCTCTCAAAACAACTGACTTTGACCAAACCTCGCTCAACACTCATTAACTGCTTTGCTATCTTCCTCTAAGTGGCGCCAGTTCGCACACGCACACACAAACTAAAAGCTGAACAGAATTGACACCCGCTACCTCACATCCTTATATAGCAATGATGACGTAACACAAACCTTTCTTGAACTTCACAAATATGCCAGCCGCCGGACACTTCTCGAATGACATAAGCAACCCCTTTTGAGTCTGCCGCTCTGATTGTTGTCACGTGTTTACAACAGTTGCACAAGGCAGCCTGAGCGCCTTTGATGCACGCACCACCAATAGGGTGGGGCAGCCAGGCCCCAACCGTCCTTTGTTGTGGGCCTCGATCCGACATCACAAAATATTTACTTCAGCGTGTCATAGGACCAAGCAGGTGATTGTTCAGTGGAAGACAGACCTAAATTCACCATGTAACTTTAAACATTATCGTTTTTTCTGGTCAAATTCGAACTCTATGGGGGACAAAGTTGAGTTTATAAAAATATGGTACTTCAATTCCCTTGTTAGTCCAGAATTTGTTTTAATATGTACAATGGAATCTACTTGTTCTACTTTAGAACCACAAAGCCGTAATATTATTAAATTTTACTGCAATACTAGTATTAAAATAGAACAAAGACGAGTAGAAGCGGGTATTTTGATGTTTTGCAAAGAAAGCTGCGTCACTAGAAGCAGGAACCTTACCAGCTTCTATCTGCTTGAACCATCTGCGCCGCGAGCAAGTCTGAATTAGCCCGCTTTTGTTTACGTCTTAGTGGAAAGCAGTTAAGTAATTGAAAAAGATGTTACCTCCTTTATTCTTTTTCCGTAGTCGTCCGTCTATTCTCTTACCAGTGGCTGCTTTAATTAATCAGGGAAATGGCTGGGCTGAACCAGAGTTTGATACTTCCGTTTGTCTCCGAGACAAGTTTCATTACCTAAATCCTCCTTGCTCCAAGCTCACAATTCCTAACTTGCTTCCGTCAAACTTGCTGGTTAAAAATTATGTTTGAGAACGTGCGTATAATGTTTTGTACTTTGTGATATTCTTATGCTGCTGCACAAACAGATATAATACTCTAGTCCTGTGAATTTAGTCATGCAACCGGCATAGGTCCTCTAATCTAAAGCATAAGCACAAATTACGCTAGATGTGTCTATGTTCTATGCTTGTAAAGGCTATATCTTGACTCTTCTTTTACATTACTGGATTTTGTGTTCCAAAATATCCTCCACGAACTATACTTGCATAGCTTATTGTGTATTTCAGAACTCTTATCTAATGTGTTGCACTCACATGACTTTCTCTAGTCCTGTATTAACAATTATTACACTTTTATTCCTATATCTTCTTTGTGTTAGTCGAGATAAACATTTGTACAGGTTATCTTATTGCTTATTTCCTTGTAGGTGCAAGGAGAACATTAGAATACAGTAGACTTAGTGCGATAGTCAAATCTTTTAAAGCATTGAGATCCCATTCTCTTTGCACACTTAACATATAAAAAATGAACAACGATGCTCCGTTTTGCGAAAGTTTTAAATTTTCCGAAATAGATAAACAGTAATATCTCCGAAATGGTTTACTCAAACTTAAATTGTGTATTTTAGCAAGATCTTCCATTTTTGTATAGTAAGATATGGTGTATATCTTACGGTTTACCAGTTATGCAAAAGTCATCCAGAGTAAATACGACTACAGTGGCTGTAGTCAGAAAATTCAAGATATTCATTTCATTTGTCATAAAAATATCTCAAGCATATGTCACTTTAATCAAAATGTTAGCCATTTTCAAGACACACACAGGCAGGCACACACACACACACACACACACACACACACACACACACACACACACACACACACACACACACACACACACATTTTTCTAAAAATGCTTTTTTTTTATTCAAGGGGGTCTCCGGTGAAATCTCGAAATTATTTTTGGGTGAAATACAATACTTCCTCTACTTACCGGTAGAGAAAGTAAAAATAGAGAAATGGATTTATTAAATATTTCAGGCACAAGAGAGGTATAGAAGGATGAAAAATAGTCATGTTCATATAAGGGGTCATTATCGTTGCCTTTCAAATTCCATACTCATTCATTTACTTTGTGAGAAACACTTAGTAATAACATTTCAAGAAGTGACAAATAATTGGACAATTGAAATTACAAATATCTTAAATAAGCATGTTGTCAAAATAAAGTTATTTGAAACAATTTCTGTGTTTTTATGATATGGCAAAGTTCATTCAATAAATCCTGGCCACAGGGAAATCTAAGCTGTGCATTGCATATTGAAGGCAGTGTCAATCTTAACGCTAACAGAAAATAGGAATTAGAAGACAAACTTAACACGCAATGGATCTATGTGTAAATTTATTGTGCACGTATACAAATAGAACCAATACCAATCACTTAATATCCATGGCGCCGTTTCATCGCATCGGCTGTCCTTCAAAATAGGCGTGCCTTGCTATTCATGTGTGCCAATTGTCAACTATATGCCGTTAGGATATCCGCCCTGTGTTCAAAGAAATAGGGCAATACCCTTTCCCCCAAAGCTTCTCGTAGTTCAGCTTTAACACTAAGTAGCACTCTGGCTACGTATTATGGCAATTTTCAGGTAGGTATGATAGTTGCTTCAATCTGACGGAATGTTTCCGGTGGAGTTACGTAGTCACCGTCTGTCGGTTGAATTTGGTACGGTGTCACGGAGTAGTTAGAAAGATATCTAATCGTTGTCACGACTTATGCAATGACCCTCGTATTTAGCCAAATTCTGTTCATTTAGTAATAGTTTCTGCAACATTTTTGAAAATTCATACCAAATGATGTGTACTACATGTACTACATGAACATACAGTATTTTGATCAAAATCGTTGGAGCTAATCTTTATAACAGTGGGTTGAGATTTTCTTGAAAGTCTGAAAAATACTGCCTTAAATACAAGCTTGGTAGGCATTTATCCGATATTTCCCTTTCAAGTTATGTTGTCTCTCTCTAAGAGACACACACACACACACACACACACACACACACCACATACCTATGTTATGAGGACATTTCCAAAAAAAGGTTTATTTGTATTCAGAGGACCCCAAAACACCCATTTCCGCTAGATACTGGAGGAAGAAAAATTTCTCGATATAGTACTTCGCTAATGCATTCTTGAAGTTCACTATCACTAGTGGTGAATTAAATTGTTCATTAATCATTTAGTTCACAATATTTCACAATGCTTGTGATTGTTTTCATTCCATAGTTAAACAAAAGCTGGCCACAATGAAGTTTGTGTTACCTGCCGATCGCTTTAATGGATACTGTTCATTGTTGTATATACAAACATAAGTTTGCGCTCTATAACATCTTATATATTAGAAACACTTCGTTGTAATGAGATTGGGACAAGAACTAATTGTTTCACGAGTATATCGTTGCTAGCCGTGAATGAAACAAGAAACAAATAATTGAACACAAATTAGAACACTGAACATACTATTAGATAATACCTTAGGACTAATACGTCCTAATAGACCTATACTTACATTTCGGTGTAGTAATTTTTAATGTCTGTGGCATCTAATACCGGAATCATTCAGCAATAAGATTAACAATTCTATAGAAAATGAGTTAGATGAGTATAGTAAATAACTTCCGTGTGTTAAAATCATCGCCTAATTTAGTAAGCTAAATTTACAACATTGAAGAGGTCATTAGAGAGTTTCGTGTTAAGGAAAGCCAATTAGTATATGACAGTGTCAACAAGAAAACCAATAGGTCGAGGATACCTGGAAACAGTTCAGTTCAGAGAGCAAGTTATGCGAACAGTCTTATAAACAGAGTTCTGAAAATTAGGAAGGCGAAAGGCAGTATGAAAATTTAGCAAGCCCTCAAATGGAGAAGTGTACTTTATAGCCGAATGAAAAGCTTTGAAATTTGGCAATATAAGTAAGAACGTTGGTAGGAGTCAATTATAATTGGGTCTTGATAAAAGAATTTGTTTTTCTAACTTCGTCTTCTTTGTTTTATATTATCTTAAAAATGTGATTATTGCGATTGATTATCGGCATTGTGGAGCGCCTAAAGACCATGCTGAAATTATACCACTTTTACACATCACCTCTCGATTAAATTTCATAGGGAAATAGTTGTTTTGAAAGTACTGATATGTCACAAGTTCGACAATTTAAAACTTCAACAGTTGAAGCACCAGTCCTCAGCACATGACAATCAAACGAGTGAACACAGCAATCAGGTGCGAGCTGTGTATTACTAGAAGAAAGAATATAATGACAGTCTGTAAACCAGTAGATAACCTAAGAAAGCGTGCATGTCTACTATCAAGAATAGAAAAAAACAACTTTTGTTGCACCTCAGAACGTCAGATGGCTTCTTAGTTCCAAAGTTGTATAATGAACCTTCAAAAGTTTATAGGTACATTGTATAACGAGTCATAAAGATCACTCAAAACTCACAAGTTAGTGGTTATAAATGTAATGCTAAAGCTAATAACAATAATAATAGTAATAATAATACAATAGTGGCGGCGGCGGCAGTGGCGGAGGTGGCGGTGGTGGCAGCGGTTTAGCGCATAAATACTGAATCGTTTCTGCTGTTTACATCAGACCTAAAGGAGGGACAACTTCATTTTGTAAGCCTGCAGTGTCACATGCACATTACTCAGGAACACAAAGATATTAATGCCTTGGAAAAACTTAAAGCGAACTTTAGGAAAAAAAACATGTATAGATTGCCAAATAATGGAAATATTTACAAATGTTTTCATAGCAGACAAGAAAGTTAGGCCAAAATTTAAACAGAAATTAGCAGAACTACCTAGACACCAATCCGTTTCTGAATAGGAAGTACCAGGATGTAATTATTCTCCATCTAGCTATAGATACAGATCTTGTATCCCTCCGCAATAAGCTGATGTTCATAAGGGCTGCGACTAAAACAACATAAAACTGTTTATGTTGCAACAGAACGATATTTACTCCGGAGTTTTAGGAATAACGCTTCCTACGAGAGTTTTCATACATCTTGAAAACTCAAGATATTGGCCGATATTTAAGGTACTATATTTTATGGTGTGCTATGTGTACGCATTTCTGATGAACATCTATCTCCGCAATTGAAATAGCTCCCTATGATATTTCCAGGAATTTTGCTAGTTTAAGCTAATTACAGATCGAAACCTACTCATTTACTATAGATAGTGCTTTACTGCATATTAAAGCCGCTCCAACTACGTCCCACGCTCACTAAACCCACCTGCTGATGTGCGCCATTCTAATGACGTCACAGAATACCTACTTTACTGTATTCCCCTGTTCTCATTATATCCACAAGGAAATCTGTAATAAAACCATTTCTAAAAATCTCATGTGTTGCACCCAGGTGACTTTCTCTACTCTTGTACTAGCCATTCTTACAAATTCTTATTCCTACATCTTCTTCGTGTTAGTTGAGATAAATATTTGTAGAAATTATCTTATTGTTTGTTTACTTGTAGGTGCAAGAGGAATATAGGAATACAGAGCTATAGTCAGATCTTCTAAAGCTTTCAAATTCCGTTCTCTTTGTGCGGTTAACATAAACGTTCCATTTGATGGAGGTATAAGTATTCCAAAACTGACACAAATAACAAGAAATATCTCCGAAATGGTTCACTCTACAAAAAAAATTATTTTAACATAAATTCTGTGTTTTAGCAAGATCTACATTGTTTGTAGAGTAAGATTTGGTCTAACTCTTATGGTTTTCCAGTTATACATGTCATCTAGAGTAAAAAGGACTGCATGGGCTGTAGGCAGAAAATTCAAGAACATTTTATTTTTCATAAAAATTACTCAAACTTATAGCATTTTAATGAAAATCTTTACAGCTTTATTTTCAAGGAATAAAGTTTTTTGAAAAATATTCCATGTACAGGGTAGTTTAGGCTGGAGTAATTTTCTTCAAAATCTTTGTGTTGCATCCTTAGACATTAAAATTAAATAGCAACTTAAGTTTTTAACCAACTTTACTGACACATTCACACACGCACACGCACATGCGCACACACACTCACACACTCACACTCTCACACTCACACACTCTCACACACACTCCCACGCACTCACACACACGGTTCTTTTTGTAAAAATGCTTTTTTGGGTTCAGGGGTCCTCAAAACATATATTTCCGGTGAAATCTTGAAATCGAATTTGTGAATGAAATACAATAGTTCCTCTACTTTTTTATACGTAGTATAGAAAGTAAAAATATGATATGCTGCACTCACATAATGTTCTCTACTTTTGTACTAACTTTTGTTATGAACTCGAGGAAAACATTTGCCGAAATTGTCTTACTGCTGATTTTGTTATAGTTGCAGGGGGAACATGGGAATACAATAGGCTTTGAGCCATAGTCAAATCTTTTATAGCTTTCAAATTCCGTTCTCTTTGCACGACCAAACAAATAAAGTGAACGACGTTTCTTTTGCGAAAAGTCAAGTACTACAAAACTCACACAAATAATAAGGAATAACTCGGAAGTTGTTCACTCCACAAAAAACGCACACAGACATAAATTGTGTGTTTTAGCGAGTTCTACATTTTTTTGCACAGTAAGATTTGGTCTATGTTATGGTTTACCAGTTATGCCAAAGTCATCAAGAGTAAATAGGATTACATACCAGTTAGCTTGACATCAGTAGTAAGTAAACAAGTCGAGCATCTTATAGGGCAATACTTAAGACAAGAATGGGATAATTCACACTGGCTCTTTGAAGGACAACATGGGTTTCGGAATGGACACTCTTGTGAGAGCCAACTAGTAGCTATTTGTCAGGATGTAGCTGATGCACTCGATGCAGGCGGTAAAGTGCATGCAATAGTTATTGACTTTACTAAAGCGTTTGACCTTGTACCTCATGGGCCACTTATAGAAAAACTTGCAATATGCAAATAGACAACAGAGTGATTATTTGGATTCGGGAATTCTTGAGCGGACGAACCCAAAGAGTGCGGGTGGGAAATAGACTATCGTCCCCTACCGAAGTAACCTCAGGTGTCCCCCAAGGTAGCGTGATCGGGCCGTTGCTTTTCTTAGCATATGTAAATGATTTATGGAAAGGGATAACATCACAAATTCGGCTATTTGCGGATGATTGTATAATCTATAGAAATATCAAGACCGAAGGTGACGTTAATAACTTACAAGAAGATTTAAACAAAATTCAACTCTGGGCGCAATCCAATCAAATGGAGATAAATCCAAGTAAATGTAAAACAATTATATTTTCAAGGACAAGAACAGAAGAAAATGTGATGTATAAATTAGATAACAAGAGTAGCACTAGATATCTAGGTGTAATAATAAATGAAAGACTGGAAAAGCCTGCAAAGCATTACACTTTGTAATGAGAATATTAAAACGCAGCAATGGAAAATCGCGAAATTTAGCTTACACATCCTTAGTCCGACCAATATTAGAATATAGCGCAGCATGCTGGGATCCATATCGGGTTGGTCAAAAACAAGCACTCGAGAGAGTTCAAAAACGAGCAGCTAAATTTGTTGATAGAGGAAAGCAATTTGAAAACCCTACAGGCACTGCTACCTACTGGGAATCATTGGAGAAACGTAGAAAACGGGCAAGGCTATGTGCAATCTTTAGAGCATATAAGGGGGAACCTGCATGGAAAGATATAACAAAGCGGTTGTTGACACCATCATATAGGGGAAGGAATGATCACTCTAAAAAAATAAGAAATAGGGAACAGAAAACTGATATAGGTAAATTTTCCTTTACCAATAGAACAATTAATGACTGGAACAATTTGACTGCAGAGTTACTGGAGACTTTGCCTCCAAATGTAAATAATTTCAAAGAGAGGTTAAAAAGAAATCCTGTATAGTTACCATAGTGCATGAAAGGATTGTATATATGTTGTAAGGAATTGTATATTATGTTGTAAGGAATTGTATATTATATTGTAAGGAGTTGTATATTATATTGTAAAGAATTGTATATCATATTGTAAAGAATTGTATATCATATTGTAAAGAATTGTATATTATATTGACAGCGCTGCCACCGGGCCATGCTCTAAGCAGTGAAATAAAGTATCTATCTATACGCCAGGGCCAGAAAATTCAAAATATACGTTTCATTTTTAATAAAAATATCTTAAACATCTGGCATTTTAATTAAAATCGTTTGCCTTTTTTGAGAAAATCAAAATTTTCTAAAAGCTTTCCATGTAAAGGGTAGTTTAGGGTGGAGAAAGTTTCTCCAAAATCTGTGTTATGCCCTTGAAGGATATTAAACTTAAATACTAATTTTGGTTTTTCACTGATTTTTAATCCGGTGAAATAAATAATCGAAATTTTGGGTCGAACACTATACTTCCCCTACTTATAAGTAATGGAGAAAGTAAAAATAGCTGTCGAAGTAGAGAGAGGGGTATGCATTTGTAAGAATATGTTGTACATGAGTGGGTATCGAAAGTCATGTGATTGCGGAATGTGATTTTTGTATGTCGTTATGTTACCCTCTCTGCTATATAGGCAAACTGGGGTAGCATTATGTCCAAGAGTGTACTGATAAATTTCCAATAGTATTACAATAATGGAAATAATATAACAAGGAGAGAATGCTGTTGGAATCTAAACCAAACTGATTCCAAAGCAAATTACGAGGATGACGAACTAATTTAATTACTTTCAGATCAGCTGATATGCATGGTGGTACACCAGAATGCAGTAGTATCAGAATCCTTTTAAGTTCTATTAAAAACGTTTAGTAATACAAATTAACACGCTTTCCAATTTAAATAGCATGTTCAAATTGAAAGAGGATCAATTGCAGGTAATTGTCGGTCTTTAATCCCGCGCAGAATAAAACCTTAATCCGATGAAAACAGTTGCCGTGATTCTCATTAACTGGACGGACATGCATAACAAAACCTATGTGTTAGTCCTGCTCCTGGACAACACGCCGACCCACGTGTGGTATCATTTAGTTTTGGCTACTATTTCAAAACCCCAAAATTTACCAGCTTTTGTTTTGTTACTCTTAGTACTGTGGCAAAATAAATCCGGATATGTTGCTTTGTCTTCTAAAATGTTGCCACAAATACAATTTTCTTCTCGTGGTTAACAAAATCCACGGTATTTCGGGCTGTCGCAAGTCACAACCGTTTTTATAACCTTGCTCAGTCCTTTCGCTGTCTCTCATGCACTAATTACGACGTTACAATCATTCGCGACGCTCGTTGAATCTTCTTATGCTTATCTTCTTCGCTGCTCTGCTCTTCTCTGGCCTCCTTATATCCTTATATACTTGTGATGACGTCACCTGGACCTTTCTAAAGTTCCACACACTTACGCACCGGAAATTACGCAGTCAAAAGTTTCACGAACGTTCTCGACACCCCTTTTATTTCTGCCGCTTCGATTGTTGACAGTCACATCTCGTATATAGATGTCGCGCGAGGCACACGTCTTTACCCGTTCGCCGGCACAGCATCTGACGTGAAGTAACTTAGTCCCGTTTGTCTATTGTTGTGCGCCGAGCCCAACGTCACAGTACTCTTTGCATTAATTGTACACATCTGTAATGAAAACACTGAAAGTAATCTGACGATTAGGCTTAAGAACATGTTGTGAAAACCATAAACAAAGAAATAAACACATTTGCAGTGGCGAACCATTTTTGGGTGCAGAACCTTTATATAAAATAGGAAATAAAGATGGCTTTTTGTAAACAATTCTAAGAAATATAAAATATACAGGCTTTAGGAAGACGTTTGTCTTCTGTTCCAAAATAAATAGCAACGCTTCGAAAAAAAGTTAATTATAACTTATTCAGTGAATCTGTATTTTAAAAGCGTCCCTATAAATCAAAATAAAGAATATAAAAAGGTAAATGGTACACAATGATTAAATTTTAACATTGTATATAAGGTAGCAGTAGTAACAAATATGGAGTGAGTTCGAACCAGGAACAATACATAAAGATAAAAATAAGGACCTTATTGAAGCATTCAAAAGAACCTAGGGATACATAAACAATTTCAATATTTATTTATTAAAGTGTGTTACGGTCCAACGCATTAGCCATGTAGAAATATTAAGGTAAATTCGTCAATTTCGATGTCAGATTTTAGGATAATCCAAACTTAAAGTTCATTAGATTACCATGAGAGGCGACTCAATCGTCATCAGAGATTTTGCTAAATCAAATTCCAACATTCGATATAAGTTGATGTTTGGAAGGGCCTAAGGAAAGGCATCATAGGTAAATACTAGCATGGATTAACAGTTCGACTCAAGTTTTATACTTCACTTTACCATAGTCCTTCCTATTAGGAATAGAACTGAAACCTTTTTTTTTTTTTTTTTTTTTTTTTTTTTTTTTTTTTTTTTTTTTTTTTTTTTCTTTAGCAACATTTTTAGTTCGGTTATGGGTGAGCCATATATCACATCCAGGACGGAAATATAAATACGCAGAAGGGTACGTATATGTTAAATGAGGAGTACCGTGGAGTTTAAGAGCCACTCGACAGCTAGATTTAAAGTCTAAAACACTCACAGCAAGCTGCCTAAAAGGTGAAGGTTAAAACATACAACTGAAGGCGTAAACAGGTAACAAACAAACTGTACATGAGTGCGCTAACTTTAATACCTGAAACATCCATGTACTAGAGTGGTTAAAAAGTGAAACATAAAACAGAACATTAAAACCACACCGCTAAGACATTAAAAGGTAAATCATAGCGGTTAAGGTACTAGAAATGAAATCTCAAAATTAAGCTCAAACAACTAAAAAACAAGTTATACTTACTTAGCAAACCCAAGTGTCTTATTCTTTATAGAATAAGGGTTTGAATCTCAAAATATACCACACCTCTTATCAAATAGAAAAAATAAATATAAGATCGTCTATAAACTTGCAGGGAAATGGACCCGACTTTTGTGAAATGCATCTCTTAATTTCCTATAGCACTATTCCATAGAAGGCTGCACAAACACACTGAAAAGAAGGGTTGTAGGTCACCTGACATGAGGTGACAGCCGGGGTCAAGAATGTCCACATCTGTCCCATATCGTATTATGATTTGGCGTAGTATGACGCGAGTTTTTTCTTAATATATTTCATGATTTTTGCTACAACGCATTACTTAGGGAAAGCTTTGCTCTGCAAATTGATGCCGCTGTTAAGAAAGGCACTTTGTGTGTTAGAGCCATGTAGCTTATTCCTTTGCAGATAAAGAATCTGTTTTCTCCAGTTCTTGTTTGAAGAGCTTTCCCTGGGAATTACATTTTCTAATATAAATGACCCCTCTTCTCAGAAGCTGTTGTTCGCGCCTAAATCAAAATACGTTAGGATGATAAAAGCAACCTCTTTACTTTAATTGTAATAACATTGTTCGTTATTTTTTAAAACAATAACTGCTGAAACATTTAATTAAAGCATATTATAATTAAGAAAATTAATAATGATGATGACGATAAATGGACATATGTATATAAAAGTAAATCAGTGAAATAAAAAGCCATATTTACACCATATAAAAATTCAGTTAGCTTAAATGTTTTCTAATATAAATTTAGCAGATTTAACATTGGCGGAATAGAACTTTTAGTCTACCAGAGTATGAAGTATATAAAAAAATTGCCAAAAGTCATAAAAATGGATTTTAATGTTAAGCACTGCGGATTATCTACTAGTGTCAGATCCTGCGCGCACGCACGCAGACAACGTACGTACGCGCGCACACACACACACACACACACACACACACCTTTCTCTACTAATTCTTTTTTTCAGATTCATGGAGCTTCAAAACATATTTCCGGCAAAATCTTCGTATACAATTTTTGGGCGGAACGCACCTTATGTATCTGATAGTAAATCAATTAATGTATCTGGAAATGATATTAACATATGCATGACATTTGGTTCAAATATCAGACATTAACAATTGATTACTATGTTACGATTTCAAATTAATGGATTGGAAGTTGCGGAGTTTTTAGATTATACCATTCAGTGTTCTAAAGAATTTTGCAGTATCCCTTGTGAATTGCAGAAGTTGTTGTGCAACATTCGTTTGAATTCGGTTAAGTTCCCTTCTTACAAATGTTTGCTTCGTATGACAAGGTTTCAGGACATGACTCTCTACACTCTCTACTCTTGCACTATTTTTAATCTTATTCCTGTATCTTCATATTAATCGAGATAAACATTTGCACAAATTATCATATTAATTTTCTTGTAGGTGCAAGAGGAATATAATACCCTTTGAGGATAGTCGAATCTGTTAAAGTTGGTCACTATATGAAGGCTTTGACATTGCGTTCTCTTTGCACGGCTAAGATATAAAAAAGTGAATAATGATCTTACATTTGAGCAAAGCTCAAGTATTGAAAACTTGCACAAATAACTAATATCTCCGAAATAGTTCACTCCATAAAAAAGTAGGCATAAATTGTGTATTTTAACATCTACATTTTTCTATAGTAATATTTGGTCTATCTCTTAAGGTTTACGAGTTATAGAAAAGTAATAAAGAGTAAACAGGACTACATGGGGTATAGCTGTGTATTTAATTTGTCATAAAAATGACTGAAAAAAATAGCACTTTAATCAAAATTATTAGGGCCTTTTTGGAGAAAATCAAAGTTTTCGAAACATTTTTCAATTAAAGGGTAGAATAAGGTCGGGGAATTTTCTTCAAAATCTTCGTGACGCATCCTTGAAAGATGTTACATTTAAATACCAAATTTGATTTTCAACCTATTTTTGTGTTTGAGTTTTGTTGTTCACAGCAGGCACACGCACACGCACGAGCAGACATATGGACTTTTTTCTAAAAATGCTTTTTTGAATTAAGGAAGCCTCAAAACATATTTCCGGTGAAATCTACATCGAAATTTTCGGTGGCATACAATACATTCCGTACTTTGAGTTGCAGATTTAGTAATATACAGATAGACAATATAGGTTGGGTTTCACTTATTTGGCACTCAGATAGGTAAGCTGTGAATTTTGACTATGGGTTGTACGATACGGAAATAGAAGTGCTGGTACTTTTGCTATTAGGAAATCTAACTAACACGAAACGCACGTGTCTAATAAATATGAAGCGCTCATTGGGGCTTGCAGCACGTTGTCATTTTGAGCGGCGAGTGTTGCAGCTTGTAGCAGACGGCTGAAGAACAAGCACATAAAGTTCATTAGTGAGATCCTGGAGGTGTAATCTGCCCACCTGCCAGTCACTCCGGATTGTGGCTGGGATGTAGTAATGCTAACAAGCCGTCCGTACATGCCGTGTGATGGCCGGACTCCCACAGTACAGTCCCTGCTCAACCATTCACTCAACCATTGGTCTACAGTTCCGATCAAAGCTCTTTTTGTCAGTCTCTCATCGTGTATTGGTATTACTTGTATTCAATAACTAAACAAAGCTGTTCCCCAGAATATCTGAAAAAAATATTTTTAAAAAATAACACACTCTTTCCGAACTATTTTGATAATATGTAATTTGAAAGAAATATTGAATGTAGGTATATCCTAAAGTATTAAGAACCAACTTATAGAATGCAGGTGACCTTGTGGAACTGGTTGGAAATATGCTTAAGAGATGAACCAGCTCCCTCTGTCACTTCACCAATGCGATGTAGTTCAATTTTCTTTGGAACTATACTTAACTGTCACTGCTGCTTCACTTGCGTCGTGAAGTTTTGGCGCACGGCGCAGCCTCTTGTTCGTATGCTTCATCCGCTGGGGAGTAGAACACAAGGCCTCTCTAATCTCCCACAGTAGCAACACTCGTATGTCACAGTTATCGGTATCCTCACTCGGAGAACACGCTGAATGTTAGGCACCTTATGTTGCATCAGAAACGCACTCCCTAGCACACTCATAAAGACGCTGCTTAATGGCTGGAATACTTCGAGTCTTTTCTGGAGACGAAGAGAAACAAGGTTACAGAACAAGCTTGTCTCTCGACGATGGTTTCGATGGTTACCCTGGGTGAGGGCACTGTACTGCATCTCTATCTCTAATCATTCGGTTGGAGCCTCATGGTGTCAGGAGTGGGATTTAAACTTTCCACAATGGAGAATATCGCGAGCTGAATTCCCGAATGGAGGAAATGTACATAAAAATAAAATTTGGATTGCATAAAATTGAAAGACAAAAACGTCGAATTCTAGAATTGGAATGTTACAGACGGAATGGAAGGGTGTAGAGGAATAACTGAAGAGCAAAAAGGAGAAAATGAAATCTAGATTTGGTGTGTGGGATTATGTGAAAAATAATCTTTCAGATGAGATGAAAACGGGTCCAGATACGACTTGGAATGCAATAGAAAAAATACACTTCCTTTAGACGTGGTTTTCCATTAGTTTAATTTTTACTACTTCATTTGTACCTTTACTCATGGACGAAACTTTACTTGCTAGTGTTAGTATAGTAAAACATGTTTTCAAAATGGAATGTTTCAGTCTTAATTTGTTTAGGAAGTTGTGGCTAAAATATTTCAATTTATTTCCTTAAAACAATAGAAGTTTGCAAAAATTGTAAATATACAAAATGTATACTTACAAACCGTCATATTAAAATCTTTACAAATAACTGTACTGTATTATTTAACTGCATTAGAAGCAATAGTTGCTTTGAAAAGATAAAATACATCTTTAACTGGTTAAGATATGTAGGCCACATATTGATGGAGAAAGAAGATAATATTGCTAAACATTGTAGAACGGGTGAATGCATCGAAAGACAATTGTGTACTCAGGTAACTAGTATAGTTAAGTTTCGTACAGTAACAGTTGTTTGTAAATTTTAACGTGTTACATTTTCCAATTACTGTTTCATCACTCCGACTGTAGAAAGGAATCCATTGCGACTATTGTAGCTAAACCGAGGCAAAAAGGGATAATAGAAAAAGAAGGTAAAACTATGATCCAGGTTGCACAAATACTTTAATGCGTCTCGTAAAAGGAGAACAATGTAAATAGCACTAGAAGTCCATGAAAATTTCCTTTGCTCTCTTTTTTAATTTAATGTTTTTCTAACCAATTGGATTGCATTTAATATGAAATATCGTGATATAGGTGCTAATATGGCAATATTACTGCATCAGATATGGATTATACCCAGAAATATACGCGTTTCCTGGGTTGAGTGAATTCCATTATGAATGCAGAGGTTTGGGCCGATGAAATAAGGATTGGAAGGTACTTAGTGGGCGAACTCCTAATGGGCAAGCGGTTTGAACAAGCGTTGCAGTCACGTCCATCTACTTTTGGGAGAACAGAACCCTACTTGCTGATAATAGCGTAGCACGGAATTATGCCAGAAATTATCACAGGAGGTTATGTAATAATGTACACTGATTGTGAGCATGGACTACGCCTTCATACGTGATTTCTTTTTACTATAAGTAATTCTGGGCAAGCACGTGCAGATGAAATCTGCATGTTTACGAACGGTTAAACTGATCGAAAACATGTGATTATTGGACACCCATGACTTTCTATACTCACTCTTACAAATGTTTATCTAGTTTTTGTTAATCAAGACAGAGTTTTATAAATAGTTACATATTTCCTTGTAGGTGCAATGGGAATAGGAAAATATAGCAAGCTTTAATCGATAGTCAAACTGTTTTAATAACTGATCTTATGCGTTGACTTTTAAATCCCGTTCTATTTGCATGGCCAGACGGCGCAAAAAATAAAACAACTTCCCATTTGGGAAAATTAGAGTATTAGAACACGCAAGCCAATAATAAGAAAGATCCCGGAAACAGTTAACTGCACAAAGCCCGTACATGAAATAAATTGTTCCTTTTTTATGAAGTAAGACTTGGTCTATATCTTAGCTTAGAATGTGCTCTTCATGGGAAAATGGGCCTTAAGTCTTAGCAGCAGTCCGAAAGCATACGCTGCTAAGGTCTATTTTCCCATGAAGAGAACCTAGATTTGCATGGTTACCAAATGGTCGACAAGCACGGTAATTCTGACTTTGTTGCTCTGAGTATGAAGTGTTACCTATCTCCAAGAATAAGGAGCAGGTGAACAACCTTGTATAGAAACAAAATGCATGTAGGAAATGTTTAATTATAAATGGTAAAGATTCCTGAGAAATTTAATTATTTTATCTATAATACTTCATGACAAAGTTTTAGATAGAAAAATGTAACTTTCATTATAAGAGTCAAGTTTTCAAACACATGCTTGCCACTTCAACAACGTGTCACTTCTTTCAACCTTCTAATAAAAAGATAATTAGTGCAGCTGCAACACACACACACACACACACACACACACACACACACACACACACACACACACACACACACACACACACACACACACACACACGGACCTTTTTCTAAAAATTATTTTGTTTTGATTGAGGGGGGTCTCGAAACATATATTTCCGGTGTAATATCGATATCTAATTTTTGGGTGACATACAATACTTTCTCTACTTATCAGTAGAGAAAGTTAAAAATACTGAAAATATAGTAAAAAGATGGAAATGACTCGGAGCCATTGCTTAAGCATTCTCCGGAAAATTCAGAAACATCCATACTAGGGTTAAGCCTCTCGTTAATAAATCCCTGATTTTGTAACTAGTAGGTACTCTTTTATATCTACTTAGCAACTATGTGAATTTGTCATTTGTATCAAGTCGTTTGAGTATGTCGCATAAGACTTTTACAACATAAACTTTAGTGATTTTTCCAAAATTAGCTTCGGTAATGCAGTAGATATTACTTCTAGTTGCTACTCCGGCAATCTAACCCCACATCTGACATGTCAAAAGTACAATGGTATTATTCAGAAATTGGAGAAAGGAAACAACATGCTTCCGATGCGTGTAAAGGAATATTATTGACTAGGGGCAGCTGTCATGTAGTCAGTCAGTCATTCATTCAGTCACTAGAAGGATAAGTTAGCGTGAAACACGACAGGATGTGAGTTGATGGGATTCGTGAGGAAACCGTGACTCTCCTCCATCACGTGACGACACTCTTATTTTTTACGCTGCCACGCATGCCTTGCAAGTGCTTAACTCAGATATTATGGAACGTGATGATGGTTGTAAAGATAGAGGATTTACCATTGCAATACAGCTTCTTCCACGCTTTGCTTTCATTTAGATCTGACATATATATTTTCTGAGCAGTCTATACTGCCTAATTAATTTACATGTATCCATTGAGCTTTACTTACATAATTAAATATTTTTTACTTTCTGTGTTATGTAGTACAGTAAATAGGATAAGTTTATATTCCACTCAAAAATTTGAGGTGGAGATTTCACCTAAAATATGTTTTGAGGATCTATTTCTGTCTGTGTTTTGCACATAATCCAAAGACAAGCATAAGGTACCAAACTTGACATTAAAGTTCAACGTATTCCAACGTAGCAACGTGAAGGGTTTAAAATTTCCCCCACCCCGTACTCAACTTTACATAAAGATTTTGAAAAAGTTGGATTTTCTCAAACGTCTCTGAATTAATGCCAGCCTTCCTGAAAATCACATCCACGCATACCCTGTGATAGGAGTCTCATTGCGGTAGCCATCTGAATACAACACATTTGTTAAGATGAATATTATCAAGAAAATGCACTGCAAACTACTCTTTAAATTGAACATGTTTTGAAACGTTTGATTTTCTCAAAAAATTTTGACTTTGATTACAATAACACATGTAAGATAGACAAATGTAATGCATTTATGGAAATTGACTCAGAAATCTTCTGCAGTCTGAATGACTTTTTCACATTTATAAACCGCAGCAGGTAGATTGAGTCTTACTACACCATAAATGTAGAGCTTGTAAAAAAGTACAATTTGTGCCGTGCATATTTTTTGTGAAGTAAACCATTTCGGAGATATTTCTTATTATTTGTCTGAATTCTGCATTTGGGAAGTCGTTATTCGTTATCTCTAGATCATGCAAAGAGAACCGAATTTCAAAGACATCACATAGTACCAGCTTTAAGAGATTTACCTCTTCCCATATTTCCCAAGACAGGAAAATCAGGAGTAAGTAAACTGAGAAACATTCGCAGAAATTAACTTTAAGGTAGCGTTTGTGCAAGTGTAGAGAAATTCATGTGACTCCAACATGTCCGATGTTTTAATTGTATCCAGGAGACAGAAACAGGCGTAGAGCATTACGTACCATTGATGTTGGGAATAGCATATTCCTCTACTATACGATGTGCGTGGCATCGATCTATGATGTGACGTTCTCGCAGGCAAATCTGCGGTGCATTCCTCAGAATGACGGCGGTGGCTGTTGACACCTGCACACAAAGGTTAAGCCATCCTGCATGCTGGATATCCGCAAAGCATCCTTTTGAATAATGAAGTTAGCGCTGACAAGTCAGGCGGATTTGTAGTTTGCGGTCATTGAGGTTTGGTGCTTCAAAGCTTCAAGAGTTCATTCATAACTTATAGCCACAATTTCGGACCACCAGTAATTTCTCATTCGAGATTTGTACAACAATTACTTATTGTTCTTTGTACTGAGCTCTTTGCACACTTTCATTCCTTTGAGTTATTTCGGCTAACGAATTCCAAATGTTTGGACTGTATTTTGGCGAAATTGATCTGCTTCGGGGAGTTCTATTCTGCCAACTTGAGTGCACAGATCTTTTAACAGCTGAAAGAGCAGTTGTCGTGGTTTGACAATGTATCCCTACAAGTTTAGTCTTAGACTGCAGTTGCCCAGTAGCCTGTGTTTCTTTGAAAATACTTAAAAATATTACTTAATATACTGGGAGAGGAAAAAACCTCCGAAAGACCTGCGCGGTGTTTGGCCTCTGGCGCTATCATAGAAAGGCGCGAATGAAACCATACCACATGTTTGAAACTACTTTTAAATGATTTAGTTACCAACTTTATGAAAGGAGATACTGTATTGGTCACCATCGTTGTCCATAAATTGTTGGTACCCCTTTAGGAAACTATCCATCACTCGCCGTAGTTCACGTCGAGAAATGCTGGCAATTTCCTGGCGGATATTTTGTTTTAATTTTTCCAGGGTGTGTAGGTTTGTTTTTTATACATTGTTCTGGGTTATTCCAGAAATAGAAATCGCAGGAGGTTAGATTGGGGGCCACAAATCTCTACTAATAATTCTGTCGTGAGATACTTTCAATTGTTCTTATCGTATAAGCTGTTGCAGTCTTGTTGAAAAAAAGGAGAGGTTGTATTTACATAAGTTTAAATTGCAGTGACTTCACCATTTTTTGTATGGCAAATTTAGCAAAACCTTTACATCCGCACCATCCCTTCATTTCACATTGACTATAACATAATTCATTGACTCGCTTTTGTGTCCATTATTTCTTTTTCAGGCCAGTAACATTCTGAGCTGAAATGGGCTGGCTGGATGTTGGATTGGGTTAGAAGCGGAGGGGATTCCACACTGAATCTTACAAATAGGTTATTGTAAATCATACCCGGGAGGAAGGGATGAGATGCAAGCGGGACCAGGGCCAGGAGTCCGCGCTGGCGTAAATGTCCTTAACATTAGTTGGAGGGTAGTTTCCCTATTCCGGTTCCAGGTTTGCGATACAGCCAGCGGGCCACAAGGGATGTATTTCAGCACATCAGGAAGTCACTGTTAAATTGTACTGTTTACAAAAGTATTATCTTAGAATCATTCGTAATTGCCCCAACTATTGTGACAAAAATTGGAAATAATGTCAACGTATACTTAATTACAGATCTTAGAAAACAAAGGACGATCTCAGAGTTTGGAAGAGTTGATAGTTAAAACAAACTGGCTCAGTCAATGAGAAACGTCAGAAAGTAACTGAAAATCGGTAGAGACCGATATCGGCAAGAACCTTTTACCGATAGCATTAAACGCAGAGAATGTAAACATCGATCCGCATTTGGCAAGCCTTCCTCCCAGGCAAGCTTATCAGAAAAGGAAGTGTGTCGTTGTTGCCAAATAGCTTCTTCCATTTACCGAACTTCCCAGCCAGTTTGTCCAACTCTCCAAATGCATTAAGTTTCGAAATGTACGCATTGCTTCAAGTTGTTTTAAAAGGAGATTGTGTACCTTATCTGCCGAAACTTGGGACGTTACAAAACCAGCTGCCGGTGCACAGAGCGTGGGTGGCATATTTCGCGATAAGATGCTTTGAGATACGTACTTATATAATTTTAGATCGTAATTTCTGTTACCGAACGAAGAACCCTGACTTTTTCTCTCTCTACCACATATATAGTAGTTAGGGAAGGTTTTGCATTCCACCCAAAAATTCTATATCAGGTATTTCGCCGAAAACACATAGCCACAAGAATCTAAAATAGAAGTATTTTAAAATTAATTCCAAAGTATGCACTCGTGTTCCTTTCTCTACTTACTCTTTTTCAAACTGTTATTAACTCTTTAAGACCTGGTGATTCCATATGGAGTCAATCGTATGTTAGGAACTTTTCAAAGTATTTAATCTTTTTACTTTCTCTACTACGTATAGCAAGTATTGATTTCCGCCCAAAAATCGATGTCTAGATTTCACCGGAAATGTGTTTTGAGGCACCCTGAATGCCAAAAAATAGCGTTTTTAGATAAAGGTGTGTGTGTCTGTCTGTCTGTGTCTGTCAATCTGTGAACAGTATAACTGAAATACGAAACTGATGGATACCCATCTGTGAAATTTTGAAAATCTACAGTTTTCATTGGATTGATTTGAAATTTTAACACAACAATCGCTGTATAGTAAGGAGTGACAGTGCTAAATTTCATACATTTATTCAGATTAGTTGCTAACATATTAATATTTAATAATATTTTATTATATTTCGTTCATTCTTATATTTTTATATTTTCTTATATTTTTTTAAATATTTGTATAAATGGTTCCCCATGATATAATTTTGATTTTAAAGACTTAATTATTTTCAGTAATGTCCTGTAATAGAATGTTAACAAATTGATGAGATCATTTCTTAATCTTGTTATTAGTTTGGATAAAAATAAAATTTAAAGTTTAAATTCATTATTTTTTTCATTTAAATTTCGAAATGTAAACTTTAATATTTAATTACTTAGCAGTTATTCATGTTATGAAACAATTATCATTTCTTCTTAATCTTATTTTTCAAATTTCATGCATAAGTACTGAAAATTGCATCGTGTGGAGCATTTTAAAGAAAAAACGGTGCTAAAAATAAAAACATGAAACAACTAAGTTTCAAGTCATAGGAAGGATAATGGAACTGCATTGATTTAAATGGGCATGACCACTTACAGGCAACCAGATAAACGGCCACGTGACATTGTTAAAAAGGCCGTAAGGATATAAAAAGCATGTCAAACTAAAGCAGAAGATTTATACTATTTAACAAAACAAAAATCCATTTTTGGCAATTTTTGAAATTTTTAGCCTTTTTACACAGATGCGTATGCTTAAAAACTAAACTTGGTATTTAAGTTTAACATATTTTAATGATGCGACACAAAGATTTTGAAGAAAATTGTTCCTACCAAAACTACCCTCTTGATTTTCTCGAAAATGGCTCTAATGATTTTGATTAAAATGTCATATTTTAAGATATTTTTATAGCAAATGACATGCATATCTTGAATTTCCTCGCTAAATCACATATAGTCCTGTTTACACTGGATGACCTTTGCATAACTGGCAGATCTTAAGAGATAGACCAAATCTTGCTATACAAAAATGTAGATCTTGCTAAAATCTACAATTTATGTCCAGATTAATTTTTCTGTAGAGCGAACCATTTTGAACACATTTCTTGTTATTTGTGTGACTTATGGAAAACCTCGTTACTCATTTTTTCATGTGTTAGCCGTGCAAAGAGAACGGAATTTGAAAGTTTTAAAAGAATTAACTATCGCTCAAAGTCTATTGTATTCCCGTATTCCATTTTCAGCTACAAAAAGATA
Source organism: Tenodera sinensis (assembly GCA_030765045.1). Classification (NCBI taxonomy): domain Eukaryota; kingdom Metazoa; phylum Arthropoda; class Insecta; order Mantodea; family Mantidae; genus Tenodera; species Tenodera sinensis. Next base: position 53,797,088 of record CM060970.1, read on the forward strand.
ATGGGATAATTTGTGCAAATGCTTGTCTCAACTAACAGGAAGAAAATACAGCAATAAGAGTTTGTAAGAATCGTTAGTACAAGAGTAGAGAAAGTCATGTGAGTACAACGTGTGCAACGTGAGTGCAACGTGTGTTGTACGTAATTACAAATACACTAAATATACCGGTATTTTAATCCAAAACACTAAGATGAATAACAATTTATAAAATATCTTATATTCACTAAGGGAAAATATAATTTTATTTATTATAAACTCACGTACTCCTTGTTTCCAGTGAACTTTCAGTGTTGAATTTTTGAGTGGAGAACAACACGTTATATTATTTACGTGATGGAGAAAGTAAAAACAAACAAATTACATCACGTTATTATATTAGAACGTCTAATGTCGAGGTGCATCCTTATTGCAGAATCTTGTGGTTGGTAAATCCAATATTCATTAAGCTTCTATATCATATTCTTGTTCGGAAATACCCTTTTAAGCGCTAAGCTCGAGAAATATGCACTTGGTTTCTCTTTCCTTGGCGGTTGTACTAAAATGCGGTGTTTCCAAGTTCCCCTTATAAAGCAACCACTACACATCTCTTCTGACTAAGGAACTTTACATGTTTATGTTGGAAAACTGCTGTAAGGATTCTTATCTTTAACTGCGACAGCTTGACATGAACAACTTGTACTAAATACCAAAAATGCTCAAATAACATGCAATCTACCATGCGTGTAAATATCCTCTATAGCTATGCATAAACATTTTTAACTACGAAGTGGAAGCTTTTATAGTGATAAAGTAGACAAAAGGGTGGCCCTCACTTCTAACATTTAAAAAGTGAAAAAGAAAAATACAGAATGCAGGCAAAGTTCAAACTATTGAGCTTGTAAAATTTGCGGGGCTACTCCCCTTTTGTGTTCGGTTTCTTTAAACATTTATTATACTGAGAATTGCTACTCGAATTATTAATTTTAAATTCTTTTAACTGTGTCTATAATTTTGGTATCAAAATAAAAATGGTGAAAAAAAAACTGGCACATAACGGTAAAGAAATACGTACACCAAAGGCTTCAGAATACAGCAGCTGTCAATTAGTAACAGGTGTCATTTTATAAGACGATAACGTCCCCAGAAACATGGTCTAAACTTTTCATTTCTAACCAAACATATTTAGGAGGTATGACTTTATTTAATTTCAGACTACAAATTTACCAATGCAGTACCATTTTAAAATATTCTAAAATATAAGCATTGTGCCTATTATCCTGTGAAATTAAAGAGGAAATTTCAAATAATCTGATACATAGAAAAATAAAACTATTTGACTCTTTTTGCCATTTACTTTCTTCAACAAACAGCCTTTTCACTGCCAATAAACAGCTTCTTGTATTCTCTTGTGAAGCTGCACTTTTACGCCTTAAATTTTTTCAGCTTCTCTGAAGACTGTAATAAAAATAGCCTGTCGTTTACACAGTTCAAATACTCCGTTAAGAGTTTCTGTAGCAAATGCAAATTTCCAGTTGAAACAATATTTTAACCACGTGTTTAATATGAATTGAAGAATCTTGGATAACCCTTTCTTGACATGTCTAAAGGTAGATATACCTATGTAAAATTATTGAAAAAGTGTATTTTTGAAAATTTCCATTAAAATACAGTATTAGAAGTTTAAGAGGTAGAACTGGAACTTAAAAATTCAATGCCACAACTGGGATTTGAACCACAGACCTTCCGCTTGCCGGGCGGACGCTCTAACCACTGAGCTATTGTGACAAACTGCCAGAATGGCATTAAATTCTCAAGCCAGTTCGTATTTCTCCTGGTAAACCACAAAGGCAGTCTCACATCAGAGACAATTACCCCAATGGTGACTTTCTATTGCAAGTACTTTATATCCCAGGATTAAATAACCTTCACATGGTAATTATTATTTATTTATGCCAACAAACTTACTGTTGGTGTTTTTAAACACACAAGCCGTGTGCAATTTAATGCCATTCTGGCAGTTTGTCACAATAGCTCAGTAGTTAGAGCGTCCGCCCGGCAAGCGGAAGGTCTGTGGTTCAAATCCTAGTTGTGGCATTGAATTTTTAAGTTCCAGTTCTACCTCTTAAACTTTGCCCACACACGGCTTGTGTGTTTAAAAACACCAACAGTAAGTTTGTTGGCATAAATAAATAATAATTAGAGTATTAGAATTTTATTGTATTCGTTAAGTTTCAAGCTTCTATTATCAAAGTATTAGCAAATAATTTAAATGGCAATGAATGTTACTGTGCCACACTCCGTTTTTATTTCCTCTATTTTTGTATTTCTTGCTGTTTTGACTGTCAGTTTCTAAGCATTGTTTGCGCGCTTTTACAAAACTGTGACCAATAAGGCAAAATGCGCTTATCGAGGTCGCATTGTTTTGAAGTGTTTACTTTTGAAACACCTCTGCAAGAATGAAAATCAAAGTAAAGTTTTACTCAACTTTTCTACAGTTTATATTTTTCATCTTGAAGGTGCGTTTTCTCCAAAACCATTGTACTGGTATGTAAGTTATCAAATTTCGCAGCTTGGTAGCCAAGGTCCTTCTGCATAATTCTGTGGAACAGAATTTCAATAAACATTTTGGTTAAACGAGAGTGAAATTTTACTCCAATGGATTTTCAAGAATAATGTCAAGTGTACTGGTTTTTATCTCAAAAACGATAAGACATAAAATTTCTGCTTCACAGATTATGTGTTGCATACTCAGAATATCTCATGAAACTTCTCAGTGAAATATCTCAAGCATCTTATTTTTAGATCGCAAATTATGTAAATAAGTATTGTAATTACCACACCAAAATTCAGTGTTCTAAGTTAGAAAGTGTTGAAGTTCTAAATACTTTTTGGAGGTTATATTGTTTACCTACACGTCCCCGAAATCTGACATATTACACTCAGATGACGCTCTCTACTCTTATACCAACTACTCTTATAAACTCTTATTTCTTTATCTTCATGCTAGTCGAGATAAACATTTACAGAAATTATCTTATTGCTTATTTCCTTGTATGTGCAAGGGGAATATGGGAATACAGTAGGCTTTGAGCTATAGTAAAATCTTTTAAATCTTTGAGATTCCGTTGTCTTAGTACGGCTAAGATATGAAGAAATGAATAACAATTTTACATTTTTTTAAATATTCCATATACAAATAACAAGGAATATCTTGGTGTGGTTCACCATAGAAAAAGATTTGGACATACAATTTTGTGTTTTAGTAAGATAATTTTTTGTATAGTAAGATTTAGTCCATCTGTTACGGTTTACATGTTATGCAAAAGTCATCCAGAGTAAACAGAACTAGGTGGGCATAGCCAGAAAATTCAAAATATGCAATTCATATGCCATAAAGATACCTCAAACATATGGCAATTTAATAAAAATCGTTAGTCGTTTTAGAGAAAATTAGTTTTCGAAAAATTTACCATGTAGTTTAGAGTGGGGGAACTTTCTTCAAAATCTTTCTGTCGCGTCCTTGAAAGATGTTATACTTATATACTAACTTTGGTATTTTAATTGACTTTCTGTTCACACACGCACACATTTTTCTAAAAAGCTTTTTTCAGACTCAGGGGGCCTCAAAACATATATTTTTGGTGAAATGTCGACATATAATTTTTTGTGATAAGCAGTACTTCCTCTACTTCCTATATATACGTGGTAGAGAAAGTAAAAGGTTTGGTTAAAGCGGTCATAAAGGCTGGAATGAACGTATTATGGAGCTGCGTAAAGTGAAAACGTGGTACCTAAAAGCCATCTTTGTGTTCTGTTTCCATGGAAGGAAATTGAGAGCCACTGGAATGTATGGGGAACCGGTAAACACAAATATGTAGCTTGTACTAGCACAAGTTATGTCGTCGTGGTCGCGCGCTAATTTGAGTGTGCTTGTATTTAAACAAAAGCATTTGCTGCGTTAGGATGTGCTGAATGCGCGATGATTATACAATTGCACTGCGCAGAATTCCCAATTAGTATCTAACTGTGGTAGGGTAACACCGTGACGTTTCGATCGATACACAAGAGACCGTCCCATCACACACTTATTGAAATATCTCCACCACTATCTGCTAGTCGTATCTTACGGTAAATCACCTTACAGGCACGCACTGTTTAAATTGTTAAGCTAAATAAATATATGAGTGAATTTGTTCAATTGTAATATAGCAAGTAATGTTTATTCTACAAATTCTATGTATTCGTCGCCAAAAATGTTCCTAACTTTTAAGACTAAAGGGAAATCATTCCATTTTTGGGTACTAGATTCCCTCTTCCTTTATCCGTATCATTACACCCCAAAATATAGTGGCAATTTTCATACAATCTATCACAGTTTGGCTTTCCCCCTTTTTATCCCTATCATACCACCTAGGTTCATTACCAATTCCCTAACCCATACATACCCCATTTTGGCCTCTTTATTGCATACTTCGATCTATTTCTCTCTCCCCCATTCCAGGATGCTACAATCTATTATCCTTTTCTCCTTAAAGCTACTCAAAATTCTTGCTTTTAGATACCCTCCATCCTTGTTCTAATTTCCATCTACAAACCCTTATTTATTTTGTTTCTTTCTCGCAATGCTTCCCCCATCCCTGTTTCCACCAATATTATCTGTATTTTGTACATCTAAGTTTCTTTTTTCCTTATTTCTCCTGCACAAGTATACATTGTTTTAATATATCACTTTCTTCGAATGAAGTTATTTTAAACCAGAATTTAGCTACTCTTTCTACCATCCACCTTTTGTTTCTACTTTCCTAGTTCTGTCTGTGCTAGAGTGAGAAAATGACAAAATTATTCCAATTACTTTCACTTTATTTTCTTCTGAAACTTGCACAAAAACGCAGTTCTCTTCCACTGACGCTAATACTTTCTACAACTCTTCGTGATATTCAAACTCACAACTGTTTTCTTATGAGACTTGACTCACTCCTTTAGCTGTCTCTCTTCACTTTCTCTGTCTCTCAAATGCTAACTACGACGATACAAGCAATCAACCCTCCTTAAAACGTCTTCACTTCGCAGCAACGTATCGTTCATAGGTATCTCGCACTCACTGACACTGCTCGACTCAAAACCAGACGTCCTCACGCGCTCCGCAACCTTTTATACCGTGACGACGAACGCTCCCACAAACAAGTCTACCGCCGGAAACTTCTTGAATGGTCTGGAAAATTACTTTTATGACGCGCCGCTCTCATTTTTGTGACGTGTTTGCTAGCATAAGTGGTGTGGGGAAGCTTCACCTTAAGCGCCTATGAAACACTCGTCACAATATGTATAATATTGCAACAGAAATAAACCCTTGAAATATATTAAACTTAAATACCAAGTTTGTTTTTTAACCACCTTTTCCTTTTTGATTTATGCTGTCTACAGACGGACACACACACACACACACACACACACACACACACACACACACACACACGGACCCTTATTTTTGGATTCAGGCGGCTTCAAGACGTAGTATATTTCCGGCGAAATCCCGGCATCGAATTTTTGAGTGGAATACAACACTTCGTCTACTTCTTATTGGAGTAGAGAAAGTATAAAAGGATTATTCCGCATAAATAGTGTGCTTTAAGGAGATCTACACTGTCTGTGCAGTAAGATTTTGATCATCGCTTACGGTAAAACAAATTTATCCAGAGAGGACTTCAGGCGCTACTGCGAGAAACTTCAATATATCCATTTATGTACATTTGGTGCAAGACAGGGATACAGTGTCACCTACTCATTTTAATAAATATTTAAATGGCACTATGCAGCACTGGAGAAAAGTATGATTAAATCAGGAATAAAAACAAATCGGAATGACGTTTTATATATTTTATTAAATGCAGATGACGTGGTTTTTATACGGGAAACGGAGATAAAATGCCAACAATAAGATTTTAAAATAGGAACAGAGGAATCTAAGAAAATAGCATTTTGGACAAAGCAACATATAGGATCAAAAGTAATTTTACAAGATAAACTATTAGAACAAATAAGAGATTAGGATGTAATTTATATTACTGATGAGAACTGAAATGATGTGAGCAAAAACCTTGCAAAATTCCATGGGGCAGTGCATAGAACATCAAGAAATACAATAAGAAGAGAGACAAGGTAAAAATTCCATAAAACATTGGCGGTGTCTACACTACTCTATGGAAGTTAGACATCGGTTCTCATGAAGAAAATGGAAAGCCAAACACAAAGTGCACAGAGAAAATTTGTAAGGAAAACAAAGGATTGGATTGCACTAGGTTAAATCAAATAGATAAAAACTGAATATAGACTCGATAAATAGTAAAATTTTATCACATCAAAAGAAATAGATCCACCATATAGTCTAATATAAATTGTTTAGTCATTTTTGAGACAATCTAAGATTTTTAAAAATGGTCCATGTAAAGGGATATTTTGTTTGGTGATTTTCTTGGAAATTTTCTGCCGTATCCCTGGAATATGAAGTTTTAGACGAAGTTTCGCATCTAACCAGAATTTCGGTTTTGAGTTAACTGTTTAGAGATACAGGTCCGCACACTGATGGCTAAGCTCTGTAACGGGTCCAACCTTATAATGAAACTCGATATGAAATCATAATTATTGCACTCACAATAAACTTAGAAAATAGATCCCAATTCTTGTCCTCATTTGTTACAGTTAGCATATGGAAGTAAATAAATACAATAAAATAGTGATTTACTGGAATAATAATCTGACTTGAAAATGTATAACTGCAGCAGCATAAATAATGCAATTTTTTTAAGCAACGTGACTATCACGAATTTAGTAAGGCTGTTTCAGAATTAAAGGATGATGTATCCTAAGAAATGTTATTTAAATGCTATATTGTAATTACTAAACTCCTAAAGAAAAATTCAACAGCTCACAAGATTATCATATCGATGCACAATTTTTTTAAGATGGCGGCAGTGTCAAAAGTTGGATGTTAATTTGCGATTTCGTTCAATATATTTGTCAAACTGATAACAAACATACTTCCTGTTGTATTCTATGTTCTGAGGTTTTCCCCTTCGAATTATTCCATTTGTTTTTAAGGGAGAGTCAGCCATATTTGATATTTGAATAGCGACTCTTTTGCGTCAAACTAAGCCAGCTGTTGCGCATCTGTAGGACAGTGCAGCTAGATTCCCTAACCTGATCAGAACGTAAGAGTAGCAGAGGAAGTGATAATGAAATGTGAATGAAGGCTGCCATTGGCTGAAATTGTTATGCACATGATTGGTTGATTTCAACCGAGTCACGTATGAGAGGAATAGTTATTACAAATATTCCACTAGATATGCATTAGTACATGATGATCAGGTTGTCTCTTGTTACTAGGTGATGGACCCCCCCCCTCCAAAAAAAGGATGCAAAACAAAGTGGTGGGTTGATAAAAACAAACCAATAATACAGAGCACGTAAATTGGTTATGTGTAACCACAATTGTTGAAACACGTCGTTCCCTATCGTTTTATTGGTCACAAGTAATGTGACGAAGTATGAGCAAACTAGTAATTATAGACCCAAACTAATTAGACACTTGCCATTCTTATATATTTTATTATAAGTAGTGGCAATTATACAGTAATCGGATAAACGCAACGCATGAGTAAATTTGTAGATGAACTTCAATTCGCCGACAGAGCATTGTTGGTTTTAGGCGGTGATGCGCTAACTACATCGACAGGGTTCGACAAATGAAAACGTGTATCTCACACCTGTCATGTGACGGCATCAGGGGAAGGGAGTGTGGCTTCAGTTAATCCCGAATAGTCCCCTTTTCGAACCCCAGTTCACCTGCCTTCACTCCCGTTATGGCATCCTACATAATTCATTTATGTGAGACGACACAAACTCGCACATGACGCGGGGAATCTCAGTCCTTGATTATCATTGTCAAAGCGGCAACAATGTGCGCTTCAGGGCAGACTTTTTTTACAGGCGCTAGTTCACCAGATTACGAATACAGATTAGCTTTCAATTCTTTTAACAATGTCGGTCGTCATCTGCCTGTATGACGTATAGGGAGAGGGAAATTATTTTTATGACGGACTGTACAATGTTTTATTAAATATTTACTGATTAGTAACGCCTAAAGGCAGCGCCAGGGATTTTAGTACGTGAAGAGGTATGATCCTTATGTGTGAATGCAATTTGACAGTTAGTGGAAGAAATCCCGACCGTAAACGTGCTTAAAGCTAAGCCTGTAAAATTTATTTTTTTGCAACAATTTGTATCTGAATTTTGAGTGGAGATATTTTCTACTATTGCGAGGTGAAATTTAGTGCAGAAAAGTGGTCCCACAGTGTGTTCAGGATGAGAAACATTCAACAGCAGCCTAACTGGCCACGGAGAAAGGAAAATCACAAAATATTTGTGTTTTAAATTGTCTCAGTTTTACAAAGATCTTAATAGTGGCTTAGTGCGAATATTCCGCTAGCAAATATATGCTATTAAAATTTATGTTCTCAGAATGTCCATTACTGTTTCTAAATCATAAGAAGCATTTATTTTAAATAGGTTTTGTCACTCCGCATGTTAACACTTGAATGTAGTGTTTTCAAACAATAGTGCCTATAAACAGTAATGACCCTTACCAGTTGCGACATTTCCCGTCATACACAAGCGCCGGAGAAGTTGCCTATACTAGCAGGGGCATGATGCTCCCGCACAGCAGCAGTCGTTCACTTCGACACTAACCTCCTTTTTTTCCTTTTCCTGAACACTTTGTAACGTTTGCTTTTTACGGGATTTCGGATCGTTAAAACGTGCCTTTGTTGCATTCATAAACTCAGTTAAGTTTACATAAAACTTAAATTATGCCTTCACTGCATTCAATAATGAACTATGTTCGAACTTAAATCCAAATATTCAATTTTCATTAGGCATTCAAGACCATAAGAAATTATATGTTAAGATTTGATAAGATATAATTTTTATGCAGATAATTATAAAATAAGAGACAATCCAACTTAGCCATGTAACAATGACGAACAATCTATAGATCATTTAATATATAATTGCGCGTTGTTTGATTGAGAGACATTCTAAAAGTGGCAGTTTTAAGGACAGAAAAATGGGCAATAAAGAAAGATGAACTAGAGTATCCGTCAGGAACGATGGCGGTATGTTCTGAGGAAATTTTCATCCACACGCATTAGCGCTTCCAAAATAGCGCTAATTTCCCTCCTGATATATTGTTTTAATTGTTTATGAAGTGCCTGAGGTGACCTTTCCACCTTTCTCTGATTTCATCTAGCTTCTGTTCCGTAAGCACACGCTGCTTTACCTTTATTTTTCTTTAATTTATTTACAAGTAAACAAACAGTATATCTCTACTCGGAACACGCACAGCAGGGAATTTAGTTTCAAATCGCCTTACAACTTCCCTAAAAGATGATGCAAGCACTCACATATCGTACATAAGCATTCTTTGTTGCAGTCGATTAATTTTTAAAACACTTCAACCAAAACTAAACAGTTTTGAACACTCCTAATGTTATTCACGTATAAACTGGACTGGAACAGCACAAAGCACTACCTAACAGAAGTAAGTTTGACGCACGACTGACGATTCGCAATCGCACGCAAGGAAATACAGGGAAGGCCACACGGGCCGTGCACCTACCGGCCAAGTTTTGTAGTAAACATGCTGTAGAAAACTGATTTTCATTTTAACATTGACACATTACTGAAATACAAAAGCTAAAGCTTAACGCGTATGAGAGTATGAGTTGGAATAAGATTCAAATAAAGGAAGGCATATTGGATATGAGCTGAGAAATGAAAGAAAGTTAATCCATGCTAGATCTGTTCATTTTCCGTTGGTTTTAAAAGGCTTTTTCAGTTGAATCTGTTTTCCTTTTAATGCTAAGACAGTAGCTACGTGATAAAACAGTTGTGCGATCTCCGTCTTTCGTGCACTGGGAGAGTCACATTTTGCTGAATATAAATTTAGGCCCTCTATGAGAGTCACGAGTTAGTTTTATTTTTATGCTTTTCTTGCAGAGATAATTGTCAACAATTACCTCACATTTCTGAAGGGCAGCAGAACTGATTTTATACAAGACTAGTATTATACAAATACTAGTTCACTAGAAATATATGCCTTGAAGCTCCCTAAACACAAAAAAGGTGTACATTTTGAAGAAAAATCCTCTTACTTGAACTATCCTTTACCGGAGAAAAAAGTTTCCACAATTTACATTTTTGTCAAAAAATGGCTTTAACGATTTTAATTAAAATTTCATATGTGTAAGATATTTTTCTGCCAAATGAAATGCATATTTTTAGTTTATTGACCATAGCCCATGTAGTACTTCTATTTTACTGGTAAACTGTTAGAAAAAGACCAAACCTACTCTACAAAAAATATAGACCTCGTTAAACCAGTTCATTTTAAATGATCTCTCTTGCAATGTGAACCATTTCGGATAGATTCATTATTTATCAGAATTTTGTAGTACTTATAGACGTTCTCATTTTTAATCTCTTGGTCATGCAAAGAGAACAGAATTTCAAAGTCACGGAACGTACCCTAAATGAATTAAACCTAATAACGAGATAATTATTTAATGTGGTAGAATAGTGCAGTGGATTTATGCTCCACAAATAAATTTTAACATTTTTTAAAACCTTAATAGGTACATATCGATCACTCTTATAATGTATTGCTGTGTAAATGAAGTTCAAATTTACATTTACACAAGTATCCGTGTTTTGAACTGCAATATCTTGTTCGTAATTACAGTTTATAAGTTAATAATATTATGTTCTTGCCCTTTCCCCCTATAGAGCCCTCACCCTCCCGTCCTCCCCTACCTTTCCCCATGTATATACGTGTATCTCATCTCCCAGTGAATGAGAGAGAGAGAGAGACTGTGCATGCAGGTCATGTGATCTTGCACCGCTCAATTGTCGCCACAATTTGCTATTAATCCTAGCGAGTCGGTAATTAATATCCACTGAAAAGAGACATAATCAATACTCAACATGGGTATTGTTACACGGTCATGTAACAGGTTAATTATAAAGCTTGATTTACTGCTCCCACACGCCCTTACCATAAAGTGCTGCTTCCTCGAGTTAGAAAAAGCTTACTTTTTGTTTCTGGGACATACTCGCTGATCTGGCGTGTTCTGAAGAACTTTCAAAGTACTAATAATTACTTATTTATATCTACTCATTAATAAATATCTGATGTGTTGCACTCACATGACTTTCTCTACTCTTGTACTAACCATTCTTACAAACTCTTATTCCTATATCCTCTTCGTGCTAGTTGAGATAAATGTTTATACAAATTATCTTAAATGCTTATTTCCTTGTATGTACAAGGGGAATGTTAGAATACAGAAGGCTTTGTGCGATAGTCAAATCTTCTAAAGCTTTGAGATTCCGTTCTCTTTGCACACAACATATAAAAAACGAACGATGTTCCATTTCACGAAAGTTACAAGATGTCGGAAACTCGCACACATAACAAGGAATGTCTCCGAAATGGTTCACCCTACAAGATAATTAATCGGGACAAAAACTGTATTTTAGCAAAATCTACATTTTTTGTATAGTATGATTTCGGCTATCTCAAACGGTTTACTAGTTATGTAAAAGTCGTCCAGACTAAATACGACTACAGGGGATATAGGCAGAAAATTCAAAATATGCATTTCATTTGCCATAAAAATATTTCAAACATATGACATTTTAATAAAATCGTTAGAGCTATTTTCAAGAAAATCAAAATTTTCGAAAAATCATCCATGTAAAGGGTAGTGTAGAGTGGGGCTACTTTCTTCAAAATTTTCGTGTCGCAGCCTTGAAGGACATTAAAATTAAATACAGACTTCGGTTTTTAACATTATTTTCGTTTTTGAGTTATGCTGTCCACAGACTGACAAGACAGACTGACACACAGACACACGCAAGGACCTTTCTCTAAAAATGATTTTTTCGGATTCAGGGGCCCTCAAAACATGTATTTCCGATGAAATCTTGACATGAAATTTTTGGGTGGAATACAACACTTCCTTCTATTTACCAGTCGCGAAAGTAAACATTATTTCCATGCCCGACACTGGACGTGATTAAACGAGCGCTGACGAAACCTGCTCAAGTTGCTCTGAGAATAGCAGTGCAGGCAACCTGATATTTGTAGGGCCATTCATAGCCAACTTCTGCACCGATGCACCAGACATGTATCTGGTATTAAAACTGCACATGTGTTCACCGATATTTTAAGAAGCAAACTACTGTTACTCTTTACTGTGAAAATTAATATTCTGTTCAATTCCTTTTATTCGGTCAATAAATTTCAGAGGTGTAAGTTGTATTTCATGCAATGACTAGAGTCGTTAATATTGTGGGTGTCGCACCACTGTGCTAGGATGATTAACAATGCATGTAGTTCCTATATGACGAAAGTTTGTTAAGAACGTGCATGTTGTGTCGATGCCGCCCTTCATCGGTTACGAAACATGATCGCAGATACCAGTAGGCGAGGCAGGAACATTTTCTGAGGTACTTTTTCGAGAACTCTGCCCACGTATTGGCTTAGTTTAGACAATCGTGTATAGCTTACGCAGTCGTTTTTGAACACTGAAATATTTAAATGAAAACTTTGATGTGAGTCACTTATCTGCGTTCAGTAGCAGTGTTATCTCATTGTGATGTCATCACTATCTCAAGTATCACTGGATTGTTTATTTCATAAATATCTACACAGGGAAGTTGAGGGACGGCAGATGGTTTACACAGCATATTGCACCAAGAAATATGAGCAATAACGTCACTTAATACAGGAGGTAGAAGAAGAGGACATCCCGGCTCGTTAACTGGGTGAAGGTTAGTGTTCAAAAATGACTGCGCGAGCTATAATTATCTTTTAGATCAGTGAAGATTTTCGCCAGTTCATTTTATTACAATGTACTGACTTTGTTAATGTTGCCTATAAACACTTGGGTGATTGACTAGCAATTTTGACAGCAAGGCAACTACTCTCTTGGCACATGCGCAGTAAGTACATTTGGACTTCAAGAAAGCTTATGCACTTCGACTGTTTAGAGTGTATTTAAGGCTATTTTTATGTTCTGATGATATTTGAGAGTTCCTCTAGAATGTTGTACTCCTATTACAACTGATTTAGAAAAAAATAGGACGAAAATCAAAGAAGGTCCCAACTTTCTTTAGTAGTGTCCAACCTATACTTCAGCATTACAAAGTATTGTAACTTAAGATATATCATATTCATATAAAAATTCTCACATAGGATTATTAGGTCTCTTGCCATTGATATTTTAAACAATAACAATAAAAATATGATTATACTATTAGGAAAGATTAGAATATGTCAAGACGGTAACGTTGCAGCCACCGAGGGTTTGCCATACTTGTTTTAAATGCTCACGTCATTAAACCGGTCACGTCATCTGATAATGAATGAAATGCTTGAAATAAGCCGGAAGTTCATATTATAGAGCTGCCCGATATTCAAATTTTTGGGATGAAGGAAAACCCTGGGTAATTAGGAGAGGGGGGGGGGGGGAATAACCGTCCTGTTTGCCCTTAATAGGGAGTTTTCACACCCTGATCAGAAATCTGCGTTAAACGTTATTCTGACGTCATTAATTCCACGCCCAATCAGAAGCCAGCACGTTTAACCTCTTGAGTAGCGTTGCGTTTAGCCGAGTGGCCAGGTGCGGTTATATGTGCACGAATAACGTGGGCAATTACGGAAGTGCGTTAATCACCCACAACTATAATGTCTAGTGCAAGAGTTCGATTTACAGTAAGTGACATAAGAGACACCAACTGTAAGAATAGTGCTGCCAACACATGATTATTTTTTGTCAGACCAACACCTAAAAATCCGTCAAATTCAGTATTTTGTTTCAAAAATAAAAATTAAATTAAAAGTTCTATTAAACATGACATCCATTACCTTGACTTTTCGCTCAGACAAGCATTTAAAGTTCACTCCGTAAAATATATATATAAAAAGGAATAACTAATTCACATCCTATCGCAATAATAGCAAATAGCTTGAAATATACTAGTGTTGATTAAAATAATTCGTCCACATCGTCATCTGCCTTTGCTGCAGTTTGTTGGGCTCGGTTGTTCTACTCCTCGGTACTCAATGTGCCCTTTCTCTGGTAGGACATAATTTTGACAGCACTTTTTCATACGCTTAAGTCCGGCCATTGATTTTAAGTCTATTCCTGAGGGAAGTTTTCACACTGTTTAACGCTTTAAATGCTCTTTCGACCTCAGCATTTGACGAAGGTAAGACGAAAAGCAACATTGCACTTCGTGCACTTCCTTTAAATATTCATTACTGAACCATTATTTTCTAAACTGTCGTACAGACAACTTAACCTTCTGTTCTGACATGTTTAATCAGGCACTTAAAAAAATAATACAAAGCACCATTAAGTAACTCCAACGTACAACGAGGCACCACAATATTGGCACACCGAATTAGAACTTCATGCAGAATCCACACCGATTCATAAAGTAAAACAAAACCACGTTCATTGCATGACATCATTATATACACTGTAATATTTATGTATATGCCAGAGGCGTATAGGCACCAATAATGTCTTTGCAATACCTGATACGTAAGTTAATCATTGCGAACACATGTGGTAGTGTAAGTTAAATTTGCATTTCATTTATCAATTACCATTGCAACAAGGCTAAAACTGGTATATAATACTCACGGTACCAGTAAGAAATCACGTCACACTACATAGAATAACCGCACCTCAAGCTACCTGTAGATGAATATTTTTAGATTTCCCATGAAAATATGCCAAAAAACCTGTCTTCATATCTTTGTTTCGACTGCGCTGATAAAAGTAATCAACATGCTAGATCCGCAGCTTATTCAATAACCATGTCGCTCATTTTTATAAAATTTTACTGCTTGATAATAACTGTCAAAGATCGAAAGATTCAATTCGGCTACATAAACACATAACCTAGAAACCAAGATATGTGCTACTTCAAGTGAAGTATTGCGAAATCTATTAACAAAAGAGTGGATAAGAAGGCTTTGCCCATATAATGTAGATTAACTTTTCATGTGTTCACAAAGAAGTTCATTTATTCTTAATGTTAATTAAAACATGGAAAAGCAATTTTGATTTATAATCGCTTTTTAGGGCTTTTACAAGTATTGCAAAAAGCAATTGACTAACTATGAACTGTAAGATAGTTATCAGATCTCGAAAGCTTGGGAAAACTTGGCCATGTGGGCCTCGTATTCCCAAAATGCACTCTCGACTTGATAAGTATCATAGTTCTTGGTACACAATATCCTATTGTGGCACGTATCTTATCTTTGCTTACAGGTGAAATTAGAACCATATGTCATAGCGTTATGATTGCGGAGTTGTCCAGTTATCCGAGAGGTTTGTAACTGTTAGCTCTAAATAAAAGATAGCTGTGTACATCGCTTAACAGGAAGCAAATTAGATGCGTTCCTTCTAATGGATATAACCAATATAACATTAAGTAATAATTTTTAACAGTATCCGTAAAAAAAAAAAAAAAAAATCCGTGATCCACCGAAACTAAAATTTGTCCATTATACAACTTGAAAATCCGTCAAGTTGTCAACCTTGCAAATTAAAACTAGAAAAACGAGCACTTACGTGGTCAGGTAATGCGAAAACGTTTTCAGGGGTCATCCCAGTAAATTTAATTACGTAATCGCTTCAGTCGAGATAACGTTTAACGCTACGAGTGCGAAACCTTGCTAATGACACCAGTGGATTGCACTTCAACATAACATAGTGCGAATAACATACGAATCCTCGCTAATCACTGGCCTGTAGTATGCATTACGAAGGCCACACGAATAACATTGTCTACTGCTTGAAGCAAATTCTTACATTTTCTACATGTGCTACAGCAATGTATGTATTACATATACTGGATGGAAGGGAACTTGTTACATTCCTTGCAATATGTGCTTCTTAGAAGCTTTACAAACAAAATAGTATAGTGGTATTTAGTTATTTAATCTGCCGATTTCGAAAAAAATACATGGTTTTTGTTCCAAATTGGATGCGTAATTCCACAAGAATGTCCGAAGACATTTGTTACTTGTAAGATGCGTAGAGTAATTTATTTCTGACATAATTTCGATAGTATTTATAGGACATCACACAGGATTTCGAAATAATTATTCACTTAAGAAAAAGGAATATTCCGAGGAGCACGTTTTCAGACGTAAAGTAACTCGGCAACGTTCCAGGGACCCGAACTGACTTCTGGATGTAAAAAGTTCGGTCGTTTACAAACACGACGCAGGGTGGTGTAATGTTTTGAGAGATAACAGTTCCAATTGGCCTACACTGGCACAGTAAAAACGGAAGGACACGGTTGTTTGTTTACGCTGACGATATGCGACGTAGTTAGGACATTTATGAATTGACTTTCAGACATGTTGAATATATCTACATCGAAATAATGAAGTTCCTTACATAAATACATAATTCTGTGCAATGGTGATGTTTTATAGATTCCTGTATTTTTTCTGGAGTTGAAGTAAAGCTTCTTGGATCCGCTTATTTTATTGGGTACATAAATAATATACTTTTTGTAATATCAATATCATCAGTGATAGAGTGTAATACTTTATACAGAAATGTTAATCCTGCAATATCTCTTCTAGAATTTAACATTTAAATATTTCTAAAAGGATTTCATAATTTGTGAAAGTAGGGTAATAACCAGTTCTTTTAAATAGCATATATTTTAAAAACTTAGATTGTGCTTTTTCTATTGCGTTGACATGCTTACTCAAGATTTTGTCTCACAAATGAGTTATAAATTTGAATTAAAGTATTTTTCTCTGAAAAGAGCAGGAATTTCGAATAACAAAGCCAAGACATTTTAGCGACTTTGATACGATTAACTCAATGGTTTGTTGAATATGAGATTTGTTATAAAATGTACACCTAGATCTTAATTTTCAACCACTTCAACGAGTGATGTTCTATTGATATTATAAACAATATTTCCCTTAAAAGCCTCATGTGAATTTTCTGAGAGGCATACAGTACTTCCTCTTAGCTACTATAGATGGGTGGCAGAAAGAACATCCGTGCATTGCATGTTGATAATTAAAAGAAATCACTCGTGTATTAGGTATAATATCATTGGTAAAAACACAGCAAAAGTGCATCAAACACACGAGAGTAGACTTGCATCTAGCTTGTTAATGAGCGAGAAAAAAGGAAAGCTTGCAGCTATACTAGACAATGAAATAGATTTCTACATTAATTTAACAAAGAAACATGATCATAAATGTTACGGAAACAAAAGCCTGCTGCAAAACAAAATAATAATTGCAGAAACAAACAATACCAACGTAATCGGACGTAGTGGTAACAAGACTTTGCTTCACCAGTATAATCAAACAATTAAAAATAAAATAACTACTAATTATAGAAGATGACTTAATAAAATACTATAGCGAAGCGTTTAAAAATGACCGACAACTGCCCTTCCCTGAAAGCAAGGGCTAATAGTTTTTCTTCTTGGATAACACAGGTTCACCTAATGTTACATTCACGTCACTTTCTCAACTCACTCTTCAACAGATATGGCTAAAAGTATTTTTTCGGCTGTCTACTTCAGATTAATTGGTATAAACATTTGTAGAACTTGTTTTACTGACCACTTCAAAACCTTTTACATATTTCTTTGTAAGTACAATGGGAGAAGTGAAACAGTAGACGTAAGCGATAATGACATAATTGAAAGCTGGTCGCTATATGATGGCTTTCATATTTCGTTCCCTTTGCTTGGCCAGGAGGAGAAAAATAGCTTGCTAGTTTACAAAAGTATACGATAAGTATTGGAAAATTCAAACTTGTAATAGCGTTATCTCAAATATTGTTAAGTCCACAAAAATGCATTTGACATAACTGTTCCTTTAACTAGATCTGCATTTTTGTGAAGTGAGATTTGGCCCAGCTGTTATAGTTTATCAATTAGATAAAAGATATCCAGAATAAAGAGGGCTCCAGAGGCTATTCGCAGAAAATTCAAGATGTTGATACATTTCGTGTATTAACAAAACATTTAAAAATACGGCATATTAATAAAAATCATTGTAGCAAGTCTTAAGAGGCTCAAATTTCGAAGAATGTTAAGTGTAAAGAGCGGTTTAGAGTGCAGGTTCTTCTTGAAAATTTTCCTGTTGCATCCTTGGAGGCCGCTGAATTTAAATACCAAATTTTAAATTTAACTGACTATTTGTTTTGGAGTTAAATTTCGTTGTGTTAAGCAATAGTTGAAAAACCTGAAATAAAAATCGGCACTCAAGTATTTCTGAGAAGCTCCCTTACAGGTATCCAAAGTCCTTAAAGTGTGATTAAAGTTACTCCACATGTGCAGCAGTACGAATAATTTTCTGTGAAGTGGTGCATTGTTTACAGCAAAAAAGTCCAGATGCTGTAGCATTTTTGTAAAAACGGGTTAAAAAGGTAAATTTTATGTCTGCGATGATAAGATAAATATAAAAATACAGAAAATTCACATTAATACACATAAGTCTAAAGGTAATTTTTGGAATGTTACTTTATTTCTCCCCTTAATAGGATTATGGGAAACCTTTATGCGATGAATAGAAGTTTGACTCTGTGAAATAAAGGAAAGGTATAGAGCGCTGCTTTGCTCAATGTGGCAAAGTTTCGAAACTAGCACACGTCGATAATGCAGGTAGGAGACATAACTTGTTCAGAAGCTCATACCTGTCGATAATGCACTACTGTTCCTTCCCATTCCATTTGCCTTCGCTTTTTCCTGACATTTCAAATATTTTTTCATAATTCGTATTTTTATTAAGCTTCATATAAGTTATATCGTTGTTCATTTAAGTTTTCTACATGTAGTATTGCTGTTTTACTGCGAAAAGAATTCATTTCAAGGAGAAGAAATCACAAATCGTATTTCAACATGCAATATTATGTGCCCAAAACGAAAACGTGCTACTCTACGAGGGGAATAGAATAGTATGTTAATATCTACTGCGCATTTATATAGAAAGTTGCAGTTGCAAAACTAAATAGTTCCCGAGATAATTCGGTAATTTTGTTGGCGTGCTGAGTTTCCGATTTGTTTCTCGGCTCGGGGATGGAAATTTTAAATCGGCCCTTTCCAAACCAAATATGCAAATCCTTTACTCTTGGCTAATTCATACATGGATACATTAAATTATCATCTATGAATTACCAGCTGGTCATTCTTTTATGTTGCACCAATTGTCACAAGATCATTCTTTTGTTCAATCAGAGTCGCCAACTGTATTCCATAAACAACTGAAAAACAGTTTATTGCACATTGGATCAATTAAATCAAAATATCACTACATTTCCAGTTGGCAATTTTTCTTTTAAGAATTAATACATTTTTCCAGAAGAAATGTTATTTATTAATGTTAATAGATTTGTTTGAGATACTAAACTAGTTTTCTGTTATAACAAACTCAAAGATCGAAATATATACAATTTTTGGTTTTCATTTTCCTTAATTGGCGGTGCTGAATTACTTGAACTTCACTAATCGAAATGAATATATTTTAGGTTATCTTTTATAGAATTTAACATTATCTGGTCAAATCTTTGCTATATAGTATTTAATTTCATTTAAGAAACAGTCTAGGTAAATAAAATTCGGCTGTCTGACTTTGTCAAATAAATTCTCTAGCTCAATTCGAGAATTTGTGTTAGGTCAGGCGTCTTATGAAATTATTTGTGACAACATTTCAATTGTACTCATATTTCTAACACTGCGTTCTAAACTGATTCCTCTTGCTTTTATAAAACATATACAGTGGAAAAGGCTGTTCGCGCATAAATTACTCCCTCTAAAAAGCTCATTTTGATTTTTAAAGGCAACGACTGTAAATATCTGGCGCATAATAATTTTTGATTACAGTAAATGTTCAATAATGGCAAAAATTTGGATTATAACATCTTTTAATAAAGCAACAACTTTTCACTTTTTCACTCGAGACGTTGCCGACCAATGTACGTGTATTATCATATAATTCACCAACCAAATAACACTATTCACATACTTATTCATAATTAAGCTTTTCGGGTATCACCTTGTGTCCTTTGGTTTTCGTATACTTCGACGCTCCAACAAATCTTACGTATGTTTCCTTGGATAGCCTGGTCACAAGTGTACGTTTGCTTTCTGAGTGACACTATACTATGAAAGCCGTTGAAAATTACTCTGCTATTAAAGCTTGCGAGGTTAACCTTTGTTAACCTTTGTGTTCGTTTTCTGTACTCATTATCTATTTACAATTATCATTCTTAATTGTTATTATTGTTACTGTTGTTATTGTTATTACTATTATTATTATTATTATTATTATTATTATTATTATTATTATTATTATTATTATTATTATTATTATTATTATTATTATTATTATTATTATTATTATTATTATTATTATTATTATTATTATTATTATTATTATTATTCAACTTAACACAAACTTGAACCGTAGCGTAGTGTTGATCCCACAGTAAATCAAGTTAGGAAAGGAAAGAATTTCTTGAGCAGTTTAAATAAAAATGCTAATATTTCTTTGTGAAAGATGCCTAGCTTTCTATTATACAAATGACTGAAGAGATATACATTCCCTTGAGAAAGGAACTAATAAGGACAAAGAGCTTATACATCGAAGAAACTGAACTTCAAAGATCTAGAGAGAAGTTTCGTAAGCCGACGATGCTGAGTGGATTGTAAATATCGGAAACAAAATATTACTGTTCTGTATTTGAGTTACAGTTTGGTAATTGCTCGCCCAGCTTCTCTGGGGAGCTTGTCATAGCTGTGACAATGAAATGAAATTTGATGAAGGAAGAGCAGAAGATACGTAGCAGTAGAAATTGGGGCACTGGTAAGTGGGGGGGGGGGGGAAGCAAATGTAATATCAAGCCAAAAATCTGAAGTGTTACATTCGGGCAACCTTCTTTAACTATCATAAACTCGCATGTGTACCTGATATATTATAACATTCTTCAAATTCCGATCCATCTGTGTAAATTATTTTTAAAATAACTTTCAGATTTGAAACGTATTTCTGAAATCTCACCACCTGAAAGGATGTCAGTTCATGCTCTTAGTTTTGATGCTTAGTGTTTCGAAGTATCGCCTTTAAATTTATAACATATGTATGTGTATATATATCTATTCTTGCACAAATTATTCTTACAGTTATTCCTCTGTAAGAGATCTCGTATAATCACTATATATATTTGAGTGCAACATACCAGACTTTTTCATTCTTCCGTCGTCTATAAGGTCAAGTTACTAATGATGTCATATTGGACTAAATATCTCTATCTGTTTACACGAATGTGTTATGAGCATTTGTGAGTGTTTCCCCCTCGGGAAAGGATGTACTACTTTGGTTTACACCTAGTAGAATATACATAGGTCATTGGTTTATGTTTGTTGATGTTTGTTTGAATGCAGCCATTGAGAGACGTTGTAAGGGACACACACACACACACACACACACACACACACACACACACACACACACACACACACAGAGGCACCCACCTACGCCTGCCCCACGCACGCACCCACGTACTCGTGCACACTCCCACGGACCAGCGTTCTGCATCGAGTGGGCCTGGTAGGGTAACGTATCAGCACTATTAAATTGACCTGCCGGTCACCATGGCTGCGCTCGGTAAGATCCTTGCTTTGATATCTCAAGACGTAAGCGATCGCGGAGACCCTGCAAACACCCACCTAACCTACTGCTCACTTATTATTCAAGCTAACAAATAGGTATAAATTTTACCTCGATATCCTCCTTAAAATACTAGTTTCTGTTAGTCGCTTTAAGCCTAACCCACCTACGCCTGTAAAGATACGTATCTATTTAAGTATTTTTGCACAAACAAAGGAATGAATAATGTAGAGTGTTCTGTGATAGGATTCTAAGAAAGTCTTCTTCGACACAAAGTTCACTGTGACCACTAAGCCACCGAATACTTATTAAGATTCATCTATGATGACTTTGCATACTTTAGGTATCTTTACCTTAAGAAAAGACTTATAGCTAACAGATTCATATTACTTTCTTCCACAGATTTCTTCAAAGGCTAGAAGGATCAGTCTCGATATTTGGATAAGGTAAGTTAACAAATGCTTACATTTTATTAAGTTTATATACATTAACAAATGGAAGCCTATCTGTTTGCGAAGCATTACGTCAAATGATGTTTGCTGCATTTTAAGCGGAATAACATTAATTCCTGTAGTTTGTTTTTGAGATATCAGTTTACACCACGTTTTCATGGGGAACTAAAATTTGAGTCCAATCTCATTCTCACTATGATCCACGTTTCTAGTTGAGTTCAATTCGGAAAGAGATCGATTTGGATACGCATAAATATTTCAAGTTATTATTCTGGTCAGTCGGTTTATATTGATGTTTTCTCTGTATTTTAAGTATATTTGAAGGTTAGTGACGCATATGTTTCGAGCTTATAGAAACGATAAAAGTGGTTTTGTTGTTGTTTTTGTTACACCACTTTCGCTAAGAAAACAAAATGACGATCATGCAGCGCTTACAACGGGTACAGCAGAAGTTCGCACCTTTGGTGAATTCAAATTGATTTGGATCCGGTAGCTCAATCGGGATTTAGAACTCAAATCGATTTGAGTTCTCCATGGAAGCATAATTATTATTACAACATTTTGTCATGGCGCATACTGCTAGAACTTCTGTGACAGAAGCGAATTAGATCTTCGTGAATTAAGTCATGGAGATATTAATGATCCCCAAGGTTCCTGTGTTTTTCTAATGTGAGGATTTCAACAGAAAGGTTTTTTCAAATGTATTATAATCCCTTATAGATACTGCACAGAATTTTCATAGAGATTAATGACGTTGGAAGTGAAATTTTATAGTAGTTATTTAACAATATGCTTCGTAGCGTAGGAGATGTGGTCACACAAATGGAAAACATTTATGGTATATGATTTGCAAGGCTCCAAATAATGAAAGAAACAACTGTCACCATAAACTTCCATATAATTGGGATTATTCAAACATAATTTACGTAAATTATAAATGTATGTTGACAGCAGAATTATACAAGTGTGGTTTTACTGAATAGTTATGTATATCTGAACAATATTTCTCTCTTCCTTCATGATTTTAGAGACTTACGATTGACGTCATGCACAGTTTGAAAATAAAACTAGAAATCACCGATTACTATTATTTCTATTATTATTTCTATTATTTCTATTATTATTTCTATTATTTCTATTATTATTTCTATTATTTCTATTATTATTTCTATTACTTCTATTATTATTTCTATTATTTCTATTATTATTTCTATTATTTCTATTATTATTTCTATTATTATTTCTATTATTTCTATTGTTATTTCTATTGTTATTTCTATTATTTCTATTATTTCTATTATTTCTATTATTTCTATTATTTCTATTATTATTATTATTATTATTATTATTATTATTATTATTATTATTATTATTATTATTATTATTATTATTATTATTATTATTATTTATTGTAGTAGTAGATAAAGGAATTTTAAACGTTTATTAAGTCTGTTTAAAAATAATTATTTAGGACACCACTTTCTGATGCTCTGTGGTATCTCTTAATTTGGAAAACCAGGCTCTCTGGTATCCTTAGTACAAGGTGTGTTAAGTACAAATTTGGCTCGTTTTTCATTCACTATTTCGAGCTTAGTAATGACGCAACTACCAAGAACACGAGAAATTAAATCAGTGTTTGCCTCACCATGTTTTAATTAATTAATGCCAATGTTAATTTTCTACCACTTTTTATTTTATAAACTTTAGTTTATTAAAGCGATTTTAAACGTAGGTCAAAGGTGATATTTTTTTCTCGGAAATTCTATCATGAGATGCAAAGCGGCTGCTGTGACACAACAGTGCTATCTGTTCAAAAATAAATTTTCATTTAAGCATCGAAACGTGTATGTTATCAGTGTAAATTTAAATTAGTACGCAGTTTCACGGAAATTGAAATAGTTATAAGTGAAAGTTGCACTCGAATGAGCATTTAATGATTTCATCTGTTTTCCTAATAATTAGTTATTGGGATATAGTTAAACGTGACATTTGTTGTGAACTCAAAAAGCAACATTGAAGAAATTTGTTTCTTGGCGTAAAGGTTTGTATGCGATAACATGCTGGTTACATTTCTAAGGCTTCACTTTTTCACTGTGTATTGTATCCAGTCGTGTGTACATGAAACTCTTGTTTAAAGGCAATGGCGACGGAAAAGCTACAGTTACTTTATATACAATGAAACCATTTAATGCTTGTATACTACTGACCTTTCTATGTTCTTTGTTTCAATTTCTAAGAAATTATAACCCTCTTGAAACTTGATGCACAGGATAAATAACAGTTTACTTTTATGCAGTGTGTTCCAACAAACGTAAAAATATATACAGGAGACTCCAGCTACAGCAATGCTTTCTTTGGATGACCCATCAGTGTAAATAATCGTGTAATCCTTCTCTGTAGGATATTTAAAATTAATTGTACCAAGTTTTAGGACCTTTAATATTTCTTTTGGTGTTTCGGATTAACTTGTTTCTCCTGTAAATGCAAACTGAGGAAGGGTTGTAATAGATCTAATTGGTTTTCCTTCATTAGTGTTGAGTGTCCCATAAAGAACGCAATATTTAAATTGAGCGCCTCTTTCAGTTTGTTAGTTTGTCGGACCTGGAATTTAAGCGACTGTCATCTGTTTAAATTGCGATTACGGATTGTCATTGTCCATTGCTATTTTTGCGTATTGTTATCAGCTAAAATGGCGCGTTACACGAAGGATCAGCGCATCCAGATTTTGAAAGTGCATTTCAAGTACGCTGAGATCTTACGAAGGCTGTGTAATTTTTGGTAGGTGTACTGGCCTTAATGTGTCAACAGTACAGAGACTGACAAGGAAACTTGAAGATACATGATCGTCAGATCAAATCACTTGGGGATCGAATTTCACTGCTGTCGTTCACAGCTTTCATGCCTACAATTGCAAGAACTGAATGTAAAAGCGTTGTGGTTCCAACAGAAAGGGCCAATCTACCACAATGCCGTTGAAACAACAAGGTTGTTGAAAGAAGGATTCCATGCTCGGCTCACGTCTCAGAACCGGCCACTGAGATCCTGTGATTTGACACCATGTGACCTTTTTGTTTTGTCGGGGTATGCCAAACTTGTGTTATGTTAACAATCCATGAAAGCAGAAATTAGACATATCATATGTGAAATTCAAGCGGAACTCTGCTCTAGAGTCGTCGGAAATTTTGTCCACAGGGTGGGTGTGTACAGGAGAAGTCGAGAAGGACATATGCCGGCAGATCAGCCGTGGCAAATCACTTTTTCTCATTTAATCATGAAATAAATCCAGAGGTTAAGTTATTAAAGCAATTGAATGAACCTATTCAATTTGGAAAAAATATTCATTTTGAAAAATATAGACCATATTGTGAATTTTGAAATACCAGCTGTTGGATGGATGGATGGATGGATGGGTGGGTGGGTGGGTGGATGGGTGGATGGATGGGTGGGTGGATGGGTGGATGGGTGGGTGGGTGGATGGGTGGATGGGTGGGTGGATGGGTGGGTGGGTGGGTGGGTGGATGGGTGGGTGGATGGATGGGTGGATGGATGGATGGGTGGATGGATGGATGGATGGATGGGTGGGTGGATCGGTGGATGGGTGGATGGATGGATGGATGGATGGATGGATGGATGGATGGATGGATGGATGGATGGATGGATGGATGGATGGATGGATGGATGGATGGATGGATGGATGGGTGGGTGGGTGGGTGGATGGATTGATTTTAGGGGCCCGTCGACAACTAGGTCATTTGGGCCCACCAGCTGTTGATCCTGTTACAAAATTGGTTTTGAGATCAGTGGTGGGTAGTGACATCATTACACATGTCAGTGTGAGTGACGTAAACGTGACGTCAGCGCTACCATGTAATGGTTCGTAGCTTGGTTGGTCAAGGTCAGTTTACCTTGAAAATGGCACAGACAAGGGGCTGAAACGGGTTGGTTGTGTAATGAGTACAATAATTCAATTTTATTGAAGTGAACTTATTAGTCTGTACATACTTTGTGATTGACATAATAATAATGGCAGTTTCTAAATAAGTTATATATTTTATTATTCAATTAGAAATTGTCTTCTTTATGAGACACCATATAGTTTTTCTCTAAGGCTAGGAACGCTCAGGTTAGATTTAATTTGTGTTATAATTTATGTAGCGAAGAAAATTTATCCTTAATAAATCTAACATGGAGCTCACAACGTACCTTTTTTGCATCTTACGATATAGTTAACACACTCAAGTTTAGCTAACATATTTAAACTATGGGAGCGCCATGACGAAAACATGAACATTTCTTGCTTCAAAGATAACTGTGTAGGAGTGGGGTGGAATGTTTAGAAGCCACTATCAAGACCTAAACCATCCGAGGAGAGCCCTTGTAGTTACCGGAACTTGACGGAGGAATGTGCGAAGAACCCCTCTTGGGTTTTGACCACTACTTCGAGTTCAATCAATATTCTCAAGTTTTCCCCTGCCTTGCAAATTTTTCATTCCGAACCAATATGCTCGAGAAGTTTGTCGAAGGCAAACTTAGTTTGCTAGTTCATGCTTGTATTTTAATTTTAAAATAACAATTCATGCATGATAATGCACTTGCTGGGAATTACGAAAAGAAAGACGTACAAGGACTTCAAATATAGGTTAACGACTAAGTTAACCACTTCACGTTTAGTACCTCATACTGCCTCGCACTCAATAAGTCCCGTGTTTGAATCTCTTTACGGTGAGCTACCTGGATAAGGTTTTTCCCCCTTGATTTTGCCTTAGGCGGCGCCGTAGTCGAGCGGTTAGAGCGTTCGCCTTCCAACTAGGCGGCCCGTATTCGATCTTGGCATTCGCGGTGGATGAAGCGGCATTAGGGTGGATTTTCTCCAAGTTCTCCAGTTTCCTCCGCCACTTATTACACCAATTGCTCCGTTTATCATCTTTCCAATCACCGATTTGATCTGCATTTCGTGTCATTCTCTTCTTCACTCTCATACCTAGTGTTTGGCTGACCACCCGCTTTCAGGTCTTCACTCTGTGGGGTGTTGTGCTCCCCGATAGGCGTCTGACTCTAGGCACTGACTAGTAAGTCCTACATAAGGAGAGGGTAATCAGATAAAGAAAAATAGTCAGGTAAAGAAGATTTTCCCTTAGCTCTATGGGCCCCAGGATTATTTGAGCATTAATCCACTCGTGCCATTGTCCTACATCACCGCAGGTAAAATACATTTAATCCTTAAAAAATAACAAAGTAAAACTGAAGAAACGTTGAATGACAGCCCTGTCGTAACCAACCCTAATATTTGTCCTAGAACGGCCATGGAAATGATTGAGTGCATTTAAACAGCAGAGTATTGTTGCAGCGCGGTTTACACAAGTCGATATTTCCAACATGCAGCCTGATATTATTGATAGTCAACACCTCTTTCTTTAACAGGAACAAATACAAATGCGACTGGTGATTCAAGATGCAGCCCACCTAATTTGCCTTCCAGGGATTTGCCATTAGGCTCATTTTGTGCAGAAAGTCTTGTGTCCAACATCTGTCGAATGCCCCTTGTACATCAAAGAAGGTAGCGATTGTCGTAAATCCTCTATTTGTTTTTTATTTATTTCCGAGATGACTCTGATGACCTGGATGGTGATGGTTGAGCAGAATCCTGCCTGAGTTTCTGGTAATTGGCTGTGATTTTCCAAGTAAGTATTCAGGCCCTTGGTTATGGTTTTTTCGAAAACTTTCGATAGTGTTGCTGTTAGTGAAATTGGTCTGCCGTTTTCGTAATTAGTATTGTTTCTTCTGCATCTTCGAGAAGAATAAGGGGTGCTTTCTTCCACTCCTAAGGGAGGTAGCCGTGTTGCGATATAAGGTTGTATAGAGCATTTCTAGTTGTATGTGTTTGAGCATTATATTCTGATGCTGTCTGACCTGGTGCTGATTTACCTAGACAGCTCATGACAACTCATTTTATATATGATGCAGAATTGTTCATCTCTTGTTATTGTCCAAGCTTCAAAGCGATATATTAATACTGGTCTTACAGCTTTTGTACTAAAGATGGTTTCATACAACCCTATTTTATGTCAACTTTCTCCTTAAAGGTTAAATTATAAACCAAATACTTAAATTCGTTTACTATTTCATAAGCAATATTGCTAGTTATAGGACATTTTTCACAATACAGCATCACTTTGGTTATGTTTGCCATATGGTTAGTTTATGAACATGAGAGAAGTTTTGCAGCTGTGATTACAATAGTTTAAGTCCTTTTTATTCCTATATTTAGTTTATCTCGTAGCTTTAAACAAAACATTACGTTTTCATCGTAAGAATAAAATTTAAAATTTTGTTTGTTTTTGTTATAAAATAGGTCTAAATACCCTTTGAGAATTAATAAAAATATTCCATACTTACGCCTCCTACCTCTTCAGCTGGTCAGTAAGTAGTTTGGTCTGTCGTCGGTGCCAACAATTGAAGTCCAAACCTCTGTCAGAATAATAGGTTGCAGCTGAAATCACAAAATCTTTTCACCACATCTCGAGAAATTGCTAAGTGTGAATACTTCAAAGAAAAATATAATAGAGTAATTCAAATCAATAACAGCAAATATTTCCGAAATGGTTAGTGCTTTAAACAGATCTACATTTTTGTCCAGTAGTACTTCTCTAATATTCTGACTTACCGGTTATATAAGAAAAGCTGTACACAACATAATCAGAATAAAAAGGGCTTTTTAAATTGTTCCATTTATATCCCGCCTTTAACTGCAGAGGTCGTATCGGCGGCCTTGCCTATTAGAAAATGGTATTACTCGTTTAACGGTGGGTTTTTCGATCTTTGGGGTTTTTATACGTTGAATTCACACACACATTCACACATTAATTCATACTTCCAGACTCGGGGAAGGATGAGGAATAACCTTGGCTGGAAAAAAATTCCTTCCCCCCTGCCTGGAATCGAACCCGGAACCCCTTGCACAGCAGGCAGGTGCTCTACGAAAAAGGGCTTGCTAGCTATAACCATAAAATTTAAGATATATTTTCTAGTGTTAATATCTTAAAGATATTCTTTTTAATGAAAATCGTTAAATCGTTTATAAAAATAAAAAATAATGGAGACATTTCCATTTAAATAGTAATAAAATTTGGGTTCCATAATTTTTTTAAAGATCTTCGTGTGTCTATTCAGAAAATACCCAATGCAAAGCTGGATGTTCGTCCAATTTTTATTTTCTCTACTGACAAAAAATTCGATGTCGAGATTTCACCGGAAATACATGTTTGGAAGCCCCCTGAATCCAAAACAAGCATTTTTAGAAAAAGGTCCGTGTGTCTGTCAGTCTGTCAGTCTGTGGACAGCATATCTCAAAAACCAAAAGTCAGTTAAAAACCAAAGTTGGTATTTAAGTTTAATGTCTTTCAAAAATGCGACACCAAGATTTTGAAGAAAATAGCCCCACCCTAAACTACCCTTTAAATGGAAACTTTTTCGAAAATTTTGATTTTCTTGAAAATGGCTCTAACGATTTTAATTAAAATGTCATATGTTTGAGATATTTTTATGACAAATGAAATGTATATCTTGAATTTTCTGGCTATAGCCCCTGTAGTCGTATTTACTGGACGGCTTTTGCATAACTGGTAAACCGTTAGAGATAGACCAAATTATACTCCACCAAAAATGTAGATCTTGCTAAAATACACAATTTATGTCTCAATAAATTTTCTTGTAGGTTGAACCATTTCGGAGATATTCCTTGTTATGTGTGTGAGTTTCGGAAAACTTGCTTTCGTGAAATGTACATCTTGTTCATTTTTTGATATGTTACGTGTGCAAAGAGAACGGAATCTCAAGGCTTTAAAACATTTGAGTATCGCACAAAGCCTACTGTATTCTAATATTCCCCTTGCACCTACAAGGAAATAACCAAAATGTTTATTTTAACTAACACGAAGAAGATATAGGAATAAGAATTTGTAAGAATGGTTAGTGCAAAAGTAAAGTCATGTGAGTACAACACATCAGATGTTTAAAATATACTATTCACTCAAACAAACAAACAAACATTCACACACACGCAAAACTGCGGTTCCCTTTCTTGTATTCGGGAACCCCAAAACGAATATTTTAGGGAAAAACATGTGATATTTTAGCCGGTTTGGTCCAAAAAGTCAATTTTTGGATTTTTAATGCAAAAAATGTACTATATCTAAAGAATATACCTATATTCGAAGTTTTAATACCCTAGGGAGGGGGGAACACATCTTTTGGAAGTCATTTTTAAAGTGGTGTGCCTCTGACTTTTAAATGGGCACGCCCACGCCTTCCATTTTAACTTTAGGCCCATTTCCCTCGGGAACAGTGTTTTTGTTGCTTTCTCATATTCAAAATCTATTTTCTCACACAAAAATCTAGCTAGAGGTCTAAAGCTTTTTTCCAATGAAGTAAAATGCCCGTTTGGAATTTTGATATTGGCTACAAGTTTTAAAAAATCATTAATATAATACGCTGTTTGTCATTTTTACATTTTGCTGTATAAAATAATTTTTTTTTTTAAAAAAACTATTCATTATATGAAAATTTCCATCCTTTTACTTGTTACCAAGGTAATAACATATATCATTTTAAAAATCAACTTTAGTTGAACGCCTTTTGAAGGAGAAGAATTTTGATTATATCCAATATAAGTGATATAAATTAATATAAATAATTAACATATCAGAACGTGATTAGATATTGGAGTGAAGTTCAGTACGCGCATTTCTTTAGCTGCTGGAAATGCATGAGCAAAAAGTCAAGCCTCTAACTTCAGTATTTTAGTAAGTCACGTTTTTCACTTCGGTGTATCCTTAAGTGAAACCTTCTGATGCAATTTTTGGGGTGGAATGCAACTGAATACTAATTTGTATGTGTCAGAATATAATTACCATCTGTTGGACACCCTCCTCAGAGTTACAATTATTAAATACGAAATTGAGTGTGTAACTTTGGACGTAACCTATATGGTAGTGTTAACCCTGCCAAAGTTGGTGAAAGTCTCCACATGATCCATAGACACTGTGTCGAAGTATTGTAAAGATAGTGGTGAATATCCTTTCGCCACATGTTCTAGCACATTGTATTTCCTGGATTCACCGTTAGGGAGAAAGACCAATTTGTCCACCATAACGTTGAAGATATAGTAATCTTTGTCCCTTCCCGTTACCATGGTAACACCACTTGCATTATATTGCTGCATCGTGTTACGTGTTAAAACTTGTTACATCTCAGATGGGGTGCGGGGGAGAACAAATCAGGTTCACAGCAAATAGTCCTAGACAGGCAGATATTTACGGCCTTGCTCTGGATAATTTACGTCCAAGACTGCCTTTGAAGTCAGGTAGCGGTAAGCGTATATACTGCATAGGGATAGAGTGATGGACTTTGAATCAAGAAGAACATTGGTTGCTGTCCGTTACGGAAATTTGGTACATTCGTGAATGTCTTAGCAGGCACCTTGATGATGGTCTTTTTATAGCCTTTTTTATAGTCGCTTCAACTTAGTCACATCCAGGCTTCACAACTTTTCTATATTTAACATTAGAATTAGAATATAACATTTAACATTGGAGTCAGTTACACTGTATCTGGAACTTTCTGAATATCTTAATGAGAAACATAGATTTCTCTCCTGAAACTTAGGATATGTGAGAATCTAGGAAAGGATAGGCCTGCTCTGATAGGAGACATCTTGGTATGGTTTGATACCTAGGTTACTTAGTCTTCAATGATGTAGTTAGGAATTACTGGACAAACATTGGATTAGATTATACTTTGGTTTTTTTGTAAGAAGGGGTCACATATCCAGTGGTACGTTGTTTACATATATAGAATGCTTGCTAGTTAGATCTTCGACACATTTCTTGTTAGACAGATATTCTCCTGTTTGTTTAAGCTCTATCACGCAATCTTTTATGCTTGTTCCGTCGATGGATTCAATAAGTCCTAAGATGGGTTTGAGGCAGTAACTGCTGATTATGATAAACTTGGAGAAAGAACACTTTCTTTGTTTTTTTTTTTTTTTTAAATTTAGTTAGAGTCGCTTTAACAATTAAGTCATATCGCGACTATTCTATGAAATACAGCGGTATACAATAAATTTAGTACAATTATTTTACCAAAAACATGAGAATACAATCAAATCAGTACAACAAGTATCTTTCATATTATATTTTCGCATGCAAGCCCGTACCTTTGAGAAATGATAACACCCTTCTGCAGTTGGATGGCGTGTTCAGAGTGGTGGATAAGTCTCCAGTGATGTGATGAAGCTGTCGTTGTGTAGCGTATTGCTTACATTCTGTGAGGAGATGTTTTACTGTAAGGCGGGTGTTGCAGACTTCACATTGTGGTGGCTGGCCTTTGCTGAGGAGGTATGAGTGGGTTAACCTTGTATGACCAATGCGGAGACGTGAGATAATTACCTGCTCTTTCCTGTTAAGAGAATAGACAGGGGAAGAATTGGTGTCTCCTTTCCTTACCATGTGTAGTTTTTCTGGAGGCGATTGATTCCAGGCCTGTTTCCATCTTGTTTTTATTAGTTTGGAGAAGTACTTTGTAATATCACGATAAGGTACTGCTTGCTGTTCATGTGTGTCTGTTAACCGACTTGCTTCTTTAGCAGCTTTGTCCGCTTCTTCATTGCCCTTAATGCCGCAGTGTGAAGGGACCCAAATGAAAGTAACTATTTTCTTTTTATTTAGAGCAATGGAATAAAGACTGTGGATATCTTGAAGCAGTTGGAGGTCAGTTGAACGATCTCTGAGACTTTGGAGAGAGCTTAATGAATCAGAAATTATAAGAAATTTACTCTCACTAGATTGGATGATGTATGTTAAAGCTTGCTTAAGTGCAGAAAGTTCGCAGGAGAATATGGAATAATATTTAGGGAGTTTCAGCTGAAGTTACTTTCTTTGTTATTTCATTTCGATAGGTTATGTATTTGTTCGATGTTTTCGTTAGTCATTTGTTTGTTTAGGTTTTGTCCGTTGTTCTATTATCGATCTTTGGGTTTCAACCTCTCCTTACAGAGGAGGCCATGTTTCTTTTCTCAACAATTTTAGGTTAGCTGTTAAGAGTATTATTATTCAATGAAAGCTCTTACCTGGTATGGAAATTAATGACATCCTTACTCATAAGTGGTGAAGATTAGATGAAGCTTTCTTGGGTATAACATTTATGTTGCAGTTTCCATCTGGAACAGCGATCTCAACAACCAGGGTAAAACATTTACACGCCAAACGCTCGTTATAGCATTGCCGTTTCTGGGTATACTGGCTACTAATCTTGTATAATTGTTTAATCTCATAACTGAACATATGAAAACACTCATGAACTAAAACAATACAGTCATAAACATATGTTCTGCGTAAGCTTATGGAATGGAATCATTCATGGTAAGCTTATTGTTCCACATTAATTTTCTACGCACCTTACTGCAGAAAGCACCTCAGTTTCTCAGAAGTGAGTTACATAATTTAATTGATGATCTACCTCTGTGGATTATTGAACCAGTGTATCTTTTCCCACTAGGGGCTGGAGCTAGAAATTATAAATTAATTATATAAACAAGATGACTATGCATTTTAGATCCATTTTAAAGTAATAAAGGTCTGGCGGACGTTAAATTGATAGGGGTTTATGGTAATGGTATGTACTAATATATTTCATCGTAACTAAACACGTCTGCTATTCATTTCACAGCATTGTCCAAGGCATTTCTTAAAAGCAAGATGGCATTGTTGAGTGTTTATTTCAGCAAGGTGGTGCACCTCTACATTTTTATTATTGTTAGAGCGTGCTTCAAACAGCAATTATCGGATGGATTGGCAAAAGCTCACAAGTGTGGCCAGCATGTTCACCTTACCAGAACCAGTTATACTATTCCAAGGTACGAAATTACAATACAAAAGTACGAGATCTAGAGAACTTCAGAAATAGTGAACGATAGAAACAATGCTATGAAATGGATGGCGAACTGTTGAATTACGATAAATTTGTAAATACATACTATCACGACAACCTCATTAATTTAATATCCAGCATACCATTTTTTTTCAGAAAAGGAATTGAAAGATTATAGCTAATCTGTGTATTTAGGGCATACGTATTTTATCAATCATTTCCCCAAATAAGTATATTTAAATTAAGCTTAAATATAATAAATTTAATAACTCAAATATCGGTTTTGATACCAAATAACAAGCTATATGTACCAACTTTTAGTTAGATTAGATACCATAAGAGAAATATATATTTAGATTACTAATAGCAAATTCTCATATCTTGCTCAGAAAATGATTTTCCAAAGGCGCTACATATATTAAATAACTGTCCATCAATATAGCTTAACAATATGTATAAATAAAACCAAAGTTTTAACCTTCATGGACTAAATGTCATCAGAGACAAAATCACATTAGAAGAAAAATCCGTTGAACAAGTGAATTGCTTTAATATCTCTTATTTGAAAAATAATGACATTTTAAATCAAATTAATAAATTTAGCAGTATATGTGGCACCATAAAGAGATCTTTAAATATATGGGAAGAGAAGCTAAATTAAAAGTTTATAAACTAATGGCAGTTCCTATATTATTATATTGCAGCCTGTTTTGGAATTTAAGAAGAAGAAATGGTTGAAAGAGCTGGAATTTTTAAGGAATGTTGCAGGGTATAACCTTAATGATAAAGTGAAGACAATAAAAGTGAACTGAATATTTTTAAGCTAACAGACAGAATAAAGCAATATAGAAATAACTGGAAGGAAAATGCTGATGCTCCCAAAATTAGTTTTAGTTACTAACCATTAGTTAAAAGAAATATTGGTAGCCAAAGAAAAAGTTAGACACATGAAATGCTGTTGTTGATGATGGTGATGATCGGGATAAGGAACCATTTCCATGTACTCAAGCATAGAACCAACTAGAACGGTGTACTTTACACCGATCACAAATGGTATTTATATTAACGTCAGTATCCTAGACCAACTAGGGAGCAAAGTCTTGGTCTGCGTCCTTCTTCTTCTGCGCGTTTTCATGAATATTAAAGATACCGTTTATGTTAAACTGTGCGGTTGTTATTTTCTGTTGCGATATTGTGTTTGATTTATAGGCAACATTATTACTAGTCACGCTATGTAAACACAGCTTTACATAACGGAAACGTCACGCAGATGGTATACTGAATACTGTAAATGCAATTTGTGTGTCATTTAGCCGTTCTGTGTTGTTACCACAAGGCACAGTGGATATGGCTTAAAATGCCAATGCAAGTTTGAAGTCAAATATGCGAACATTTGCTTAAGAATAGTTATTTTATGCCAATAGTTATAACTTTTGTGTTAGCACATTCCTTGGTAATGATCCATGATATAGTAAGTAAAGGAAGTACTAAATGCCATTCAGAAACTCGACACCGAGATTTAATCCGAAGCCCTCTTTGTGTGTTGTGTTGTGTACTGTTCAAATGTTTTGTTTGTTAATCTTTCGTTGGCGTTGATTCTAAAGTTATTTCTGCTTATGGAGCCTTCTTGAGTAATTCGTACCAATTTTAAGTCATTTTTACACACCTGATCCACTTTATATCTACTTGTGCTTCAAAAAATTCCAATATTACTACACGATTTGTAACTGAACACAATTTATGGTCTTTCCATGTAGTGTAGAACAAATTATTTTTACCGCACTCATACTACGATGTATTTATCTTTAATCTATCGAGCAAGATAATGCTAATAAAAGCCATGTATATTTGAGCTAAATGAAACTAAACACAGGAATGAAGAAAAAATAAAATTAAGAACAAATTAAATACAAGCATACATATTAAGCACAAGAATGTAGAGCGGGCCTACTAATCCCCACGTGACTAACGAGGCACACGCCTAATGGTGGGTTAAGGACGCTCTCTGTTACCAGGAATATCAGCTCCAAATTTGGCATTTAAATCCAGCGCCCTCCAAAGATGTGACAGAAATTTTTAAGAAAGAATGCTTATTAGATATGCGTAGGTATAGACATTCGATAAAACACGATAATAGCGGCTAACATATCGAACCAAAGATCGTAGGATCAAATCGTGGTATAATGAATATTCTGCATTCAAGAGAAACTGCGGTAACAGACACGGTTGTGTGTGACGGGTTTTGAATAAGCATTGTATCCTTTTTATGCAAAAACAACACTCCTAATATTGACCAATAAAAGCTTCTGATAATGCAGCAAGCATCACGTGACTGAAGGCCTAAGACATAATAGGATGACATGGTCATATTGTGTGTTCAGCACTTCGCGCCTCTCAAAGCACGAAAAACATGTTATTTATTTTCCTCATCAGTTCCTTTAGCCTATGTTTATACCGATTGGAAGGGAAATCATCAAATTATTTTAAACCAGTGATGAATCTCGGCATTTGTAGCGTATTTTCTATCTTACGATTTTGTCTCTGACCACTTCCTACGGATATATTTTAATTTTGTAGAAAACAATTGAGATCCGCCGCAAACTCTAAGGGAAATAAAGTGAGAAAAACGTAACGGAAATTGGTGTCAGAAGTGGATTTGTCACAGTCATCTGTCACAATAGTTGCATAAGTAAATACATAATTTTAAAGCGATAGAATTGCATATTTTAAGCTAAAACTAAAAATTCATTTCTGAAACCAATCCACCTATGTTAGGTAGATGCTAGTATAATAGCGTAATTTCACAGAATTCCCAGAAGCGATGTGATCAACCAGTGTGGCGGATTCTTCAATGAAAGAGACGGCCAACGTAAGCCTAACTCTGGTTGAATCACGTGTTATAGAGGCTCGCCGACCGACCGACCGGCCTTATTACTGTGATATTACTTAACATCCCAGACGGTATCCATCACATAGCATACCAAGTGGCTCGTCCTAATGAAAGCTACTCCAAGACACCCTCTATGACCCCTTTTACGTCCATGGACGCATCTCAAAGGCGAGGAGGGCGATACACGCGTTGCAATTTGCTCTGCCGGCGATTTATGGCATATATAAACATGAGGCAGGAGGGTCGAGGGATGAATGAAGATGTGTGTTACCTCCCCCACTTGTATAATTATGAATTTAGATGACAGAGGACGGCCACGGCTCATTTCTTCTTGTACAATCATTCTTATTGTTCTTCTCCCTCTTTTGTGTAGGGCGAAATCTTCTTGTTGCTCACAAATGAAGGAATGAAAAGAATTGAAGCTTTTAGTGCCTTCTTTTACTCATATGTACTTATATTCCTTCCCCAGCTCTCAAATCATAGCTTTTTCTAAATCCCCCTCTTTGGTTCCTTCATCCTTTGGTTTACTTTTAAATATGAACTGCAGCTCTTCGGCGCATCCCGCACGTGTACATGAAGGGGACAGGGGGAGGGGGGGGGGGGTAGCTGGTTTTGCGCAGTCTCTAAATTTTGTCCTTAGCTAACCAGAATTTAAATTTTAAAGGAGCATTAAAACTGTTCCTTTTCTTCTGAAACGTTTATTAACCAGTTACTTTCATCGATAGTCATCTGACGCATATATTTCCACTACATTTTGATAAATGGTACTTCAATATGTATCAACTTCGGTGTGGTAGTTGCTTTTTTCTTCGTTTAACAGCTTTTTCCAAAAACCAATTACATTTTTTACAACCTGTTGTTTGTTGCATGGTCCTAACTTCACCCCGGAATGAACAATCCCAATAAAATGGACTATCCGGTTTGCTTCATATCTGAGTACGAAATCCACTGGCCTACATAATGTGAGCTCATTGGCTTTGCACAAAGCATTCGTTCCGCCCACTCTGCGTCATGTTTTCTGTGGCCCTCAGACTTGAAGGTACTAACCAATCTGAAAAGATACTCCTGTTAATAAATAAAACTTTAAGTCCGCAAATGAAGCAAATATTAATTACCTGCCTCAATTACTAGTACAAATATCTAAACTTATACCCTAACAGTCTGTATAATATACCTTCCTGAAATTTGTGCCAGTTATTACACACATAACAAAGTTTATGCCCCGTTCCAACATACTAGTTTGTATAGTTATTTAAATAGTAATCAGTTATTCATTGTTATAATAAAAATACTCCACACGATGCATTTTAAAAAATCTGATGTGTTGCACTCAAATGACTTTCTCTACTCTTGTACTAACCATTCTTACAAACTCTTCTTCGTGTTAGTTGAGATAAACATTTGTATACATTATCTTGTTGTTTATTTCTTTGTAGGTGCAAGGGGAATATTAGAAAATAGTAGGCTTTGTGCGATAGTCAAATCTTTTAAAGCTTTAAGATTCTGTCCTCTTTGCACACTTAACATATAAAAAATGAACGATGTTCCATTTCACCAAAGTTTTAAGTTTTCCGAAGCTCGCACACATAAGAGATATCTCCAAAATGTGTGTTTTAGGGAGATCTACATTTTTTGTAGAGTAAGATTTTGTCTATCTCTTACGGTTTAGGAGTTATTGAAAAGTCATCCAGACTAAAAAGGAGTACATAGGCTATAGCCAGAAAATTTAAAATATACATTTCATTTGTCATACAAATACCTTAAACATATGACATTTTAATCAAAATCGTTTGAGTCATTTTCAAGAAAATCAAAATGCTTGAAAAATGTTCCATGTAAAGGGTAGTTTAGGGTGGGACTATTTCTTCAAAATCTTCGTGTCGCATCCTTGAAAGATATTAAACGTAAATACCAACTTTGGTTTTTAACCGACTTTTCGTCTTTGAGTTATGCTGTTCACAGACTGACACACAGACACACACACCGACACACACGGACCTTTTTCTAACAATGCCTTTTTTGGCTTCAGGAGTCTCAAAAATTATATACTTCCGGTGAAATCTTGACATCGAATTTTTGGGTGGAATACAATACTTTCTCTACTTACCAGTAGAGAAAGTAATATCTTAAACGTATGGCATTTTATTCAAAATTGCTAGAGGCATTTTTGATAAAATCAAAATTATCTAAAAATTTTCCTTGGAAAGAAGAGTTTAGAGTGGAGGAATTTTCTTCAAAATCTTCTTGATATTAAACTTAAATATCAACTTTGGTTTGCACAGTACTTTTCACACGGAACTGCCCCTATCTTATTGCTTTTTTTCTGGTGATTCAGGGACCTCAAAACATATTCGCAATAAAATCTCGACATCGAATTTTTGGGTCGAATACAATACGCCCCCGCCCCCACTTACTATGGGTAGTAGAGAAAATAAATACTGGGGTGATTTTAGTTGCAGCTACTGTGCCTGAAGGGGTTAATGCACATTATATTTTCGGTGGTGCTGATGAGTTTGTTTTCTATTCGATATTTTAAGTGAAATCTGTATGCTCCATTTTTGGGTGGAATAGAACACTTTCTCAAATAGTTGGAGAAAGTAATAAAGTAATTATAAGTTATGTTACGAATCACTGAACACCAGTGTGGGAAGATAGAGTCGGAAGGGAGTATAGAGTGGCAACATCTGCCTTTGGGCCTGCTTTGTGATTTGCGTCAGATTATTTAGAGGTAGTTTCCTCCCCAGTGTTTGTAATTTACGCTCCGTATGAACCGCTTCCTCCTTGGGCTCTAGCCTTACTTGCGGTCAGTCTACTGTTACTCACGCACAAACAGTATTCAACTCTAGGCAATTCTTGCACTCACCTCCCACGGGAACCGGAAGAGGGAGCAGATGGTTACAGACTGCGGTTCCCGTATATCGTGATGGCTGTTAATGAAATCTTAGTAGACCTGATGTGCCAGCCAATCTGTTGTCTTGCCGAGAAACTTTGTTGTAAGACTAGCGTTCTGGTACAGCCAACCCCATAAGACATCTGCGATAGTTTCCCTAGTCGATAGATTTACCAAAGCTGTCATTTCTCTAGAACCCACCACCAGAAGGGAAATGCTTTGGCTGGAAGAGAACTTTTGCATTCAAGAATTATTCATGTGTATTAATTATAATATGCCTAAACTTTTATCACCATCCAGTTGTTGGGAATTGTGGTCAAGCACAGCTTTTATCTTACGTTGTCGTTTTCAGGTTGTGAATTTAGTAAAATACAAGGATATCACGATTATTTAACGATACCTCTATAGCCTTCTCTTTTTTCCCCCTTTCCCTTTCCTTTTTCCCCTGTCTAATGACTAACTGGTCATATAAGGTTATCTCATGTTTGTTTTGTTCACAAGTTCCATCTATATCGTCAGAACCCTCTGCACACTTAAATTAGAATTGCCTTACCACTTCTACGACTTACAAAGATGCCAACAGACTTGCTACTGGATACGTCAGTATGTATTTATGACTGACGTTGGATGGAACTGCGTGAACTTGTGTTTACAAACACAATGTTTAGGAACATTTCCAACATCTTATGCTGCTTTACTGTCGTAAGGGCAAAATCGCTACTCTGTCGTAGCTGTGCTGCAAGTAAGATGTGTTCCCGCAACTAGAAACGAATAAAGCTATGAGACAACCTTATAATTAGGAGCAATGACGCGTCATTAAAGATATGTATTGGTGATTCTATATCTCTCCCCCTGTCTCCTCTCTCTCTCTCTCTCTCTCTCTCTCTCTGTCTCTCTTTGGTTATTCCATTAATGAAACATAAGAGCTTGAAGATTGCAAGAGGGCTCCAGTACAGCTATATTTTATTATCAAAATACATGTATACAACCTGGTGTTTTAATCAAAATTGTTGTACCTATTCTTGAGAAAAACAATCTTCTAAAATATAACAAATTAAAGGTTGGTTACATCTATCTAAGATACAGAATTTACATACCAAGTTTAATACACATAAAATTCCCTTCGGGTGTTAAACCAGTTGTAGAATACAACGGGGTTATTCCTATGAAGTGGATGCAGTGGTGTGTGCGAACTTCGTTCTGCTTATCAGAGAAGGCGGGCGATGTGAGGCAGTCACAGGCTTGAACTAGCGTGTGTAGTCCGCGATATTAGACATGACATGCAAACAACCGAAAAGGTTTTAGAATGTTTTCCAAGTAAGTATCTTCCAGGGAATAAACTCGCACCTGTATTTGCTCCTATTGCCTAACATCACGGGTTATAGGTTTGGTATATAGGTTGCCGGCGGCAATTTAGAAATTTAGAATCTGTTTGCAACTATAGACCTAGTAAATAAGTGGAAATTACTCATTAATTAGTAGATATAAGTAAACAAGCACATAAATAATAGTGATAAAATGTGTGTGTGTGTGTGTGTGTGTGTGTGTGTGTGTGTGTGTGTGTGTGTGTGTGTGTGTGTGTGTGTGTATAAAATGTGTTGTAATTTAATGAACTGTGCTTTGCTTAAATTATTTATGTAGGATATGTATTGTTTTCTTGTGTTCTACATGTTATGTTTAAAATATTTTTATTTTTACTTTTATTTTACTATTTAAAAATTAAAAGCGTTTAATCATTAAAATGTTAAATAATTGAATATGTTTTGTGTTAAGTGTTGATACTGAATTGCAGTTTAATTGTAATTTACTGTAAAGTGTTGATGCGCCTATTTTATTTTAATTTTAGTGTATAATTTGTAAATTATAAATGTTGTGAAGTAATTGAATCGAAATTGTTAATCCGTTCAGAACGCAGGAATACTGACGCTGAATTCAGAAATTATATGCCAGGTTTACTCATTTATATTTTTATTTTATTTCAATCGGGGATTTTCAGAATGTGTTTCCGGTGAAATGCCTGTATGTTTTTACATATGGCTGTATTGGAACTTAATCCATTAGTTAATAGCCTCTCATAAATGGATTGAAATGTGAAAATGCAATACAAAAATGTAATAAAATAATAACCAGGAATAAAGACATTTAATAAATATATTAAGTCAATAATTAAAGCTACTAGCTTTTACTGTCTTCCTTGTCTTTAATTCTTTATTTCTCCTGGAAGCTGAATATAATGCTGGTAATTTTTCTGTTTCTGTAGATTGGAATCAAGCTCTGTGAAATACAGCAGACAATCAGTTCATTTTGTTCCAGGCTCCTTGCAGATAATGTACTCTTCCGTAGATATGTTGCTAAGCAACAGTCGAACAGTGGGCACAGTTTCGCACCTCTTTTTTACTTTCTCTACTGGTAAGTATGGGAAGTATTGTATTCCACCCAAAAATTCGATGTCGAGATTTCACCGGAAATATGTTTTGAGACCTCCTGAATAATAATAATAATAATAATAATGATAATGATAATGATAATGATAATGATAATGATAATGATAATGATAATGATAATGATAATGATAATGATAATGATAATGATAATGATAATGATAATGATAATGATAATGATAATGATAATGATAATGATAATGATAATGATAATGATAATGATAATGATAATGATAATGATAATGATAATGATAATGATAATGATAATGATAATGATAATGATAATGATAATGATAATGATAATGATAATGATAATGATAATGATAATGATAATGATAATGATAATGATAATGATAATGATAATGATAATGATAATGATAATGATAATGATAATGATAATAGTAATGATAATAGTAATGATAATAATAGTAATAATAGTAATAATAATAATAGTAATAATAGTAATAATAATAGTAATAATAATAGTAATAATAATAATAATAGTAATAATAATAATAGTAATAATAATAATAGTAATAATAATAATAATAATAGTAATAATAATAATAGTAATAATAATAATAGTAATAATAATAATAGTAATAATAATAATAGTAATAATAATAGTAGTAATAATAGTAGTAATAATAGTAGTA
Source organism: Tenodera sinensis (assembly GCA_030765045.1). Lineage (NCBI taxonomy): Eukaryota > Metazoa > Arthropoda > Insecta > Mantodea > Mantidae > Tenodera > Tenodera sinensis. The sequence continues at coordinate 53,840,108 of CM060970.1, forward strand.
ATAATAATAATAATAGTAGTAGTAGTGATAGTAGTAGTAATAATAATGGTAGTAATAAAAAAAAACATTTTTAGAAAAAGTTCTGCGCGCGTGCGTGTGTGTCTGTCAGCCTGTGGACAGCATAACTCAAAAATGAAAAGTAGATTAAAAACCAAAGTTGGCATTTAACTTTAATGTATTTCAAGAATGCGACACGAAGATTTTGAAGAAAATAGCCCCACCCTAAACTACACTTTACATGGAAAATTGTTCGAAAATTTTGATTTTCTGGAAAATGGCTAACGATTTTGATTAAAATGACATGCTTAAGATATTCGTATTACAAATGAAATGTATATTTTGAATTTTATAGCTATAGCCTATATAGTCCTGTTTACTCTGCATAACTTTTGAGTAACTCGTAAACCGTAAGAGATAGACAAAATCTTACTGTACAAAAAATGTAGATCTCGCTAAAATACGCAAATTATGTCTGGATACATTTTTTGTTAGAGTGAACAATTTCGGAGATACTCCTTGTTATTCGTGTCAGTTTCGGAAAACTGAAAACTTTAGTGAAATGGAACATCGTTATTTTTTTATGTTAAGCGTACAAAGTGAACGGGATCTCAAAGCTTTAAAACATTTGACTATGGCTCAAAGCCTACCATGTTCTGTTATTCCCCTTGCACCTACAAGGAAATAAGCAATAAGATAATTTGTACAAATGCTTATCTCAACTAATGCGAAGGAGAGTTTATGAGAATGGTTAGTAGACAAAGTCCTGTGAGTGCAGCACATCAGATTTTTTGCTTGTATAGCTTGGGTGGAAGCCTGTGACTCTATAATTATTATGAATCTCTGTACCTAATTTTTGGGAAAATGCAATACTTCTTTTGTTTAAGCGGTAGAGAGACTAGGAAAAAATCTGATGTGTTGCACTCGTATGACTTTCTCTACTCGTGAACTATTCTTACAAGCTCTTATTCAGGGTTCACGAGTGTTACTCACCAGGTGTGAATACATTCTCCTTCTTCCCCTCCCTTGGCGAACCACGAAAGCGGAAAAGTGGGGGAAAGAAAGTAACACTTGCGGAGTAACGTCCGTCCATCTACTTCATGTTAGTTGGGATAAACATTTGTACAAATTATTGCTTATTTCCTTGTAGGTACAAGGCAATCTGTCTGTTTTAACGAGAACTACTCTTTTGTATAGTAAGATTTGGTCTATCTCTTACGGTTTACCAGTTATGCAAAGGTCATCAAGAGTAAACAGCACTACATAGGCTATAGTAAGAAAATTCAAGATATGCATCTCATTTGTCATAAAATATCTTAAACATATGGCATTTTAATCAAAATCGTTACAGTTATTTTTGATAAAATGAAAATTTTCCAAAGCTTTTTCGTGGAAATGATAGTTTAGGGCGGAGGAATATTTTTCAAAATCTGCTGTTGCAGCCTTGAAATATATTAAAATTAAATACTATCTTTGGTTTTTGACGGAGTTTTCGTTTTTGAGGTACATACCCAGGCGGGCTTTTTTCTAAAAATGATTTTTTATTTCAGGGGTCTTCAATACATATGCGAGTATTTCAGGTGAAATCTTGACATCGAATTTTTGGGTTGAATGCAATAACAGTAAAAGTGGAGAAAGTAAAAGGAACGCTACCTTGGATGCATGGGAATAGCATAGCTCAATGAACTGGAGACACGTTGCGCCTTATTTCTTAGTCATTTGTTTTTAATGGAACAGAAGTAATTTATAGAGATGCACATAGCGGTACAGAGCAGAATTATACAACAGAACAAAAGGGAGGGAGCAGCAATGAACAAGGAATTTGAAATGTAATATGTAAGTTAAAACTTTCCAACATAATATGACCCATTTTATTACATCTGAAGTCGCAGGGCATGAACAAAAGAGATTTGTCATGGCATGGAAACTAAATGACAAAGTTCCCCTCTTAAATCCCTATGCCGCTCTCCCTCCTGGAGTGTGAAGTGGGAGGTGTGTTTGATCACCATTGTCCGCTAAACTCTAAGGCATAATGGTCCCCAGCTATTGTTTTAACAACGGCCTCTGTCGCTAGCTATAATTGAACTCCATTCAACTTGTCTGCACTCAGCCTGCAAACGCTAAAATCAAATCTCTGTAAACTCAAGTGTGATCCTAGGTTCCCGGGTTCTATGCTCAGTGATGTGATGACTCCCTCTAGTCTTGTACAGAAAACGAATTTAGTAAAATGCTAGTGAAATTAAATTTCTAAGAAGTGTATCAGATTAATGTTAGACTGCAAAGCAATATTTACGTTTTCCATAATAGGCATTAAGATTTTGTAGATAAATCATACAAGGTTAGATCTATCTACCCTTCTGCCCCAGCACAACCTTTCCATGTTCTCATTATAGCGCCACGCCTCTAGCCGCATATTGTAACTGTTCAACAGTTCATTGGTCAATAGCAGTTATACTTCACGTCCTTTGAACCCTCCGTAAGACATTCTCAAACTAAGAGATGCTCCCAAGCACTGCATTTTACTAAGTTCATTTTGTGTAAAATCCCATATTCTTCTGTTTTCAAGCCTTACAAGAGCGGGTCGCTAAGTAATAGCTTTGAAATTTCGTTATCTTAGCGTACTACGCATTTGAGAAAAGCATACATATTTTAAAATACAAACCAATGATAAAGAGCATATTGCAAATGGTTCACTTCACAATACCATATTGGAGATAAATTGCGGGACTTTACTCTTCTATTGGCTGAATTATGTTGCCACATATGCCGCTCTTTCTTGACTTTCTAAAGCGGTTGTTATATCGTATCACACGCAACTAATGAAATACATTAGAATAGCCGTGATCGTTAAGGCCAGATAAGGTAGCTGGCCATCCATTCAAAGCCAAATGTTGTTATAGGTTAGCCATACATAGGAATTCAGGTTAGGAGCATATTTAAATAAGTGAATATCAGCTTACCTACATTTTGTTCTGTGTATTAATTTACAGGGAATGTTACTTGTGTTGCTTTGGATCTACAAACTTAATTTTCACGTATATTCTATCCCGAGTAACTAGTGCAAACATAATGATTATAGCTGCAATAGTTTTAGGTTATGGTAACATTCATTACTGACTTGTTTCATGTGTTGATCGCTGTGAAACTAAATTAATCTCTATTTTTGTTGCTGAAATTTCTGATTCTTTAGTACTGCATACTAACATACCATTCTTGGGACTGATTTTCGCGACTTGGATTCATTATTTTGGTTGTTTTTGAAACGAAGAGGGTTTAATCTTCAAACCCATGTGGCCTTTGTCGACTTTGTTAAGGCAGCAAGTTGACCATTTTAATTTATTGGATGGTAATATTAATACAAGAAATACACCTGTAGATACTAATAAAAATTATCAAAATTATAAATGATGTATAGACCTATCCACGGGACGTTGGAGAATAAAGCAAGGAAAGATACAATAATTAAACTTTATGAAACAATGGCAGCTCCCCTTACCCAAAATTTGATTAAATACAATAAGGTACAGGGTACCAAAATTACGTTTTTACAAGATCGGTACACTTTAGGAATGAAGATATAAGACAGGAATTGCACTTTTATAGTATGAATAAAAGAATAAATGAACTTCGAGATAAATGACTTGAGCATATACATAGAACGGAGGGCACGAGATCAGCAAAACTTGCTTTAAAGTATAAGCGAAGTTTCTTTTCAATCATATTGTCACTCCAAATTACGCCATTTTTTCAACAATCACAATCGCGTGTCACTGGAAAGCGTGCTATCAATAGTTGAAGTTTCAAATTGCCCTCCTTACAGGCACCTCAGCTGACGCATGCGTACGACGTTCATCTTTCAGAGTCGAACCCCAAACTCAACCAGCCTGAAACTAAATATTAGCCCCGGATCACTCTTCATCATTCCAATGCTTGATTAAAATCACACAAAGCTTTTTAGCTCATTAAATAATTTTCATATCATGAACTAGGGGGAATGAATTAATTAACAGATCTCCCTCTTTCCCCCCTCTCTCACTCTGTCCAAGTGTATGCGCGTTCGTATTGTTTATTGTCAAGGCAAATTTTAATTAAAATAGTAGCGCCCCGTTTTAGCTTTATTACCCTCTATTTTCTCCTTTGGAATAAAGCCATTCTGTCAGAAATGGCTTTATAAATTTGTACATTTAATGCTGTTAGTCATCCGGAAGACATGCTGTAATTTACAGTGCTAAATTATATACGCGAAGTCAGAAAGGAACATTGTATGATAATCATTGCCATTTAGCACTTGAGTGCTTGCCTCGAAACAAAATATCAATGCTTTTATATCACAGTTGAAACTTTGTCATACTTTTGCGGATAGAGCTTTGCAGGTGTCTCTTAAATAAGCCTTACTATGGGCCATTGTGACATTGATGACGCAGTTTCAGCTGCTATATTTTATACTGGAATAGAAATAGAAATACTCCCGTCTCTGCTTTCTCTCCCATGGGGTCGTCCTTCGCCGGAAAAGACATATGTCTGTCTTCCACTCACGATCAGCTGCTCTGAGATGGAGTGATAATCTTCTCCCCGCACCCGCACCGAGGCTGGGCGCAAGGCAACTTACAAATAAGATTTCACGTAGCGAAGAGAAAATCGGTTGCAGTAGCGTTTCATCTGTTTCATAATTATAGGCATAGATAAATAGAAGTTGAGCTAAAGATAATAACTGTTTTTAAATAACTGAAGTATTGAAGTATTATTTAATTAATAATTACCAAAAGAAAATATAAAACTAAATACTAACTGAATACTTAATAAATTAAGGAAATAAAATTCGATGTGTTGCAGCCCATGATTTTCTCTACTCTTATTCTAACTATTCTTATAAACTCTTATTCCTCTATCTCTTTATACTAATCGACTTAAAAATTTGTAGAAATTATCGTATTGTTAATTTTCTTGTAAGTGCAGGGGAATGCAGTAGGCTTTGAGCGATAGTAGAATCTTTTAAAGTTGGTCATTCTATGAAGACTTTCCGTTCTCTTTGCACGGCTAATAAATAAAAACGTGAATAACGATTTTCAGTTTGAAAAGAAAGTTTAAGAATTACAAAACTCACTGAAATGATAAGGAATATCTCCGAAATGGTCCACTGCACAAAACAATTCATTAAGACAAATTGTGTGTTTTAACGAAATCTGTATTTTTTGTAGATAAAGATTTGGTCTCTCTCTTAAGGTTTTCGAGTTATGCAAAATTCAAGAGTAATTTTGAAAAATATTAAACTGAAATACCCTCTTTAGTTTTTAACCGATTTTTCGTTTTTGAGTTATTCTGTTCACAAACACGCGCGCAAGTATTTTTTCTTTCTAAAAATGCATTTTGTTCGAGTGTGTAAACAATATTTGAAACTTGGGCATATGGGAAAGAAAGCTAGAAGTGGGTATTTTTATTTTCGATCTACTTTCACTTAAAATACATTAATGGACTAATGTATCTAGTTTTTAATTGCAATAGTGCTTGTAAACCTCTAACAGACAAATGAGCCTACGATTTATCTTAGAGATTTATTCATAGCTTATTTGCAAATTTAAATAGATGAAGACCAACCATTTAATGAAAAATCAGATAAAAAGATAGGGTATATAGGTACATATACATTAATGAAGTAACAAATACTATTTTATAACTGTTTGTGCCAACAAAGCAGGTCTTAAAACTCGGTAAGGAGAACACCTACCCCGTATTATGTAAAAATAAGTCGTATTAAAACAAAATTAGATAAAATAATAATTATGCGAAACAACACATCAAAGTAGAGAATAATAACGGATAAAATAGTCATTACGGAAGAATAGAGATTTAATAAATGTTGTGCACTAATTAAAGTATTAATTAGTTAAACTTAAATTAATTACTTTCCATAGCCTGAACAAGAATTCTTCATTATTTATGTACTGAACTCATCAACGTTTGGGAGCAATTAGATGAACCGACGATTGCAAGGGGCGTTTCATATTTCCATATTTCCAGTACAAATCTGATGCGTTGCACTCACATGATTTTCTCTACTCTTGTACTAACCATTCATACAAACTCGTATTCTTCTATATTCCTCGTGTTAGCTGAGATGAACATTTGTACAAATTACCTTATTGCTTATTTCCTTGTAACTGCAACGGGAGTGTGGGAATAAAGTAGGTTTTGAGCGATAGTTAAATATTTTAAAGCTTTCAAATTCCGTTCTCTTTGCACGGTTAACATATAAAACAATGAGTAGCGATGTTCCATTTGACAGAAGTATAGGTTTCCAAAACTCACACAAATAACAAGGAATATCTCCTAAATGATTCATTCTACAAAAATGTATTTAGACGTAAATTGTGTATTTTAGCAAGATCTACAATTTTAATATAGTAAGATTTTGTCCATCTCTTACAGTTATCCAGAGTAAACAGGACTACATAGGCTATAACCAGAAAATTCAATTTATACATTTGCATCTCAAATATTAATCAAATTCGTTAGACCCGTTTTCAAGGAAATCTAGATTTTCGAAAAATTTCCATGTAAAGGGTAGTTTAGGGTGGAACTATTTTCTTCAAAATAGTGAACCATTTTGGAGATATTCCTTGTTATTTGTGTGAGTTTTGGAGGATTTACACTTCTGTCAAAGGAACATCGTCATTCATTTTTTTATATATTGACCGCGCAAAGAGAACGGAATTTGAAAGCTTTAAGGGATTTGAGCATCGCTCAAAGTCTACTGTATTCTCGTATTCTCCTTTGACGTACAAGAAGATAATAATATAATTTCTGCAAATGTTTATCTCAGCTAACACGAAGAAGATATAGGAATGAGAGTTTGTAGGAATGGTTAGTACAAGAGTAGAGAAAAGTCATGTGAGTGCACACATCAGATTTTTTAATTTGTCCATTCTACACATTTTCTAGGAGTGAATATTTGGTCACTGGGTATGTGCTTGTACAATTTTCCTGAAATCTAAGTATGATTTTGGTAGGATAAACAATGGCTTTTCACTTGTGGGAAGAGAACGTTGATGAAACGCCCCAGGGAACCGGAACTGGCTTTTAAGCTCAGGTCACTGCTGAGGATGATGATGCTTTTAGGGGATTTGGTGTTGGGAAGTGGAATAAAACTGGGACTTTATATTCATGCCAGCACCAAAACAGTCTCTCGTTAGTTTAGTTACAAGCGGGGGGTGGGGGGGGGGCTGAAGCTGTGGGTAAAGTTGCGCCCTAATCCGACAGGCTCATCCTCTGCGCCGTAAATTAAATGATACGAAGACAGCGAAAAGTTACTGGGACGGTCAAGCCAAGCATACACATGCGTACTAAGTGAAGAACAAGAGGAAGAAGAAGAAGAGTGCGATGTAATTTGGTGCTTTGACAGGTCACGCGCCTTTGGGTCCCCACGCAAACCTTCATGTAATCCCCCTGCTGCGTGTATCCAAAAGTTTCTTTATTAGCCTAAACCAACTAGTTTTCCTTCCGGTTAGTGCCCCTCTAAATCCACCCTCCCTCATGCTATTTCACCTTTCCCCAATCTGACGTGGCGCTCTAATCCGCAGTTAATTTCAGTATTTCCTCTTCAAAATCCAGCTGCACTCCCGTCAGCACCGCTAACAAACCTTCGAAACATCGCGTTTCCCATTGTCATGGTTCAACCGGAGGTGCCAAGTTGCTAGCTAACGAACCGTTGCTATGACGAAACAACTGCAGTTTAAACTGATTTGATTCCAAAATTACTGGAGTCAAGTATACACTTTAGATTTGATTGCTTAAAATGCGTAAATAATTGCACGCCGAATCAATACAGTCTCAGAACGTATTCATGGAAAACGCGAATAAGAAAACCTTTAAAACCTTATATGCATTGCACTCGCATGACTGTATTCATCCTTGTACCCTCAAAATCCAAAGAGAAATTTGGAAGTCGATCCTCAGATGTTAATAAAAAATATCTTGCATAGGTAAAGCATCAACCTCATGACGGAAAAAAATTGCAATTTTCAAAGAGAAGAAGTAACAAATAATATATAACTGTAACCCCGTGGCACAACAGCCCATCCAAGCCAAGGCGTATCGCCAGACCGCTGCGTTCCCCACCTCAGCCTACCATGAGTTAGGAGGACATTAAACTTAAATACCAACTATGGTTTATAACCGACTTTTCGTTTTTCAGTTATGCTGTCTATAAACTGACAGGCACACAGTTTGTTTTTAATCCCGGGGGGGGGGGGGGGGGTGTCTCATAACATGTATTTCCGGCGAAATCTCGACATATAATTTTTGGGTGGAATACCACTTCCTCTACTTTACTAAACGCAGTAGAGAAAATAAAAAGGATTGTGATATAATTAATGTAGCCGAAATGAGATACCGAAGAGCAATTAAGGGATATACAATTTATGGACAAAATAAAAAAGTAAAAAATAAGAAACCAATTAAATATTCTTCCTTTAAATTAAAAACTAGGGGAATATAGAAGCCGATAGAAACGTGAGGCCGAACAGGAGAAATTCCTAATCCATGATAAACTGATGATGATTGATGATTGACGACGATGATGAATCAGGTACTGGCTAATCTCTAAGCCTCTGTAACATATTGTTTGATTATTGACAATTTGCCTTTTTTTGCCCTGGAACTGTATAAACTCAGACGCCTGTCAGCATGTTGACTTAAGTGCTGACTTGTATTACAAATCTTAGAGGAGGCCACTGCACGGACAGTTTCTGTTTACTGAGTCACGCAGTCAAACAGACCCCATCCGCACAACGCTGGGAGTGATACTTCTTCCGTTGTGGCTGCATTAATGGACGAGACTGTACACCAGTACACCAGTACAGTACACTTGTACACTGCTGTGACGTCAGTTCACTCAGCTCATATGCTCCCGTCCAAGGTCAGTTGAACGTGTGACGTCACAACGGGAAAGAGGAAATCAGTGCCGGACATCGCAATTTTAATGCTGACTGTTTCAATTACGGAATAGTCACAGATTATAAATAATTACATATATAGTGTCAATTCTAGTTTATGTGAACAGTCATGGTATAACGTAAATAGAACAGGAATTATAAACATTTTGCCTGAGCTAGACGAGAGCTATACAGAACAACTAGGTGGACATTTTCCGACATTTGCCGTTTCGCTTTTCTTTAACTAGTTTGTCAATGTTAGGGCGTAATGTACGGCACATTTGTAACCGAAGACTGCATGTTAGATTGTGATCTGACAATATGCTTCGGGATTTTGACTTAGAAGGGTTCATAACAGAAAAGAATTGTTCGCACACATACGTGGAACCAAACATACATAATACCCGTGCAACAAGGGTATACAACCTCAGAAATCTGTTTTGAGGGACATTCTTATAAAAATAAATCAAGTCTTCCTTGTGTTTATATTTGTCCTTTAGCAAATTGTCGCACTGTAAATTTATCAATTCAATTTGCTACCTGCTAGAAACATTGTTAATATCCAGTAAATACGGAGTCGCAAAGATTTGAAACGTAGTTGACAATGTTTCTACATCTTGAAGCCTGGTCTCAAACTGGTGTGAAACACGGGGAACTGAACACATGCGCCGCTGATCTAGGCAGCCTAGCAATACTGTGCTCTCGCCTGACGTCACACGAACGTACAAGCTGGCTCTTCGTTTAAATACGTCACATGGCCCGAAGTTGTCGTCCCCTGATGTAGGCCATGTTCCACACCGAAAAAAAACTAGGTATGTCTGAGAATAACAGCTTTGTCATCAGGTGGAATAGCTCTTTACATAATTGATATTGTTTGAGATTAATAATTATCCTAAGTGTCGGATTCCTGTGCATCGAACTACCATGGAGAATACAAGAAATGTACACACATTACCCGATTAGAGTAATCATCCTTGTGTGTGCTTTCAGTGACACAGAGGCATTAGAGGTTCTAAGGTGAGTTCTGTGAATTTTGCTCAGCTGAATATTTATGTTAAACAGAAAATAATTCTCTTTGCGACTACATTACAGTTCAGTAACATTAGCGTTTCAGGTTACCTTGGTGCAGACTCATATACAGATATAATGAGAACGGTCGCTTGGATATCGGATATTGGAGACACCAAGGAGAAAAAATGTCATGTGTTGCGCTCAGATAGTCTTGTACTAACCATTCCTACAAACTCTTATTCCTACATCTTCTTCGTGTTAGTTGAGATAAACATTTTTACAAATTATTTTATTGCTTATTTCCTTGTAGGTGCAAGGGAAATATTAGAATACCATAGGCTTTGAGCGATAGTCAAATCTTTTAAAGCTTTGAGATTTCGTTCTCTTTGTACGCTTAACATATAAAAAAATTAACAACGATGTTCCATTGTAAGAAAGTTTTAAGTTTTCCAAAACTCACACAAGGGATATCTCCGAGATGGTTCAACCTACAAGAAAATTTATTCAGACATAAATTGTGTATTTTAGCAACATCTACATTTTTTGCATAGTATGATTTGGTCTATCTCTAACGGTTTACCAGTTATGCAAAAGTCGTCCAGAGTAAATACGTCTACAGGGACTATAGCCAGAAAATTAAAGATATACATTTCATTTGTCATCAAAATATCTCAAACGTATGACATTTTAATCAAAATCGTTAGAGCCATTTTCAGAATAACAAAATTTTCGAAAAATTTTCCATGTAAAGGGTAGTTTAGGGTGGAGCTATTTTCTTCAAAATCTTTGTGTCGCATCCTTGAAAGACAGACACACACACGGACCTTTTTTCTAAAAATGCTTCTTTTGGGTTCAGGGGGCCTCAAAACATATATTTCCGATGAAATCTCGATATCAAATTTTTGGGTGGAATACAATACTTCCCCTACTTACTAGTAGAGAAAGTAAAAAACTTGGTTACGCTAAATAGCAAAAGAAGATAATGTTATGCAGTATAAGGGGCGTAATATCAATGCCACCATATTTAAAACTCCACTTCAATCCCCATTTAAGGTTCTGCTAGGAAATTGCTATTCTGACACTATCAAGCGTGCTTAAACTGATACCAAATGGATGCTTTGTTCATGATCATAAACTTCAACAATGTTTCCATTTGCTAGTATGTAAACAGGAATTGGTTGCTGCATTAAAAGTATTCATGGACGACAAAAATATGGTTTGTGACCTGCCCTATACCCATTATACCTACAAGGAAGTATGCAATACAAATCTAAACTGTTTCTATTAACAGAATAAGAGTTTGAAGAACAGTTTGTACAACAATGAGCAGAGAAATCCATGTGAGTGCAAGACACAATATTTTTCAGCATATATTGATTTACCTCTTCTCTATTTTTGCAACAACATACTCTGAACTTGCAAATATGTCTCATCTAAATCTTTTGAAAATATTCGCATTATCATCTCATCACTGATTAGAAATTTCTCGTGTTCCGGTTCACGCTTCTCTTCGAAGATATTTGCATTTGGAGTTAAACATACTTTTCTTAAAAGAAAACGCTTTACAGAGCTGTGTTTTTTACATAAGAGAAAGGTGTGTGCAATTTTGGCCACGTTTGTGCTGCTTTAGTTGACCACTGAATCCTAAAAAGTTTTTTTGAGAAAAATATTTCAGTTTTAATTCGTTAATATGGCTTTTAATCCTGATATTATGTTCCTCTTCTGCCAATGTGTTAAATATAAAGGGAAGTTACAGATATAAACAACTCCAAGAGTTAGAAGTATGTTATATAAGGTATACTTATTCATTTTTTATTATTCATTCATTCAGGTCTTTGTGGGATGGTTGTTCCCTAACTTGACCTAACTCGGGGAGTTCTATTCTCCCAGAGTGCAAGCATCTCTTAATCCGGTTGAGGTTTTTAATTGAAAAATGACTTTTTCTGAAGGGCTTCATTATTTTGGGTTTGTCCTCTGCCAGTTTTTGCTAAGCACATATTTTAATGCACAAATGTAGTTTCCTTTCTCGCAGCCATAGGCGTCAAATATATCTATTAGGTATGTCTAGTGATTTTATCTGGCATACTAATTTCATTTCTAGCTAGATGTGATGTCTTACGCAGTCATTATATAATTTTGGTAGTTCTTACTATCCTTTGTCCAAATTTTATGTTTTGTAGTTTATCTACTATAAATGTTTATATTTTGGAGTTATTCAATTGTTCTATATTTTGTGAGGGACTTATTTCGGAACACCACGGAGGTTATTTAATAGTGATGTTCACCGACTTAATAGCAGGCAAGTGTGAGAAAAGCTACAGTGATAGTTATATGGAGTAAATGTATTATGTGTTGTAGTTATTTCCTCTATAATCATTGGGTACCGGTATTGTTTCGACCATACATTAACTACACGATGAGTGTAACAGTAAATTATTGTTAATATAAAACATTTCGCCGAAAAAAAAATCTGTCAAATATTTGGAATATCTGGAGCCATCTAGCTTCTTGACGAATGATTAATTATTTCACTAACTAATGCGCACACATTGTGTGAACAATACCATTATCTCTTTATTTCAAGTCATAAGAATTGAGTCACAATTTAATGGTAACGTGACTTTGTAAAATCTCTCTTAAAAATTAAACTCTGCATGACATTTTAACATTAAATTAGGATTAAATACCTGTGAATTAAAGTAGACAATTATTTTTTTTCGGCGAAATGGTTCTTTATTCAATATTCTATCGGACATATTTTCATACTTAGGTAGGATTCTGGTTAACGTATAGGCTGTGCATATATATTTGAACTCCTTATCGTTATTCTTCTGTTGTTAAAAACACTGTAGTTTTCCTGAGCTGCTAGTGTCTTTTTAGAAAAGTATCGCATTCTTTTACTTAGCTTACTGCAAATTTAAGGCGACAACAGTTTTCATCAGGACGACAGACTATTACTATATTGGACGGTGTCTTAATTTAGCGGAGTTAAGTGGTTTTTTGTGTGGTTGGCGTAATGTAACTTTGCCGTCTCCTAATAGATTTAAGCTATGTCCCACTTCGTTACATGATAAATTATCTTACCGTCTTCTATAGGTAAGTCAAATTACGTTAACGTACAGAAAAGGTCCTTGGATTCGTGCTTCACTCTGGATTAATAATAGTCTGATGTATTGCACTCACATGACTTTCCCTACACTTGTAGCCATTCTTAGAAACCCTCTATCCAGCCCCAAGATCGAAGAATAAACTAGACATAACGGAAATGATAGTTGAAAGTGGATGAGATACGATGAAAAGGCCCACACCCTACAAAAATATATTTATCATTTGAGATATTGATGTGCAGAAAGAAATAATAGAAAGAAAGTTTCCTAGAAATTAGTTAGAACCAGAGTATAAGATATTACCTACGCCTATTACAGGCTTATACAATCTTTTTCGTAGTATTACCGTCCGTCATTACTACCTATTGTACCGGAAGTGGTGAACATTGTTAATGCACATAATGAAATGATAATTGGGAAAGGAAACTTGGGAAGGAAATATTTGACCTCTACAAGGCGCCGGTCGGTTATGAGGGCTGAGAAAAACCTGAATATTCCGTTAACGCATTAATGCCTAACAAGCTCGGCCACTTGTGTCAGCTATTCGTAGGAAATTCAAAATATACAGTATGTTTATAAATGTATCTTATATTTCAACAGAAATTGGAATTGGACAAATCTCAGAATATTCCTATAAGCATATGTCCGTAAACATAACCTGTTCAGATACGAACCATTTTAGTTAAGTATTTACACCACAAAATGTACGGATTGGTAAAGGAGATCCACTAGCACGGCCTCCCTGTTCGCTGGGCCTTAGTCTATTGAATTTCTGGGTATGGAGAATATCATACATTGGTGCATACATTATAAGAGCGTGTGACCAATGCATGTGCCCAAATCCGATTTGTTCGAGATTCTTTGAGAAGAGCTGAAGTATGTGTAAGAGTGCATGGTGATCATATTGAGCATCTCCTGTAGTAGTATCGACATAATGTGCAGATGTTACCAGAGGATACAATTGCAGAAATCATTATAAATCCTGTTTGGTGTTTATGGATGTTTACCCAACAATTGTTCTGTTTACCGTTTGTGACAGTAAAGTGTTCACCAGTGTCTACATTATAGATAAATACACATGCCGAGTTTTTACTTGGTGAACCTCTTGTATTATGGTGAAATCTCTTAGTCAATACAATACTACACAATACTACTACAATACACCTCTACTACAAATGCCTGGTAGAGAAAGCACACATGATATATGGATTGGCTGGTGTCATATATGAAAGTCTCAATGAAAATATCTGTGTCTTTATTTGAATTAACACTGGCACTCTCGCTCATTAATAATACCTTGGATAGGTACAAGTCATTGGAATGTCACATTCAGTGTTATTTGCAAATCCACTGGTTTTCTTTGAAGCTTGTTTCGCTTTGAAATAGCAACCTGATGCTGAATAATTAATGAGATTACTAGCAGAATTCTAAGGAAAATGAATACATTTTCCCATATATTGTGTCTTATTGATTCTATGCTCCCCTGGATTCCGTTTCAATGTATACCGGAGAAGCTTACAGGCAAAGCTGATATTTTAGTTGTAAATCAGGTACCTTTGAGGAAATTCATCCTGGAAGATACTTCGTTTTGTAGATACAATGCCGCAAGTACAAACAACACCAGTTTCTATAACTGTAAACGATATTACTAAACTGGAAAATTGTGAAGAAAAAGCTCAAGAAACAGAATTAATTTTCTGGTCGTCTATAAAACCACTGTATATCATCTCGAGAGTGTTAGGTCTGGCACCATATAAGCTGAAGAAGATAAGCACTTACACATTTGTTAGAAGTAACTATTGCACACCTATTGTGATTTTACTACTAATATTATCTCAATGCGCCGACGTGAATTATTTAATTAAAAGTAACGGAAATTTTCATTTCATAATTGATACTCTGAGCTGCATCATTAGTGTATTTGTAATAATTTATATTGCATCCATAAATAGTTCTCGTCTGCTCAGAACCATATATGTTATTGACAACGCACTTATAAGACAAAGTGCTCAAAGGAGAATTCACACCGCCACAAGGAAGATTCTGACCACCCAAATAATTTTGATTGTTATTCTCTTTTTTATTCCCTTTGGCCTCCAGTTCCAGTTTGATAGAGACATCAGTTCAGCAATTTTGAAACAATTGAAGAACACAATATATGTAGTGCATAATGTGTTCATCTTACAGACAATTAATGCAATACTTTACCTAAGGCATCGCTTAAACATCTTGACCACTGGGTTACAGATATCAATGAAAGAACTTAACGTGAGCAGCTGTAAAATCAAAGTGCAGCAATACCGCAAAGTATACACCGTAATTGTTGACTACAGCGACATAGTGAATTCATTATATGGATTGCCCATTATAGCGCTGCTATGCGAAAATTGTTTTTGTTTAGTGGTTTCTGCATACTACACATTAACCTACGCAGTTCAAGGAGTGGTTTTATTTTGGGCTTTTGTCTTTTTGGTATCTGTCATAATTCTGAGCTCTTCAGGGCAAATGCTATGCTGTGAGTTTCGGCACCTTGTGGTGACGGTTCATCGACTCTTGACAGAAACCTCTCTGGATATGGAAACCAAAAGTGAACTTCAGAACTTCGCCCAGCAATTGGAAGCGACAAAAATCGAAATAAAAGCAGGCTGGATTATCCCAATAGATCTGGGTCTTCTCTTAGGTGTTATTGGGACATATGTGACTTATACTGTGATTCTAGTGCAAAATGCTTAGTGTATGCTCTGGCTTTCACCGTGGTAATGTGAAGCTCGCATTTGGACGTCTTGGGTTCGATTTTCGTTTCAAACTTGTAGCAGCACATCGCCTAGGTTTGTGCGTTGCAGCACGATGATGCAGTTTGCGCAGTGGAAAGATTTTTCCTCCACTCTTGGCGGGACTGCTGAGGTTCTATTCTTGGGATCTGCCTTGTCTATTCCAGAAACCCAAGTTTTCGGGTGGCTAAGACAATGTAAGAATTTGTGTTACGTGGAGGCCTGACAGACCCTCAGGTTTATTCAAACGTTGTAGTTTGCAAATGAACGCACCTACTTAATTGCTTGACCAGCACATCTTAAACTTCATTCACTTATTCGCTTCAGCAACAACCTCATCTGTTGATCTGACTAATTGACTAATGCTTTGCCATTACTGGTAGTATGTTACTACTTTTACAAACAGGGGTATGATCTGCAAAATCCCAAAGTTTGGAAGAGGTGCATCATCTACTTCACGATGATGATGCCTTAGCAATGAATAACTACTTGTATGCACGAAGATTATACGATGTTAGAAATACAGGTAATAACTAAAAATCAAAGGAACAAAACTATTAAAGGTTATGTCTATGGTTACTATTGTATATAATTCCGAATATAAAATAGCTGATGTGTTCCGTTCTCTTTATTCGACTAAGAAATAAAAAATGAACGACGACTTCCAATGTGAGAACAGTCTAAGTATTGCAAAATTCTGAAAAATAACAACGAACATCTCCGAAATGATACAAGTTATAAAAAACTATAGTTTGACATTGTGTTGTAACAATATCGACATATTTGTATATCAAGATTTGGCCTATTTCTTACGGTTTATCAGTTACACAAAAGTGATCAAGGGTAAACAGGACTACATGGGCTATAGCCAGAAAATTTAAAATATAATTGCCATAAAAATATCGTAATCACATGACATTTTAATCAAAATCGTTAATAAAATTTTTCGAAAAATTTTCCATGTAAGAGGAGGAATTTTGGGTGGAGGAATTTTCAAAATTTTGGTGTCGAATCCTTCAAAGATATTAAATACCAGCCTTGGTTATTAAACGAGTTTTCGTCTTTGAGTTGTGCTGTTTAAACACAGGCACTACACACACGGACTTTTCCTAAACTTTTTCTTTTTTTAAACTCAAAACGATATTTCCGGTGAAATCTCGACATTAAATTTTCGAGTTGAATACAATACTTCACATACTTACTATACATAGTAGAGAAAGTGATACTGACTTAATAAAACACGATACATTTTAAAATCCTATACCATAGATGGGGAGAACTGAATTAATGTGTCATTTTTCCTACTTCTAGTTTTAACTTGGAGGAAAAAGGGGAATATCCACTTTTGCCACGACCATTGTACAACAGTCTCTGCAAATTAAGTAACGAATATCTAATAGCTACATCTGTTTTATAATTCGAAATTTCATCCTGGAATTTGAAATTATGTTTGAAGAAAGCAATGCGATATTTTAATAAATTCTGGTATCTACTGTAATATATTTTTAGCGAGGGGTGCCAATTTCAGCAATTTCAGCTTATATATTTAATTAAGTTAAATGAGTGAACGCCTTAACTTATAAGAGAAAATCATATTTTTCTTTCATACTTGTACAAATATTTTTGTAGGTCACTTTTATACTGTAGAAGCAAAGAGTGACATTAATTATATTAAGTAAATGAACAAAACAAAAACGTTATTACTGCATAGTAAAGCAATGTGCTACAAGAGATTGCGTAGTCAGAAGCTTTATTCAAAGTAGAGAGGACCTCAAACAACGTTGTAATTAGAGTAATGCTAGTGCTCTGGCGAATTAATGATTAATTAATACAAGTCTATACTCCAGAGCGTTTACATGGCTATAATGTTCAGTATGTAAACAAAATATTATCTTGAGGTTGCAATCAGTTTTCTGGAACACTGCACTGAACACACCATTTGCTTTACACATGCATGCAATCGTAGTATTAAAACGGTTTATTATTTATGGCACCTGTGCCAAAAGATCAATGACGTAATTACCATGGCAGCAAGTGAGCAATGACAGCCACAGTCAATTTTCTCTAATGTGCCTGTTTGAAAACTTGAAATAATTACTCTGGCAAGTGCAGCAACATTCAAATACAATAATCCTCACTAAATTTATTCTTTTTATACAGAAAGATCCAAATACGCGGTGTTTTTCCACTGTGCATACGGAAACAGCAGCTGATATAAACAAGATCACCAAGGTTGCTTTTCTCTGCTCTGCTCATAATCCATATTGAGCTGACGTGATATCGTGCGGCTGCATTATTACCAGTGCGCTTAATTATTTAGTCCTGTGCTTTGTCACAAAGTGTGTTATGGTTCAGCATTTGTTTTCTACTGCGCAGCGTGTATGTGTTAACTCAGTCAGCTCGATAGGTGCAAGTGCGATTTGTAGAAAGATTTCCAGGTGTAAAACTTCCAGGTCGTACAACAATCCATGAACTGTAAATAAAGTTCAGGCCACAGGAAGTACTCAGGATCAGACATCTAAACGACGGCGTGCGGTTCTTACTGAAAAAAACATCAGATGACATCGGTCAGGTATTTCTTATGTTTCTTTGCAAAGAGCTACTAAATTACTGAAGTTAAAGCCATATAAAATAACTGTGGCACATGCTCTTCAACCAGGCGATCCTGTAATTAGACGCACATTTTATGAGTGGACTAGTGCACACAATGGCGAAGTTGATTCACAATTAATATTTTTCACGGACGAGGCTTGGTTCCATCTTCGTGAATATGTGCGCATACAAAATAATCGTTATTGGAGCTCTGAGTAATCTAATATTTTTTATGAAATACCCCTTCATCGCGAAAAAATTGGTGTATGGTGCGCCATTAGTGGAGAAAGAGTTATAGGTGTAATTTTTGTCGAGTCAATTGACGCCTGTACATATGTCACTACAATTTTGCACTCTTGTTTTAGAGAATTTACCGACAGGAAGTGTGATTTTGACTTTTTACAACAAAACTCTACAACAGCTCATACAGCTAATCTTTCAATGAGACAATTAAAATCGTGTTTTAGGATGCAATTATTAGTAGAAGTTTGTGGTCCCCTTGTTCCCTCGACCTAACCCACTGATACAAACATAGTCTTTGAGGTGAACAACAATAAAAGAATAAGTACTTGGGAAACCACATCCTCAAGAAATTGCACTATGCTATGGCAAATTTATTAATAAATGAATACATAACTACCCTACATTTCCCAATTTCTGTGTGTGCCCTTACTGGAGCTAACTGCTCAATTGTAGATATCAGAGAGAAGAAAGTTAGAGAGGTTCATATACTCTGAGCATGAGCAGATCTACATCAGGTAAAATAGAGCAGGACGATCAATTCCAGCATCCTTTTATGTCTCGGAAATCAGTTAAAGTAATAACTGCCTCGCCGCGCACTACCAGGCTGCACCAAGATCTGCTGTTAAGAAATCTAATTTCAATAGCTTTAGCGGTACTATTTCGGAAGTCTCACCTTCACGTTATTGCAGTAGTGATCGTTCCACAGTGGTGTCAATTTTGTTTAATGTTCTCTTTGTATGAGGTGAATTATTTTATTCCTGCTGACCCAATTCCTTTAAAGGCCCATAAAAGTTATCCACATACGGTAATACTCCTTAAAGCAACCATCATCGTTTTTATCCGAAGCTGTATCCAATTTATAGGTGAGAAGAAAAGCATGGTACGCCAGTAACCATAAAATTAGAAGAATGAAAAGACCCATGTCTTGTGCAAGAAATGGCGATATTGTGTGTCTAGCAGTTGAGGCATTTCATTTCATGAACAAATGCTCATCATATGTCACTTGTTTTATTCCTAAAAAATTGGATAATTATTTAAATATTTGAGGTTATTATAGTTCCAAAAACTTAGAAGCTGACTTAATTTTAAAACTGGAACGGATTTAACCGTGTGCAACGTGGTATTCCGGGAATTCTAGTTTTACCTAAAATTATTCATTGCTGTATTAATTGGACACATCGATTTTCACTTTCTCTACTACGTAAAGAAAGTGAGGGAAGTATTGAATTCGACCCAAAATTTCGATGCCTAGATTTCAGCGGAAATATGTGTTTTGAGGCCACCTGATTCCAAAAGAGCAGTTTTAGAAAAATGTGTGTGTGTGTGTGTGTGTGTGTGTGTGTGTGTGTGTGTGTGTGTGTGTGTGTGTGTGTGTGTGTGTGTGTGTGTGTGTGTGTACAGCATCGCTCAAAAACTGGGTTAAAAGCCAAAGTTGGTATTTGAGTTTAATATATTTTAAGGATGAGACACTAACGTTTTGGGGAAAATTTCTCCTAACCTTTACACGGAAAGTTTTTCGAAAATGTTGATTTTCTCAAAATGGCGCTGACGATTTTCATTAAAATGCCATAGGTTTGAGATATTTATGGCAAATGAAATGTTTATTTTGAATTTTTTGATTATAGCCTATGTACTTCTGATTACTGTTCATGACTTTTGCGTAAGTGGTAAACCGTAAGAGAGAGATCAAATCTTACCGTACAAAAAATCTAGATCTCGTTAAAACATACAAGTTTTGTCCAAATGAATTTTTTGTGGAGTAAATTATTTTGGAAATGTTCATTTTCTCAAATGCAAGGTAGTTATTGGCTTCTTTATTTCTTGGCCGTGTAACGAGAACGCCAGCTGTAAAAGATATGAATATCGCTGAAGTCTACTGTATTCCTATATTTCCCTTGAACCTACAAGGAAATTAGTAATGAGATAATTTTTGTAAATGTTTACCTCGATTAGCATGCAGGAAACAGAGAAATAACACTATATAAGAGTAGTTAATACAGCAGTAGAGAATGTCATGTGAGTGCGACACATCAGATGTTTTAGTTTTAGTTCAGAAGTTTAGTACCGAAATTATTGCCGAGTAAGATTAATGATTTAATCAAGAAATGATAAGGAGATGGATAAATACTTGTAATAACTTCCTTACGCTGAACTCCATGCGTAATGCAGAAGCGAGAGTTAAAGGTTTGTCAGAGAATTAAGAGTTTTGTGTTAAGGGAAGGCAATTTATTGTAAGCCGGTGCAGCTAAATTTAAACATAAATGTAACAATTTTGTTCATACTAAATATGTTAGTTTGTCATACCACATTTCAATATATTATACTTAGGGTTTGTTACTGAAGTAGGATTTGAGGATGGATTTAAACATCCGTTTACCGTCCTCGTATGGAGGACTTATATCAGGTATGGGCACGAGAGGGAGGTAGCGATTGAACTTGCCTTACATTCTCTTACCGAGTGGCGAAGATTGATACAAGCGCCGCGGTGGCTTCGTTCCACCTGCGTGGCAGTCATAATTTCTACGCTGTTATTAACTATTTTGCTTAAAACATATTTTGCACACAATAATTATTACAGCTACCTATTCGGGTTAGACAAATTACGTAATCTTCGTGTTTATAACCTTCCTTTATGTTATGCACGTTGCTTTATGATTAACATATTAAATTGTCCCTCACTGTAAATAAAGCAGTAGAGTTATTTTGCTGTTTAACCTTAAAATATTTTTAAAACTATTTGATCAACATAAATAAATTCTTTGTTTTGAGCTTAATATTGTGCTCAAACTTCGAAAAAAGAGGTACAATTTTGTACGAAATTAAACTAATAGGACAGTAAAACCCTAAAAAGTGGAATCATATGCTCCCCTTTATATGTTTACAAATACGAATATTCAGAAAGTACCCTTTCAAATAGTAAATATGTACCTGCGTTTGATTTATGCTTCTGATCAAAGTGGTGTTTGATACTGTAACGCTTTCTATTTGCAAATTGAAATCCACATATTACACAGCAAACTCTGCTGTTTTTGTAACATACAGCAAATTCTACCACTCTTCATGAAATATACTCGCCACTGAATGAGGCTTGGTGGACCTTTAACAATAGTGAAGGGGTGGGATGGCCGGTGGAGTGAAGCGAGAACACGAGTAGCCCAGTTGAGACAATTTTGCCCATGCCTGACTTATACACTCCCACGGGACTTAACAGTGAGTGCCTGGAATCAGATGCCTGTCGAATAGACAAACTCTGGTTCAGAGTTGGGTGATCAGTCTGACAGTGAGGAAGGAGATGAAGTAAATTAGAACAAAATGGATAAAAGGAAAGGTGATGCTGGAGTAGTTGGTGGAATAAATGTCGGGGAAATGTGGAAAACTCGGAGAATACCCACCCAGACGCCGTCAATTCGAGAATCTATAGAATGAAACGCTACAAGTATACATGATTGACGATATCTTCGTAAATTAAAATTTAGTTGCAATTAATTAGATTAATGCTAGCACTCTATTTAATTAAACGTAGTAGAACATAAAATATAGCTTCCTCTAACACAACAGGCCGTGTTACTTTTAGCTAAATTTCTTAATATTCTCTAGGGTGTGCTATATTGATACTAGTAGTCAATACTTTACACCACTACTAATCTAATTAGAAAACAAAACATCGTCAGGCGTTCCGAGGTGGTATAGTGTCATAGAGAGAGAGGTAGGGGGGTAAGATCTCGCAATTCGCACTCCACAAGTATTATCACGTTGCCTAGGATTCTAGTAGTATCACATGAGATAAGTAATGGATGCAACCTAAAAATTCACACAACTTTAATGGCTATGCTATTATGATACCTTACCCTTGAGTTATAGAGTTTTCTTCACACAATTATTCTATATTTTCAGTTACGTGAGAAGCAGACATCATGAGGGGAATAAAAGTGACAGAGGTTAAGGAAAAGGATGCTGGAAGGTCGACTTCTGACTATTTCTCACGAGAAACAATGTTGGACTTCTGGTCTTCTTTCAAACCACTATACTTCATCTCGAGGCCTTTAGGACTTGCACCATACAAACTGAAGAAGACCCACAACTCGCATATAATTGTTGTAAGCAAATGTTGGACAATTATTGCAGTGCTAATGCTGTCAATTCTCGAATGGGGAGTACGAATTTATGAAATAAAGAGGGACACACCTTTCTTCGCCAATAAATATGTAGCTACATATAGCTCATTATCATTTCTGCAATATATGGGCTGCATCATGACAATGGTTTCTATGGGTTTCTCAAATACGCCACGTATAATGAAGCGTATGTTAGTAATAGACAAAACACTCCTAAACAGCTACTTACGAGAACAAGCATACAGCAGTTACAGAAAGCTGGTGATCGTGGAAGTGATAGTGATTATAGCATTCTGGCTTTTTCCCGCTATCATACAACCTCTGATGTCACAAAGTCCGTTACTTCTATATGAAGCAGAAACAATGAAATATCTCATAAGTAATATCATCATTGTGCAATTGACAAACCCTAATATATATCTAAAACAGCGGTTGAGAATATTCCGTGTGGAATTGAAAAGCATCTTTACTACAAGTGTATCACTTGCATCCACAAGACTAAACCACTCTACTAGAATTCGTCGATTTCGTCAACTTTACGCAGATATAGTTAACGTTAACGAATTGTTGAATTGCACATATGGGATACCGTCAATAATACAGGTGTTGGAAAGTTTGTTTGGCTTAACATTTTATTGTTTCTATTTATACACACAGAATGGTTACCTTTTTGTGTTTCGGATTGTCCTGTATATAATTTGGATGGTGATGATTACAACCACTGGACAGCTATTATGTAGTGAGTTCAAACATTTGGTAACAGAAGTGCAGTACCTCATGACTTTAGAAACACTTGACCCAGCAAGTATCAGTGAACTTCAAGCCCTTGCACAACAATTGTTTGCAACAGAAATTAAAATGACGTCAGGAGGATTCCTGAATATTGACTTTAATCTACTGTGCGGCATTTTTGGTACATCTTTAACATACTTTTTCATTCTCATACAGACCAATTGAAGATTGGAAAGCTTTAATCACATCTAAACATTAAATGCCACAGCCGAAATTTGAAGCACGATTCTTGGGATTCCCGTATTGCTACTCTAATCAGCTAGTTACATGTACATAAGAAATTAATGTCTATGAATGACTACAATGTTACACATATTCGTCCCGGGGGCTCTCAAATTAACTTACATTGATGTACCACAATGGCAACAATAGCTTCATATTTAGCAACAAGTAGGTGAATAAATACTATTTGAGTATTGCTTTATATCAGTATTATTCAACCCTTTTTCCTCCATGTAGCCCCAAAGACAATTTTCCATTCTAGCCTGTGCCCCTAGGCCTAAGTCCAAGTCCTAGAGTTATTAATTCAAAGTATAATCCATTCTTATGTATTATCGTCTTTCTCAGCTTCTGTGAAGTATTCTTAAAACCTGCAATATAAGATTTTGTGAATGGAATTTGATTTGCAAAAGTCCCGAGTCATATTAACTTCATTTTGTCTACTATGTTCCAACGCTGCAACAAGCTGCAATATTGTATTGATTAACGCAATCAATCTAAAATAAAAATGTATTATAAGATCACTTTGCTTTCTAGCGAATTTTAAAAGTAATTCTCTCTAAACCTTGGAGCTCAAGACAGAGCTCATTTAATTTGTTCAATATTATCGTCACATGAGTTAATTGCCAAATGGACTTTTTATCTCCAAATCGCTTCACCAGATCGCATTTCCAGTTTATTAGGAAACGTTTTACCTCAATTTCAGTTCCGAAAGAACAGTCATTGTCTATCCTCGTGCTAACTAGCACACCCTCGGTGTGCAAAAACAATTTAATAGGTATGCATAGCGCTCATATCCTCACTTTTTTTTTATAATACCGGAGCTCAGTTCATGTGACTTTGTTAAATTTTCTACTATTATAGCAATATTTAATGTTTCATGTAAATCAGAAGGTTTTTTTTTTCATTGCAAAATTTTCTCTGTGTATAATGCAATGTCACCAAACTATTTTTCCGTTAATTCCACAAGTACAATACAGTATTTAAATGTGGTGATCACCTGCTGATGGTCACTTGAGTTTTCTGTTAAATTACCGAGGGGAACTTCATTACATCATGAGGTTATATTTCAGTTATATGAACTGAACGTGAAATCTGGAATGAAGAAAAATACCTAACTTTGGAAAACGGTTACCTATCTCATATTCTTACGGCTCAAAAATTGATGGGAAGACTTGTGTAAGAGTATACGGGCATACACGTAGTTCATGCAGAAGTTCATTCCATACAATTACCTGCCCACCTAAATATCAATAAAGGCATTGGGCGTTAAAAAAGATCTACATCTAATCAATCAGTCAAGCAACATTTGTGTTCTCAGTGCACGCTTTTTGATTATTAGCAGATATTAAATTGGCTGGCTAAACGCCATGAAGCTACCTTAATGTGGCTGCCAGAACATGAAGAAATTCAAGTCGCTGATTGGCTGACCAAAGAGGGAGCTAATACCCATTCAGTGACCCAGAATCATTCTTTGGAGTACATTAAAGGAAAGATAAATGTTTGGGAATGTAAAAAATAAGGCACCACAGTGAACAAGCTCGAAATTTAAATAATGCGAAACAGTTAATTGAATTCTCAGCAAAGACACTCAAATTCAGTAAACAGGAGGTGAGAATTCTAGTTGGCCTCATTGTTGGCCATTGATTTCTACAAGATGGGCACAATTGAGGTGAATGTATTTGAATCCTATTGAGATGAAAAAGAAACAGTAAACAATTAGCAAACAAAATATATGGCACCTGGAATCTACCAGGTAGAGCTCATAGACAAAAGAATTCGGAAGGCTTAAACTACCCAACTTTTATGTATCTAGATCTATCTAACATTAACACCTAAATAACATTCTTAACTGAGTGTATGAAGAATAAGTTTTATTTTCATTGATGACCCTGTGTATAAATGCAGACAGAATGAGCAGACTACAGAACAAATAATAAATTAATACACACTATTGAATAATGTAAGAACAATAAAGATTATAGGTTAACTTACCAGCTCAATTGAAATATTAAAATCAAATATATGATCAAAAGATCTTTGTATTTGTTATATTAGTTACAAAGTATTTGCCGTGTGTATTTTATGCTAATATAACAAGTAAATTGCATTTTGTAAAAAATTAAAATAGTCATATGAAGAACCTATCCTTACTTTTTATGCAATGAGCATGCTATAATAAAGAAACACAGACATTTCTAAGATGAGCTATAGAGATAAGCTTTGTTATTTTCGAAAATTTGGATTTTCCATTTCCCCTATATGGCTCTCCAAAGCATTAAAGCTTATGTCAGGTTTTAAAAGTTTTAAGTCAATTTAGAGAAAATAATATTAACAACTGCAAGAAAAACAGCAATAAATTATACTGGAAAGAAGTACCTCAGCTGGGAGCACAGCTGTAGTGCGAGTGTGGTCCAAGAATGACAGCAAATATGTCACTGGGCGAAGGCCATGCAACCTCAAACATTCCCCGCGCCCATGATGGCAGCTTACCCCAGAGCAGAACTGTGCTGCATGTTGCAGGCTGGAACACGTGGTCTACATGATGAGTCATAGAATGGGTGAGTGTGTAGTGTTTAAGGACCCGTCAATAACTAAGTCATTAGGGCCCGTCTCCACGATAAGGGTAACAAATATGTGCAATACAGACATTGTTAATAAAGAACCTTTTCACCGAAACAAAAACTGTCAAAAATATTTGGAATATCCGTAGCTATCTAACTTCCTTGACGAATGGATATAAAGAGTTTATTATTTCAGCAATTGTGTAAACAAAGCTGTAACGTTCTTTTTTTTATTTCAATTCGAATAATATAGTCGCAATTTAATTTTAACGTGACGATGCCAAATTTCTCTTAAAAACCAAACTGCAAGACCCCTTCTGTCATAGATACGATGTCTCTTCCCATGCGATTTCCATATCCTTGGAGTTCCCAACTAATAGATTCCTGGTCGCTGATTTGCTTCGGACGAAGAGGTGCACTCCTGGGTGCAATCATGGCAACCGGAAACCTTTCTCTACGAAGGCAATCGCTACCTTATGCTTCAATGCGATAAATGTATAACTATCTAGGGTGATTACTTTTGAAATAATAAACAGTTAACTGTTTTTTCTATCCGTCTTGTTTTCATTTGATTGACTCAATAAGTTTACATTTATTTACATATTATACTCAATGTATATAGTTAAAATTGAACATTAAAATGTTTGGTAAAATCAGTATTTGTGTGTGCAAATTAAAAGAGCTAAAACAATTCGAGAATCATGGGAATAAATAAAAAATAAATAAATAAAAAAAACAAAAAAACATCAACAATATAGTTGATTGACAGTTGCACTAAAGGTGTTAGCACACTGTCTTCATATAAATTCAAATGACGTTACCACCTAGTAGTTCAACGGTAGCAGTGTAATTAATTAACATTAAAAGGGTAGTCGAAACATCAGATATAGCTTCCTCTTACAAAGATAAGAGTATTAGTGTGCCGTAATTTTCTAAAAGGTGTTTTGCGACATGTTTGTGTTACTAGTCAACACTTTGCTAATCTAATTAGAGCAGAAAACACTTTCAAAGCTATTGACTTCGCCACAGCCAGTCCTTATTGATAGGTGCTCCGAGGTGGTATAGTATCACGTCCAGGGAAACGTAGGGTAAGATCTCAATATTTTCACTTTCTCCACCACCTACCCATTATAGGTAAAGGAAGTGTTCTATCTTGATATCGAAATTTCAGAAAAACATCTAAATGGCCTTTCAAATTTATCATAAGAACAAACAGAAGATATACTAAATTTAATACTCTAATTACGCTATTTAAACTCAACAAGCGAAGCTTTTCAAAATACCCTCTCCCCGATAGCTATTACTTTTAAATATTCGCCTTAACGACTTTCATATAATACTTTATTCAGCTTAACATTATCACAACTGTTTGTACATAAGTTTACATTGATTAACCCCTTTCTTCTGATAATAAACAAAACAAACAAAAGAATTCCGTCAACAAATCCCCCCAAAAATACCAATAAATTCACCATACAAAATAGAAACAATCCACGAAATACAGTATTTGAGTTACCCCTGGTGCAAATATAAACATATACGCTCTTACGCAGCTTGCTGTCATGTTCCTTGCTGTCAAAACGTAACCACAGGTGCCATTTCACATTTCACATTCGGGCCTCTAAGAATTGCCCTCGTACACCACAGCTTGCAAGTTGTATAATATGGTATAAGTAATGGTGCAATTCTAAATGCCAACACAGCTTCAGTGTTTCTATATGGTAGTACAATATTCCAAGTTTCCGTTCACATAATTTTTATACTTTCAGTTATCTGGAAAGCAGACATCATGAGTGATCCAGGGATAAAAGTAGCACACCTTTGAAAAACGGAAGCTGGAAGGTATATTTCCGACCAACTCATAATGTTGGAGTTCTGGTCTTCTATCAAGCCAATGTACCTCATCTGGAGTGTTTTGGGTCTTGCACCATACAAACTGAACAAGATATACAACACATATGTAATTACTGGAAACAAATATTGGACATTTATTGCAGTGGTAATACTGTGGTGCGCGAATGTATGAAATTAAAAAGGCCATGACTGTTTTTGCCAATAAAGCTGAAGTTACGCATAACCTTTTATTTCTTGCACAATACGTTGGTTGTGTCGTAGCAGTGGTTTCTATTAGTTTATCAAATATGCCGCGTATACTGCGAAGTATGCCAGCAATAGACAAGACAATCTTAAACAGCTACTCACAAAGAGTATATAGCCGTACAAGAAAACTGGTGTTAGCAAAAGTGGTAGTGATTATTGCATTGTGGTTGATTCCCGCTATCATACAACCATTTATTACGTCACGAACTTCATTACTTCTACATGAAACGGAGCAATTGACAACTGTTGTAAGTAATATCTTCATGATACAATTCATAAACGCTAATCTGTATCTGAAACATCGCTTGAAGATATTCTGCGTGGAATTGAAAACAACCTTTTCTGCAGATGTATCCAGAAAAATGAAGCACTCTAGTAGAATTCGTCAACTTGGTCAACTTTACGCAGATATCGCCAACTTAACCAATTATTGAATTCTACCTGTGGGATTCCAATAATAATGCAGGTTTTGGAAAGTTTGTTTGGCTTAACATTCTATAGCTATTATTTATATACACAAGTTTCACAACCCTGTCATTATATGCTTCACACTTTTTTCTTTTTGATTGTGCTATACATAATTTGGATCGTGATTGTGACAACCACTGGGTAGCTGTTGTGTAGTGGGTTGAAGAGTTTGGTAACATAAGTTCAGTACCTTATGACCTTGGAAACGCTTGACCCAGCAAGTATTCGGGAACTTGAATCCCTCGCACAGCAATTCGATACAACTGAAATAAAAATGACATCAGGAGGATTCTTTAATATAGACTTCAATTTGTTGTGTGGCATTTTGGGACATCGTTAACATATGTTATCATTCTGGTACAAACTAATTGAAAGGTAGAGTCAGACTAACTTGCAATACCACAGACGGAGAGCAATCAGTTGAACTGTTATGGCAATACGTCATTAAATTATCAACTGATTCACACTTTCCTTCGCGTTCTGAAATTAGTTTTTGAAATTAACTTTACAAATACTTTGTTAGTAGCTTTATATTTAAAAATATTAGGTCGATCAATATTACTTATCTATTCCTTTACACAAGCATGTCGGTTTACCTAGAAAGGTGAATACGATGGCATTAAATGTTTGATTCTATATTTTCAACTTTAGTCTAACCACGGTTTGTATGAAAGAATAAGTGATTAATTCATATACACAAAAGTTAAAACATTTTCTGCACAAGTCTGTCAAAAATATAAATAGCGATAAATGAATGTGAGAGGTACAATTAAAACTGAAAAATTCAATGCCACAGTTGGTATCTGAACCACAGATCCTCCGCTTACCAGGCGGGTGCCAACATTATTTATGATGTGAAACTGCCAACATTTAATGAAACCTGGTTCCCTCAGTAATTGATACATAGTACATATTTCTTCACAGGATTTATTGTCATTATTTCATGTAATGCTGAAGGTAAATGTTATGTCTATATTTGGTAAAATATTAAAACATACATGTGCAGTAGGTAACACTAGTATGCAGTATTATCAATAGTTATGGTACTTGATGTAATAAATAAATATATTCTGATAAAATGAGAAAGACGGAACCTTTTATTTCATTTTATTCTAAAGCTGAATTGCAATTCATAGTTCGAGACCTTCCAACTGAGCCGGTCTTACAACTGTCGTCATCGTCGTTCTGTTGGCAGGCTGAGAGCAGCCCGAGGTGGGTCATACGTATACCTGCCCATTTAGGGCACAAATCTCTGGGATCAAACCGGGACTACCTTAGTGAGGGGTGGTCGGTCTAACCACTCAGCCAAGGCACCGCCAATACACTGAAGAACAACAAATATACAGATGGTTGATAATTGCACAAGCAATGTCTTTGTACATTCAAATATACTTGCTATCAGTTTAATGGTAGCACTTTATTTTATGAAACATTTATACGTAGTAGAAACGTAATATGCAATTCCCTTTATCGCTAGAAAGATATTCATAATTTTCTTAATGTTCTTAAGGGTACTATATGTTTTAACTATCGGTCAATATCTTACACTTCTACCAATCTGATAAGAGCACAAAACATTTTCATAGCTGTTCGCTTCGCTACAGTCAGTCATTATTGTTAGGTGCTCCGACGTGGTATGGTCACGTGCACCGCGAGGAACAAGGTAGGGTAAGGTTTCATTGTTTGCACTCCACAAGTATTTCCTCTATTTCTAGCACCTCCCAGTGTAACTATACAATCTACTATGTTCCTTACAAGAACCCCACACCGACATTTTAGTTGAAACCTCTCGATTTGCATGTTCTGAACCCAAAAGAAACATTTTACTATAGAACATCTAGGCATATGAGCTATTTCAGCTTCGAACTATCTAGCTTAGGAATAAAAAGTCTTGCGTTGCATTCACGTGACTTTCCCTACAACGAACTATTCTTACAAAATCTTATTCTTTTATCTACTACACGTCAATCGCTTAGAATTTTGTCGAAATGACTTTATTCCACATTACATGTAGATACAATGAGAATAGAGGAACATACTAGGCTTAAGCACTAGTCGAATCCCTTAAGAGACGGTCACTTTGTGATGGCTTTGATATTTCATTCTCTTTGCACGACAAGGGTATGAAAAAACGAATAATATATTTCAATATGAGCATTGTATAGGTATTGGAAAATTGATTCGAGTAACAAGAAATAATTCGGAAATTGTTACTTTCACAAAAAATGACAAATTATATGCTTTACGGATGTAGTAAGATTTTCTCTCCCTCCTTCGGTTTACGATGTATTTAAAATTCATCTAAACTAAAGGGGATTTCAGAGTCTATTCCCAGAAAATTGAAGATGTACGTGTAATTTATGTTAAAATATAACAAACATGTGGTACTTTAATAAAAATCGTTAGTCATTTATAGAAAATATACAAATTTGAAAAGTTTTCAACGCAAAGAATACTAGATACCTCAACCTCGGCTTTCTCTATAACTTCCCCCACTTGGGTTTCCTTCCTCCCTCCCTCCCTTCCCTCTCTTCCCCTGTCCCTTCCTCCCTTGTCTTCCTTCCCTCCCTTTCTTTCTTTCTTTTTGTTTTACTGGTCCATAAATCTTCCTCGGTATTTTCCTTTCCCATCTTTCCTTCATAATCCAAGCTTCACATTTGTATTGCATTAATCATTGTATAATATATCTCAAATTTAGTTTGTTTCAACAGGTAGATACTGTGTTTTTATTACTTTGACCAAAGCAACGAAACAGCTTTTACCTATTTTATATCTTTGCTACACTTATCATAGCTGACTCTAAATATTTTAAAGTTTCTACTTCCTTATAATTTACTCCATTTATTTATATTTCATTACTCAAACTATTTGTTCTGGAGGAGTTCATACACATTGCTTTATTTACAGTTACCTTGACTCCCAATTTCCTTGAGCAATGAGTGCTACATAAATACAATTTCAATGATGTGCTGCTATGAAACTTTACCTTACACTTACATAATTTTCTTCAAACAATTATTCTGCACTTTCAGTTACCTGAGCAGCAGACATCATGAAGGGAATAAAAGTGACAGATGTTTGGGAAAAGGATGCTGGAAGATCGACTTTTAAGTATTTTACAGGAGAAATAACGTTGGACTACTGGTATTCTAACAAACCACTGTACCTCATCTCGAGAGTTTTGGGACTTGCTCCATACAAACTCAAGAAGACATGCAACACTTATGTAATTGTTGGAAGCAAACTGTGGACATTGATTATGGTGCTAATTCTGACAATTTACCAGTGTGTAGCACCCATTTATGAAACTCTGCAAGGCGCAAATTTTTTTGCCAGTAAACCTTTAGTTATGTATATTATATTGTCACTTTTTCAATATGTTGGTTGTCTCATGACAATGGTTTGTGTTGGTTTTTCTAATATGCCACGTATATTCAGATGCATGCTGGCTATAGACAGAACACTCTTAAACAGCTATTTGCGAGAACAAGTATATAGCAGTTGGAGAACATTGGTGATCGCAGAAGTGTTAGTAATCATAGCATGTTGGCTTACTCCCACTATCATTCAACAAGTGATACCACATAAAGCTTCATTTCTTCTTTTTCAACTTCAGCAGACGAAAACTGTCATAAACACTATCGCCTTGATACAGTTCATAAACCTTAATGTGTATCTAAAATACAGGTTGAAAATATTTTCTGCGGAACTGGAAACTACCGTCACTGCAAGTATGTCGTTTGCATCCAGAGGACGAAGTCACTCCACTAGAGTTCGCCAATTTCGTCAACTTTCCGTAGATATAGTTAGCCTCAGTGAATTATTGAATTCTACTTATGGGATTCCAACAATAATGCATGTTTTGGAAAGTTTGTTTGGTTTAACATTTTATTCTTTTTATTTATACACACAGAAACGTCTCATTTTAATCTTTCAGACCGTCATTTATATAATTTGGATCGTGATGATGACAACCACTGGACAGCTGTTATGTAACGAGTTAAAGCGTTTGGTATTAAGCGTTCAGTACCTTATGACCTTGGAAACACTTGACCCAGCAAGTATTAGTGAACTTCAAGCTCTCGCACAGCAACTGGATGCAACAGGAATAAAAATGACGTCAGGAGGATTTCTTACTGTAGACTTTAATCTATTGTGTGGCATTTTAGGGACGTGGTTAACATATGTTATCATTCTGATACAGACCAATTGAACATTGCAAAGATAGAATCAAACAAACATTAAATGACACAGCGGAATTGGAAACACGATCCTTTGATATCTGTGCCTCTGTTCTAATCAAACAAGCTATCATGGTAAGATTCCGATGTGAACTTAACTTCTCTGATTCACATTTTGGTAGTAAACTCCTCGAAGTTCTTTAATTAATTTTTAGATAACGCACCTCAATGACAATGTGAAACACTCCCTTCAATTAGATGAATAAACACTACTTAATGTTAATATTTTGCAAAACTGTGTGTAGGCCTAAGTTGAAAAACTAGAGGTTAAATACTGTGGATTTGAATTTTTATGTTTATTCTTCAACTATATTTTAACCACGGCTTCTGTGAACGTACAATTAGTTTATTAGTGAGTTACCTAGCATTTTAACACTGAGTAAATTCTATTTCAGAGCTATTAGTAAAAAAATATGAGTAGTAAAAAATTAACATAAATACGTGTCTCCTTAGCTCTGTGTAGCGTTGTTCCCAATCTAGAGACCCTGGTCCGATTCCTGGTACCGGAGTGGGTATTCTAACCCGCTGTGAGGCCTGGTCTGGAGTACACTCAGCCTCATTGGGTACTGAGAGGCCAATTGAGCAGCTACTTGTTTGAAAAGTAGTAATCCTTGTAAAGACCGCGTAACCGGACGGACGGTGGCTCTGACCACGTCCCGCCGCCAGTACTGCACTCCTGTCATGACGCCTGTGATGGACAGAGGTGGGTGACGCAGTGGTACGGCAGTAGGTCTTGGGACGGAGGGAGCTGATGCACCTCGGTATTATTTTTGTTGTTATTATTACTAGTATTGTTGTTGTTGTTATTATTAGTATGGTTGTCGTTGTTATTATTATTAGTATTAGTAGTAGTATTTATTACATTCCATATACATATATTCGAAGTTACATCTACAAGCTACTGTTCAAGCTAAATAAAAATGTTCAGACAATCAAAGTCTTAGAAAATATAAATATATTAGAACACGTTTTTAATGGAATTCATTAACAACTAAAGGTACCAAAAAAACAAATAGTTGTTGATTCCACCAAAATCCACGAACCACAATGAATTCATTCGTACACAATGTTTTCAAGAACACAAGCAATTTAACAAGTGACGGTGGGAACGCTACACGAGTAAGTTATTGTTATTGTCTATTTATTGCGCTTACCCTGTAGCTTCGGACCTCCCCGAGTAAGTTATTATTCTGCACTTTATTTTGGTGTAATCATCTAAAACCAAACATCGTCTGCGAAAGCGGTTGCTGAGTTTGATGCTACAAAGCATATGCGACAACTGTGAGTAAAGGTAAAAGTGGGGGCTTGCCTCTACTTCATTTTATTCTATTTGCAATATCATCTCTGTTGATTTTTAGCTTTAGCTTAACCTAAATAACAGGAAGAGAAACTAATCGCTTCACGGCCACCTCTAACTGAAGTAAGACGATATCAACCTAAAGAAAGAAAATGCAGCTAACATCGACTGTCCTAACCTGAATGTAACCAATACTGACTCTAACAACTTTACTTATACTAATAGTTCTAACAACGTAAAAGTGACATCACTGAACACTGATAATGCAGCAGATATAGACAGCAAGCCGGCATTTCCAGTCTTCATCATGCAGTCAATACACCGAATATGATCAGCAAGACTCTACAGTTTATGATGAACATAAAACTTTATAATTTACCATAAATGTCAACATAATTTAGTATATGTATAATTGTAAATTAATATCGACAATGTATTATCTACTATGTATGGCCGTGATAAAACCGCGCTGCCAAAACGACCTTAAATCTATGTGTATGTATATATAAAGCATTATATAAAAGTAACTTTAAAATGTGCTATGGATGGATAATGGTACATTTGGGGCACTTTGGTAATGAAATGGCGGACTAACTAGCGAAAGAGAGCGCAAATGATAACGGACTAGAAATATCCTACAACAAAATGCCAAAATGGCCAATTACTCCACCGCAGTAACTAGGGTAACAGAATAGAAAAAAGCAACATTAATCCCCAACTAACTTGGAAGCAGTTATGGGAAGAGTAAGTTAATATGTTCATAGGTCTAAAATAACTTACGGCCCTGTACATAAGTGAAAACAGAAACAGCAGACTATTGAACACATAATAAATTAATGTACTCTGTTACATAGTGGAATAATAATTTTCAAAAAAACTTCAAGGTTAAATGTCACCTCGCTACCTAAATTGAAATATTTAAATCAAATATATCGGTAACAAATCATATTTATTAACAAGGTTATATTTTAAAACCTTCAAAGTATTTGTAGTAGTTATTTAGTGGTAAAATTACAAGTATGCCTTTATTTATAACTACTTAGTTTCTTGTGTATGTTCTTTCTTGGCGTATTAATTTAGTACATTTGTCGGCATCTCGGTTCCTTACATCTGCAGTCCTAACTCAAGCAATATTACATAAACCATCTTATCTACAGGCATTGGCGGTGGAAAATCTATTATTTTCTTATATATAAATGAATGAATCTTTAATATATTACCTTTATTCCGGTTTACAATGATTTACAGTGTTCTGGAATTAAGATGCATTGGTTATTTACTTTTTCCTTGCAGATTTCAGATATATTCTTTTCGCACTTTTTCGAAGCGTTGTTTGTTTTTCCGTGACACAAGACTATCGTCTTTCCAAAGCTTCTGTATTTTACATTTCCTTATGGGGCTTTGAAAGGAAAACTTTCTAAACTTTT
Organism: Tenodera sinensis; assembly: GCA_030765045.1. Classification (NCBI taxonomy): domain Eukaryota; kingdom Metazoa; phylum Arthropoda; class Insecta; order Mantodea; family Mantidae; genus Tenodera; species Tenodera sinensis. Next base: position 53,875,982 of record CM060970.1, read on the forward strand.
GCGGAGAACCAATGTATTCGTGTAAAGAAGCTAATCCTAGTATACATTTAATGAACATGCTGTAATGAAGAAACATTTCAAAGCGATGCTTATCTCTAGTAGTGAACTTTATGTACTTTACCTAAGCCTCGCCTAATTTAGGGTAAATGTTGTATTTGGTTATAACAATAGCCATCTAGAAGCCTCTTTCTTTATATTTTCAAAAAATTCCCTTTTCCATTTCCCCATAAATGGCACTCCAAATACTGAACTAGCATAAAGATTGGAATTTCCTAAAGTAAAACATACCTGTTAGCACTTTAAAGCTTATAAGAGTTACTGGTCCACTTATTCATAACTATGAGAAAAAGAAAACGATGCAATAAGCATAAACGAAGACTAATTGGTAAGAATTGCCATAATAGCACTTTCTTTTTATTTGAAATTGCCTGTTCGATGTAATGTATCATATCCTTGTATGGACAATATTTGTATTTAAGTATGTTTCTCAAAGTTCTACTGCATGTGGTATTTTGATATTATTATATTATCCACAAGTCTGAGAAACTAGCAATCTTGTAGGTGAAGTTTTGCTCTACAAATTCGTATTATTTTTAAGTATGGCAGAATCTGTATGCTCATTATATGCAGTTAGTTAATTTACAACGTATACTCATTTTTATAGTTAAATTAAACATATTTTGTGGTGGAAACGTGATAGATAATTAATCAATATTTGTGTGGAATACAATGTGTGGGAATGTCTCGTACAGTTTGCTTCGTCCTTGTATCTTCAGGATTCCTCAGTTGTTCTCGGCAGAGCTGAAATGAATCCTAGGCAGGTATACCTAACTTAACGTTCTCAGGATCTTCTGAGGATGAAGCCAATTGACAAGAACTGAATAATTTTAAACTGATTCATTTTCAATTACGAATCCATACGAAGCAGGAAGCAATCATGTTTCTTCTTTCTGTCACCTTTTATTATAACTTTTATTTTCTTTCATTTTCAACAAAACTAGTCCCCATTATTAATAATGTTAATGGACCTAAACAATACACGCTGTTTTTTTTAAACCACGTACAAATTTCTTTCCGTCCTCTTGGGAGCTACACCTCGCACCTTGGCTACCTCCAAGCAACTGTGAGAATCGGGCACAGAGCACCGAGTCATTGTTGCCAGCCTGCTTCGCTCGGTGATTATTAGAGTATATTATTGGGTATACATTCCCTCACACTATACACCCACCGGAGAGTAGGTGCAGATTAAAATAGTTAAAAGAAATTCGAAAATCAGACGAATGAAAAAAAAATATCGATAAAACATTCGACAATCGCACTAAAAGTGTGTGGACAATTCTTCATACAACATTCAAAGGACATTGCCACTTACTACTTCAGTGGCAGCACTCTAGTTAATTAACATTAATGGGATGATAAAAACATCTTCTTGGACAACAAAGAATATTCATTTACAGCAATTTACTAAAAGTGTTTTGCGGTATGTTTGCATTACTGGTCAACACTTTGTTCCATTACTAATCTCATTAGAATACAAAATATTTTCATTACTATTGACTTCGCCACAGTCAGTCCTTATTATAAGTGGTCTGAGGAGGTAGAGTATCACATTGAGGGGGAAGAAAGGGTAAGATCTCGATATTTTTACTTTCTCCACCACCTAGCAAATATAGGTAAAAGAAGAATTTTATCTTGTTAACGATATTTCAGAACACGTGTGTTCTCAACACATTTTCTCAATAACAGCATTAGAAAATATATTTGAGTTAAACTATTCACACTCGACAAGCGAAAGTTTTCAAAAACGCCCTAACGTCTTTAATTAAAGTATCATGTTATTCTGGGTAGTCCAGAATGTGAATGTCATAACCGTAAGAAACAAAGACTATATGAAAATTTCAGATCTCGGTAAACAATCACGACTTGTGTGCAAAAATTTAGCAGGTGTTGTTGGTTTCATCAATACCTCATTAACCCAAATTTGTGGTGTGGTGGTAGCGTGTCTGCTGTCACAATCGAGAGGTCCTGGTTCTCTGGTTAAGGTGAGTTTTCCCGATAAGACTTTTCTGGGATTTTTCCTCATCCTATAAATAAAAATGTCATGTTCTATGGAACACGGGTTCATTTGAACATCGTTTTATCCATTATATCGCAGTTACACGCATGCGCACTCGACTCTAGTTCATTTTCTGTGCGCTGACGCCATTACAGGCGAATCGTGCTTTTATAGTTGTTAGTAATCAAAAGCTTAAGATACTTTGTGATCCCACCGACTAAGAAGTGAGCGCAAGGAATGTGAAGCCAGCAGAAATCCATCGTCATTTATAGAGATTTACGGCCAAAATATAACGGATGGAATGGTGAGAAAGTGGGTTAGGCAATTCAACGATGGACGAAGGAATGTTCACGACGAAGCACGCTCATTGGTGATGTCACTGATAGTTTGGTTGAACAAGTGAATGACGCCATTAGTGAAAATAGACTGTTCACAATAAGAATGCTGTTTGATATGTTCCCAAAAGCTTCAAAAACGGTTTTGCATTAAATTATCACTAGCGGTATCTTTCTTTGAAGAGGACATATTATGACAAATGCCTGAAGAATGCTGCTATCTCGAAAGAAGTGGACCCGTGGACAATATCAAGGAGTCATGTCTGGAACGCCAAATTCGTCCAAGTCCTACACGGTGCGAAATCCCTTTATAAGTCTTTGATTCCCTAAATATTTGGCTTATTCAACTAATTCGTACCCGCAGGATCTTCCAGGATAGAGCAAGGCTACACAAACCAACACATGCATAACAAGAAACAATTTATTTTAAATAATTTAACTAATGGAAAGGATATACAATCAAGGAACTATGAGACTATTAAAGTTCTGCACTTGTGATATACTATAATACTTAATTCAATTGCAAAGTAATTCTGAGTTTGGTTCACTGTTCGCAACTGTATTGTGATATGTATCCTGGAGCGGCTGTGCGTAATACAGACAGTGCGGATCTTGCCCTAATGTCTGTATGATCGTAACCTCTAATACTCTTTGCTACCGGAAATTCGTCGCCTTACTCATTAGGTAGGAACTCATTAACTATAGGTTCGTATATAAGGTTCCGTCAGAAACTGTTCAAGTGTCGAGGATGTATGTATTGTAAACTCACAACTGGTAACCCTTGTTGCCTAATTCTCTCTCTCCTTTATCAATTTATTTCCTTAATCACGAGTGTCACCGCCTGTAATGTCTTAGTAGTAAACGTATATATAATATTCGGAGTCTTTTTTTCTTTCTGATTCATGATATCTCGAAAGCTATATACCTGATGAAATCTTGGTATTCATTAATCAGATGGAATGCAATACTTCCTATGCTTGCTCTGGGTAATATATAGATAAAGTAAAACTTGCTATTCGTGAATATATCACAATTTGCAAATAGTATCACATAAAATAAATAATGAGAAACACTCAGTACAACTCTATTATTATGGGATTCTAGAATATTCTTCACTTCCAAGTTTCAGCTCACGCAATTCTATATTTTCAGTTACCTGAGAAGCAGCCATGAGTTACCCAGGGACAAAAGTGATAGACATTACGGATATGGATGCTGAAAGTTCGACTTCAAACCATTTCACACGAGAAACAATGCTGGACTTCTGGTCTTCTATCAAACCACTGTATTTCATCTCGAGGGTTTTGGGACTCTGCACCATACAAATTAAAGAAAACGTACAACTCATATGTAATTATTGGAAGAAAATTTTTGACAGTTAATGCAGTGGTTATTGCTGACAACATTTGAATTTGTAGCGCGGATTTATGGAACAAAGATGGGGTACAATTTGTTTGAGAATAAAATTGAAATTACCTATACGCTATTAACACTTTTGCAATATGTTAGTTGTCTCATAGCAATGGTTTCTATTGGTTTTTCTAATATGCCACGTATACTCAGATGTACGTTTGCTATAGACAAAACACTCCTAAACAGCTACTTACAAGAAAAAGGATATAACAGAAACAAAAAGCTGGTGATCGCAGAAGTGACCGTGATTATTGCAATGTGGATTATTTCCGCTATTATCCAGCCATTCCTCACTCCTCATTCGCTGATTTGCTTCGGACGAAGAGGTGCCCTCCTGGGTAGAGTCATGGTTCTGTTGACAACCGCAAACATTTTTCTACGAACGAATTGACTACCTTATGTTACAGTGGGAGAAATGTATCAGTAATGTGCCTCAGGGGTCAATTCTTAGTGTAACATTTTTCGCCGTTGCCATTAAGGGTATTGCTAATCTAGTTCGCAGGGGAATCCCGATGTCACTGTATGTTGACGACTTTGTGGTCTATTATCAATATTATGTTCTTGAGCATATAGAACGTCAACTGCAGCTGACCATCTCATCCATTGCAGACTAGGCCCATCGCACCGGCTTTCAGTTCTCCCCTACGAAAACACGATGTGTCTACTTTCATGGACTTCGTAGTCTACATCCTCCTCCAGATGTTCGTTTGCGTGACACACCTCTGCTATTTGTTTCGCACATCAAATTCTTGGGCCTTCATCTCGACAGCAAACTCACATGGAGCACCATATTCGTTAACTTCGTGTCTGCTGCGATCGTTCGGTTCGCGTGCTCCTAGTTTTATCTGGAGTGTCTTGGGGCGGCGATCGCACTGTTCATGTTGAGGCTGTGCCGTTCATTGGTCAGGTCCAAACTAGATTACGGCAATTTTAATTATGGCGTAGCGTCCGCCTCTAAATTTTTTTTTAAATAATATACATCATTCAGGTATCCATCTAGTTACTGGGGCTTTCCGCAGTACTCGTGTCGCGTGTCTGAATGCTGACTCGCGAACCTCCACTGTCTATTCGGCGCTCGTTTTTATTGTGTTCCTACGTGGCCCGGTTGGCAGCCCACCCCGGTCACCCGTATTTTAACCCTGTATTGCGCCCGGAACTCGCTCACCGTTATCTCTGGAATAGCACGATCTCTCGCCCAAGCGGTATTCGGTTGCGTGAGCTGCTTAATGCACACGCACTCCGCATGCCTGCTGTCGAACGGCATTCTCTTGGCCGCTGTACTCCATGGCAACTACAGCGTGCCCATTTCGACCTGGAGCTTTCGACGCATGCAAAGGTAGCTACCCTCCCATCGGTGTATCGTCAGCGCTTCACCGAGGTTCTGGGGCGTTTCCGTAATTACACGCAGTTATTTGCCGATGTTTCCCAGGTGGATGGAGCTACAGAATGTAACTTAGTGCATAATGCTGAAACTCACAAGTACCGTCTTCCAGATTGCAGTTCCATTTTTACCACCGAGCTGTTTGTAGTCTTTTATTTCGTCCTTTTTATCTCCAGTTCCGTTCCTGGAAGTTTTGTTGTCTGTTGCGACTTTCTGAGCGCACTGCAGCCATTGCAACAGTTTCTCGGCATGTCAGCACTAATATGAATATTCGGATACTCGTTTCGCAGTTGCTCTCACGTGGATACCAGGTTCTTTTTACCTGGACTTCAGACCATGTATTCCCGGCAATGAAGCGCCAGATTAGGTTTCTAAGCCTGCTTTGCCGTTTGCCGGAGGTTTATACACACAGTCTGCCTTAAACGGATGTAGAACGGTACTTTCGTCGCCATATTTTATCCTTCTGGCAGCAATCATGGGAAGCGTTGGATGGCACTTAATTGCGGACACTCAAGGACACTGTGCAACCTTGGATGACAGCTTGAACGGATACCAGACGGGCAGAGGTCACCCTAGCCTCCCTGAGAATAGGTTACGCACGCATCACGCATAACCCATGCCCTCGTTGACTGTCCGCGTTACACTCGTGAGCGCCAAGTGTTTGGCCTGCGTTCCACTTTGAAGTCCGTTTTAGGCGACGACCCGGTAGCTGTTAATACAGTGCTGGGGTTTGTCGCCAGTATTGGCTTCAGTAAGCAGGTTTAACTTGTATTTTATTTCGTTATTTTATTTTTACCTTTTAAATTTTTACCTGCTTACCTTTTTAGATCAGGTTTTACGATTTAATTTTTTTAGCTTACCTTTTTAGACCAGTCTTACATTTTATCTGTTTTAGCTTTCCCGTCTTAATATTTAATTTTGAGTGATAATTGGTGATGAGCTTTTCCGTATCCTTTTTTTTATCTTTTTGACTTGGAGCCATAATATCCTAGTTGTCGGCGTGCCTTTAAACCCTACATACTTACTCACTCACTCACTCCATATTGAATATTGGGATGGAATATAATACTTCTTTTACTTACTGTACGTAACTCGTAGATAAAGCAAAATGCTATTGGTGAATACTAAGGCAATTCGTAAAGGAAATTCCCGTGTTGCCACACATCAAACCTTCATAGATAATTATTTTGTTTAATTCCTTCCATCTTTCTTTATTTTACTACATAAGTACCATATATATTTATTTCTCATAAGATTCTAGATCCTTTTGTATGCCGACGTAATAACAATTTGCCGCCTCTGAGGGTAACTATTCGATAACTGGTGGATAACCACTGGATAACTAGTGAAAATTGTCAATCGTCGATCATTCATTCATTCATTCATTCATTCATTCATTCATTCATTCATTCATTCATTCATTCATTCATTCATTCATTCATTCATTCATTCATTCATTCATTCATTCATTCACTCAAGGTATTGACCGCTCTTAGGCGTTCATTGGCGGTCGGCCTGATTGCGGTTCGTTATGGGTATTGTCCCGTCCAGCCATGAGATCTCTTGCCCTCTTAGGCACCTTGCTGTCATGTTCCTTGCCGTCAAACCCTAATCACACACCGCATTTCACATTCGGCGGGGCCATCAATTGTTTTAAACATTTTGAACCGACCCTGTGAACAGCACACTGCAACGCTGCCAACAAATGAGGTAATTTTACGCGCAAGGCATGCCCGTTTCAATGAGCTACGGCGATTTGGGCCTCTAAGAATTGCCCTCGTACATCACAGCTTGCAAGTGGTATAATATGGGACAAGCAATGTTGCAACCTAAATGCCAACACAGCTTCAGTGTCTCTATGGTGGTAGAATATTCCAAGTTCCCGTTCACATAATTTTATATTTTCGGTTATCTGAGAAGCAGACATCATGAGCGACCCAGGGGTAAATGTGGCACACCTTTGGAAGACGGAAGCTAGAAGGTCTATTTCCGGCCAACTCATAATGTTGGAGTTCTGGTCTTCTATCAAGCCAATGTACCTCATCTGGAGTGTTTTGGGTCTTGCACCATACAAACTGAACAAGATATACAACACATATGTAATTACTGGAAACAAATATTGGACATTTATTGCAGTGGTAATACTGACAATCTTCGCATGTGGTGCGCGAATGTATGAAATTAAAAAGGGCATGACTGTTTTTGCCAATAAAGCGGAAGTTACGCATAACCTTTTATTTCTTGCGCAATACATTGGTTGTGTCGTAGCAATGGTTTCTATTCGTTTATCAAATATGCCGCGTATACTGCGAAGTATGCTAGCAATAGACCAGACAATCTTAAACAGCTACTCACAAAGAGTATATAGCAGTACAAGAAAACTGGTGATAGCAGAAGTGGTAGTAATTATTGCATTGTGGTTGATTCCCGCTATCATACAACCATTTATTAGGTCACGAACTTATTACTTCTACATGAAATGGAGCAATTGACAACTCTTGTAAGTAATATCTTTATGATACAATTCATAACGCTACTCTGTATCTGAAACATCGTTTGAAGATATTCTGCGTGGAATTGAAAACAACCTTTTCTGCAGATGTATCCAGACAAATGAAGAACTCCAGTAAAATTCGTCAACTTCGTCAACTGTACGCAGATATCGTCAACCTTAACCAATTATTGAATTCTACCTATGGGATTCCAATAATAATGCACGTTTTGGAAAGTTTGTTTGGCTTCACATTCTATAGTTATTATTTATACACACAAGTTTCACAACCCTATCATTATATGCTTCACACTTTTCTCTTTCGGATTGTGCTATACACAATTTGGATCGTGATTGTGACAACCACTGGGCAGCTGTTGTGTAGTGGGTTAAAGAGTTTGGTAACAAAAGTTCACTACCTTATGACCCTGGAAACGCTTGACCCAGCAAGTATTCGGGAACTTGAATCCCTTGCACAGCAACTCGATACAACTGAAATAAAAATGAGATCAGAAGGATTCCTTAATATACACTTGAATTTGTTGTGTGGCATTTTTGGGACATCGTTAACGTGTGTTATCATTCTGGTACAAACTAATTGAAAGGTAGAATCAGACTAACTTGCAATACCACAGACGGAGTGCAATCACGGATCTTGGGATTTCCACGCAGCTGCTCAAATCAATTGAACTGTCATGGCAATAGGTAATTAAATTATCAACTGATTCACACTTTCCCTCGCGTACTTAAATTAGTTTTTGTAATTAATTTTACAAATGCTCTGTTAGTAGCATCATATTTCAAAATATTAGATCGATCAATATTACATCTTACCGAGTATGTAGATTATTTTTATTAACTGCATGTTAAATAATTAAGAAATAAACTTGTTCCAAAAAAATGCCAGCATTTAATGAAACCTGGTCCCCCCAGTAATTGAAAAAGTACATATTTCTTCAGAGGATTTATTGTCATTATTTCATATAATACTGAAGGTAAATATTATGTCTATATTTTGTAACATATTGAAACATACATGTGCAATAGGTAACACTAGTATTCAGTATTATCAATAGTTATGGTACATAATGTAATAAGTAAATATATTGTGAGAAAATGAGACCTTCCAACTGAGAGCCGCTCTTACAACTGTCGTCGTCGTTCTGTTGCCAGGCTGAGAACAGCCCGAGGTGGGTCATACGTATACCTGCCCATTTAGGGCACTCAGCCTTGGCACCTCCAATAGACTGAAAAACAACAAATATACAGATGGTTGATAATTGCACTAGCAAGGTCTTTGTAAATTCAAATATAATTGCTATCAATTAGTTTAATGGTAGCACTTTATTTTATCAAACATTTAGATGTAGTAAAAACGTAATATGCAACTCCCTTTATCGCTAGAAAGGATATTTATAATTTTCTTAATGTTCTTAAGGGTACTATATCTTACACTATCGGTCAATATCTTACACTTCTACTAATCTGATAAGAGCACAAGACATTTTCATAGCTGTTCGCTTCGCTACAGTCAGTCATTATTGTTAGGTGCTCCGAGGTGGTATGGTCACATGCACTGCGAGGAACAAGGTAGGGTAAGGTCTCATTGTTTGCACTTCAAGTATTTCCTCTATTTCTAGCACCTCCCAGTGTAACTATACAATCTACTATGTTCCTTACAAAACCCCACACCGACATTTTAGTTGAAACCTCTTGATTTGCATGTTCTGAATCCAAAAGAAACATTTTACTATAGAACACCTAGGTATATGAGCTATCTCAGCTTCAAACTATCTAGCTTAGGAATAAAAAGTCTTGCGATGCATTCACGTGACTTTCCCTACAACGAACTATTCTTACAAAACCTTATTCTTTTATCTACTACACGTTAATCGCATAGAATTTTGTCGAAATGACTTTATTCCACAATCCATGTAGATACAATGAGAATAGAGGAACATACTGGGCTTAAGCGCTAGTCGAATCCCTTAAGGGACGGTCACTTTGTGATGGCTTTGATATTTCATTTTCTTTGTACGACAAAGGTATGAAAAAACAAATAAAATCTTTCAATATGAGCATTGTATAGGTATTGGAAAATTGATTCAGTAACAAGAAATAATTCCGAAACTGTTACTTTCACAAAAAAATGTCAAATTATATGCTTTACGGATGTAGTAAGAATTTCTCTCCCTCTTTCGGTTTACGAGGTATGCAAAATTCATCTAAACTAAAGGGGATTTCAGAGCCTATTCCCAGAAAATTGAAGATGTACATTTAATTTGTATAAACATATCTCAAACATGTGGTATTTTAATAAAAATCGTTAGTTATTTATAGAAAATAAACAAATTTGAAAAGTTTTCAACGCAAAGAGTAATAGATACCTCAACCTCGACCTTATCTATAACTTCTCATACTTGGGTTTCCTCCTTCCCTCCCTCTCGGGTTTCCTCCTTCCCTCCCTCTCGGGTTTCCTCCTTCCTTCCCCCTCTCTCTCCCTCCAATCCCTCCCTCCCTTCCCTCCCTTTCTTCCTCCCTTCCCTTCTTTCCTTCCCTCCCTTCCTTTCTTTCTTTTTGTTTTACTGGTCCATAAATCTTCCTCGTTATTTTCCTTTCGCATCTTTCCTTCATAATCCAAGCTTCACATTCGTATTGGTTTTACCATAGTATAATATATCTGAAATTTAGTTTCTTTCAACAGGTAGATACTGTGCTTTTATTCCTTTGACCAAAGCAACGAAACAGCTATTACCTCTTATATCTTTGCTACAATTGTTATCATAGCTGACTCTAAACATTCAAATGTTTCTACTTGCTTATAATTTACTCAATTTATTTATATTTCATTGCTCAAACTCCTTGTTTTGGAGGAGTTCATACACATTGCTTTATTCACATTTACCTTTAATTCTAAAATCCTTGAGTAATGGGTACCACCTAAATACAAATACAACTTCAATGATGTGCCAATAAAAGGCCTTACTTTAGTTATATAATTTCCTTCATACAATTATTCTGAACTTTCAGTTACCTGAGCAGCAGACATCATGAAGGCAATAAAGGTGACAGATGTTTGGGAAAAGAATGCTGGAAGATCGACTTTTAACTATTTTACAGGAGAAATAACGTTGGATTACTGGTATTCTAACAAACCACTGAACCTCATCTCGAGAGTTTTGGGACTTGCTCCATACAAACTCAAGAAGACATGCAACACGTATGTAATTGTTGGAAGCAAACTGTGGACATTGATTGCGGTGCTGATTCTGACCATTTTCCAGTGTGTAGCACCCATGTATGAAACTCTGCAAGGCGCAAATTTTTTTGCCGATAGATCCTTAGTTACGTATAGTTTATTGTCACTTTTTCAATATGTTGGTTGTCTCATGACAATGGTTTGTGTTGGTTTTTCTAATATGCCACGTATATTCAGATGCATGCTTGCTATAGACAAAACACTCTTAAACAGCTATTTGCGAGAACAAGTATATAGCAGTTGGAGAAAACTGGTGATCGCAGAAGTGTTAGTAATCATAGCATGTTGGCTTACTCCCACTATCATACAACAAGTGATGCCACATAAAACTTCATTTCTTATATTTCAACTACAGCAGACGAAAACTGTAATAAACACTATCGTCTTGATACAGTTCATAAACCTTAATATGTATCTAAAACATAGATTGAAAATATTTTCTAAGGAACTGGAAACTACCGTTACTGCAAGTGTGTCGTGTGCATCCAGAGGACGAAGTCACTCCACTACAGTTCGCCAATTTCGTCAACTTTACGCAGATATAGTTAACATTAGCGAATTATTGAGTTCTACATATGGGATTCCAACAATAATGCATGTGTTGGAAAGTTTGTTTGGTTTAACATTTTATTCTTTCTATATATACATACAAAGACGTCTCATTTTAACCTTTCAGACCGTCATTTATATAATTTGGATCGTGATGATGACAACCACTGGACAGCTGTTATGTAACGAGTTAAAGCGTTTGGTAATAAACGTTCAGTACCTTATGACCTTAGAAACACTTGACCCAGCAAGTATTAGTGAACTTCAAGCTCTCGCACAACAACTGAATGCAACAGGAATAAAAATGACATCAGGAGGATTTCTTACTATAGACTTTAATCTATTGTGTGGCATTTTTGGGACGTGGTTAACATATGCTATCATTCTGATACAGACCAATTAAACATTGCAAAGATAGAATCAGACAAACATTAAATGGCATAGTGAGATTTGAAACACGATCCTTTGATTTCTGTGCCTCTGTTCTAATCAAGTAAGCTATCATAGTAACATTCCGATGCGAAATTAACTTCTCTGATTCACATTTTGGTAGTGGACTCTTCGAAGTTCTGTAACTAAGTTTTAAATACCGTACCTCAATGACAATGTAAAACAATCCCTACAATTAGGTGAATAAACACTCCTTAATGATAATATTTCGCAAAAGTGTGTGTAGGCCTAAGTTGAAGTAATAGAGGTTAAATACTGTGGATTTGAATTTGTCAGTTTCATTCTTCAACTATAGTTTAACCACGGCTTCTGTGAACGTACAATTAGCTAATTAGTGAGTTACTTAATATTTTAACACTAACTAAATTCTATTTCATATGTGCCAGTCAAAAAATTTAAGTGGTGAAAAATTAACATAAATACGTGTATTCATGGGATCGTCTCCTTAGCTCGGTGTAGTGTTGCTGTTTCCCAATCAGGAGACCCTGGTTCGATTTCCGGTACCGGGGTGGGTATTCTCAACCTCTGTAGGACCTGGTCAGGAGTACACTCAGCCTCATGGGATCCTGAGGAGCCAAATGAGCAGCTACTTGTTTGAAAAGTAGCAATCCTTGTAAAGAGCGTATGACCGGACAGACGTTAGCGCTGACCACGTCCCGCCGCCAGTACTGCACTCCTGCCATGACGCCTGTGATGGACAGAGGTGGGTGACGCAGTGGTAAGGCGGTAGGTCTTGGGACGGAAAGAGCTGTTGCACCTCGGTATTATCATTATCATCATTATCATTATCATTATTATCATTGTGATTATTATGGTTATTTATTATGTTCCATATATATTCGTAGTTACATCCACAAGCTATAGTTCAAGCTAAATAAAAATGTTCAGACAATCAAAGTCTTAGAAAACATAAATATATTAGAACACGTTTTTAATGGAATTCATTAACAACTATAGGTATAAAAAAATGGTTGTTGATTCCACCAAAGTCACACGGATCACAACGTATTCATTCGTACACAGTATTTTCAAGAACACAAGCAATTTGACAAGTGACGGTGGGAACGCTACACGAGTGAAGTTATTTTTCTACACTTTTATTTTGGTGTAATCATCTAAAATCAAACATCGTCTGCGAAAACGGCTGCTGAGTTTGATGCTACTAAGCATATGCGACAACTGTGAGTAAAGGTAAAAGTGAGGCTTACTCCTACTACATTTTATTCTATTTGAAATATCATCTCTGTTGATTTTTAGCTTTAGCTTAACCTAAATAACAGAAGCAAACTAATCGCTTCATGGCCATCTCTAACAGAGGTAGGCAAGAGGATACCAACCTAAAGAAAGAAAATGCAGCTAACATCGACTGTCCTAACCTGAATGTGACCAATACTGATTCTAACAACGTTACTTATACTAATGGTTCTAACAACGTAAAAATGGCATCACTGAACACTGATAATGATACTCCTAATAAGCAAACACACAGATATCCAAATGAAGTAAAGAAATCCCCCACTAATGAACTTGCGCCACCTACGAAACCAAGCTACTCTGGCATAACTGTGTCAAACCTTTCAAAAGAACAGTCAATAATAATTGAATCTCATGAGAGCATTACCATCAAAGACTACATTCCTGCGCTAGGGAAACTTATTAACCCAAGCAATATACGCTGTTTCCCGTATATCAAACGTAAGAATGTCTATTTTCCTATCCAGTGGAAAATATGCAGAACAAACTGCCACAAAGCACTCCAAAATTCTCATCGATAATGTTTTATTAGAAATCAGACCCCTACTAACAAAGAATAAGAGTAATTCTGTCCAATGTATGTTCGGTTATCCCTAATTACACTATAGAAGAAGAATTAAGTAAACTAGGCATCAGGATAATGTCAAAAATATCGCCAATCAGAGATGGTGTATCAATCCCAGGATTTTCTCACATATTACGCTTTCGAAGACAGATGTTCGTTCACAATGAAGACTTTCACAAGCTCCCTGAAATTCTTCAAATTCAACTTGATGAGACAAATTACTTTATTTACCTTTCGTCTCATATTCCCTCCTGCTTTCTTTGTAAAAGTGGGGAACATTTAGCAAAGTTCTACTCTAAAAGCAACCAAACACCCAAAAGTAGTCTTTCTGATCTCTCCCATAGCACATCTGATGGAAATCTATATTCTTCTGAATTTTCCGTCCTTAACAAGAAATTATCAGATCAAAAATCTATAGATGAAGAGAATATATCCATCTCTTCACATCCAGTAAGGGAAAACGCCTCCCGATGCACTCAAGGTACAAATCCTATGGACAGACCGGATGAAATTCAAGTTACTTCAAAACTCTCTGAGCCAAACACAGATGCTAGTCTCTCTACACAGATAGGGAACTCCAAAACTCCTGTCGGTCTGGGTGGCTCAGTTGGTTAGACGCTGGTCTACTGATCTAAAGGTCGCGGTTTCAAACCCAGCCCAGACCGATGGTTTTTAAGTGTGCTTAAAAACTACATCTGCAGGTCAGTACATGGGGACTCCTGTGGGACAAAATTCCGGCACATCGCCGACGCTGATGTGGTCCTGGCAATTAGCAGCGTCGTTAAACAACATGAACATAAACCCCAAAACTCCTGTTCACATGTAAACCCAACCTTACAGATCTAAAAGACCAATTTCAGTAACCAGGAAAGAAACTACCGGGACTGATGAACTTAGAAACCTTCCAATTCAATCTACTGCAAATAAACAGATTTCTACATCTAAACCTAACCGATCTAAGAAGCCTAAAAAGAAAATACGTAGTATTTCAACCAGTAAAACAGGTAGTGGTAACCGAACCAAGCTCCTTTCCAATCAATTATTTACAACTTCTAAGCTTCTTTGAGAACACAATAGGGGTTGCCGATGTATTCTCAGTTGCAACTTACTACTTACAACATAGTACTCTTAGCTTGTGCGATTAAAAAGCTGCACCCTCACTTTCCTAACAATGGTATAAAAAACAGATGCACGCGCGTTGTTAGAAAATTACTCAAGGCTGCAATCAAAACAATGGAATATTCAAGCGATGAATCTTCTTATCTTACACAATAATGATCATAAAGCTTCTTGGAATTTTTATTCTTCTTTATGGCCTCATCAATAATTCGGTGGAATATTAACGGCTTTCAACCACAAATCGAATATTTAGAACTTCTAATAAATCGTCACCTGTCTGAGGTCATTTACCTCCAAGAAACAAACTTTAAAAACAGTTTTCTTTCCAATTTAAAACAATTTAAAGTGTACTACAAAAACCGTACAACTGCCCTTCACGCAAGCGGAGGTGTGGCAAACTAGTGTAAAACAACTTGAATACCAGAGAAATCCCACTAATCACAGACTTGGAAGCAATAGCCATTGTAGCAAATCTACCTTCGTCAATCTGGATCTGTAATATTCACATTCCAAACAGCTATGTACTTCATAGTGAGGCTTTAAATGGCTAAATCCATCAACTACCAAAACCCTATCAATGGTACTAAACAATGTACATGCAAAAATGGATACAGACATTGTCATCAGTTAGCAGTAAAGTTCATGAAGCTCACTCCGGCTGTACAAAGCCTTTTCTGTATCTCCGAAGACCGAAAAGAAGACATGAAGTTAACATCACTCGACTTAGAATTGGACACTCCAAACTAACACATCAAGGACCAACCTCCGAATTGTACCAACTGTAATATTCCTCTAACCATTCGACATATCCTTATAGGTTGCCCACAGTACAACAGATATAGACAGCAAGCCGGCATTTCCAGTCTTCATCATGCAGTCAATACATCAAATATGATCAACAAGACTACAGTTTATGATGAATATAAAACTTTCTAATTTACTGTAAATGTCAACATAATTTAGTATATGTATAATTGTTAATATCCACAGTTTATTACTATGTATGGGCGTGATACGATCGCGCTCTCAAAACGACCGTGTATAAAAGAACACAAGAACATAATTTAAAAGTAACTTTAAAATATACTATGGATGGATATTGGTACATTTGGGGCACTTTGGTAATGAAATGGCGGACTAACTAGCGAAAGAGACCGCAAATGATAACGGGCTAGAAATACGCTACAATAAAATGCCAAAATGTCCTATGTACTCTACATTGTGTACAATGGAATAATTTTTAGAAAAACTTCACAGTTAAATGTCACCTCGCTACCTAAATTGAAATATTTAAATCAAATATATCGGTAACAAATCATATTTATTAACAAGGTTATATTTTAAAACTTTCAAAGTATTTGTAGTACCTAGTTGCTTAGTGGTAAAATTACAAGTAAGTACGTCTTTATTTATAACTACTTAGTTTCTTGTGTATGTTCTTTCTTGGCGTATTAATTTAGTATGTTTGTCGGCATCTCGGGTCCTTACATCTGCAGTTCTAACTCAAGCAATATTACATAAACCATCTTATATATAGGCATTGGCGACGGAAAAGCTATTATTTTCTTATATATAAATGAATAAATCTTTAATATGTCACCTTTATTCCTATTTACAATTATTTACACTGTTCTGGAATTAAGATGCATTGGTTATTTACTTTTTCCTTGCAGATTTCAGATATATTCTTTTCGCATTTTTTCAAAGCGTTGTTTGTTTTTTCCTCGACACAAGACTATCGTCACAAGAGGCCGTGACAGCAAAGAACTCATTTTTTAAACGTTCTCCGATATACATCAATAATCTGAATTCAAAAGACGCTCACCGTACATAACGGATAAGTAGAACGTGTCTACTAAATATGCTTTCTCGTATGTTAACAATTAAACGAGTATAACAAGCGGGTTAGTAAGACATTATTGAAAATCCTTCGCTAACCTCAAACACGCCATTTCACACAGCAAACTAGTGTACACCATCAGAAGCAATGGCAGCTGCTGAGTACAGCAGTCTACCGTCTCACAACGTCGACACAACCACCATGAACAACAGCACTACAAGAAACTCCAGCTATGCTACAGTTACTCAGACTTCTCCCAAGAAAGAAGAAGCTATCATCATCGACTCCCATGAGGGTCTTACCGTCAGGGACTATGCTCTCGCAGTAAGTAGATTAACCGATCCAAGTAACATAAAGTTTATCTCACGGATCTCTAACTCCAGAATATGCATATACCTAACGTCATCTAAAGTAGCAGAATTACCAAACATCCTAAAATAAATAAAAACAATGTTACTATTCAGGTCCGTCCTCT
Source organism: Tenodera sinensis (assembly GCA_030765045.1). Classification (NCBI taxonomy): domain Eukaryota; kingdom Metazoa; phylum Arthropoda; class Insecta; order Mantodea; family Mantidae; genus Tenodera; species Tenodera sinensis. The sequence goes on from CM060970.1 coordinate 53,893,169, forward strand.
AATTACTCCAAACAAAATAATCGTTCTTTCAAATGTGTGTCCAGTTATACCAAACTCACTCATAGAAACTCAGCTAAATGCATATGGAATTAAACTAATGTCAAACATTACCTACTTAAGAGCTGGCATTTCAGAGCCAGGACTTTCCCATATCCTTAGTTTCAGACGTCAGTTTTATATTCCACCCAATGATGTGGAGAAATTACCTCCAAGCATACAGATCCTATATGAAGGCACTAAATATTGGATATACCTAACAGCGGATACCCCTACCTGCTTCATCTGCAAGCAGGAAGGCCACTTTGCAAAACATTGCCGTGAAGCTGACGGTATACAAGAAACTACTCCTCAGGTCTTAAACAAAGACATGTTTCCTAAATTGCCTATCGCTAACAAAAACCTCCAGGACCGTCCCCCTTCCCCTCCTAAAGAAAAAGATACTGAACAGCAGCAATCACCTAACCTCACTTCTACCCCTGAGCCCATCCTGCCATTTCAAGACGAATGCAGCAATTCCCCAGAACCTACGCTAATGGAAACACAAACAAGACCCAAACGACCAATATCAAACAGCACAACTGATACGGAGGATAATGCTTATGGAAAAGAAGCGCGGCACCTCCTCGCTTCACAGCAGGCTAAGAAGATTAAGAAAGCAAACCTTACTTCGTCAATAGCTGAATCTCTCAGACCAATTAAAAATGTTATCGAGGCAAACACCCAACATCATGCACTAAACTTCAGTCAGTTCCAAAGCTTTATGGAAAACAGTGTTGGAGTAACAAACATTACTCCCATAGCTTTGGAATACACTTCAGATCTATAATCTCCAGTGAACACAATGAAAAAAGTCTATCCCTACTATACAGAGCGTAGTATAAAGACCAGAAGTAGTAAAATTAAAAAAAAAGCTGCTGGAATACATTAATCAAGTCAACAATGCCTCCGAGCGAACAAAATCGGTGTGTCGCGAAATAAATAAATAAAATAAATAAATAAGTAACTAAGTAAATAAATAAGTAACTAAGTAAATAAGTAAATCAATCAATCAATGGATGGATATTTAAATAAATAATCAAACAAAAAACCATCAACAATATAGTTGATTGACAGTTGCACTGAAGGTGTTAGCCCAATGTCTTCATATAAATGCAAATGGCGTTACCACCTATTAGTTCAATGATAGCAGTTTAATTAACATTAAAAGGGTAGTCGAAACATCAGATATAACTTCCTCTTACACAGCTAAGAGTAGTCGTGTTCCGTAATTTTCTAAAAGGTGTTTTGCGACATGTTTGTGTTACTAGTCAACACTTTGCTAATCTAATTAGAGCACAAAACACTCTCAAAGCTATTGACTTCGCCACAGCCAGTCCTTATTGATAGGTGCTCCGAGGTGGTATAGTATCACGTCCAGGGAAACGTAGGGTAAGATCTCAATATTTTCACCTTCTCCACCACCTACCCATTATAGGTAAAGGAAGTGTTTTATCTTGATATCGAAATTTCAGAAAAAAAATCTAAATGGGCTTTCAAAGTTATCACAAAAGCAAACAGAACATATACCAAATTTCATACTTTAATTACTCTATTTAAACTCAATAAGCGAAGCTTTTCAAAACACCCTCTCACCCACATTACTTCGTTACTTTCAATATTCTGAAAATCGCCTTAACGGCTTTCATATGACACTTTATTCAGCTTGACATTATCACAACTGTTTGTACATAAGTTTACATTGATTAACTCCTTTCTTCTGATAATAAACAAAAAAAACAAAAGAAATCCGTTCTCCCCTACGAAAACACAATGTGTCCACTTTCATTAACTTCGTGGTGTATATCCTTCAGGTGTTCGTCTGCCAGACACACCTATGCTGTTTGTTTCACACATCAAATTCTTGGGCCTTCACCTCGACAGAAAACTCACATGGCAGCACCATATTCGTTAGCTTCGTGTCTGCTGCGATCGTTCGCTTCGAGTGCTCCGGGTTTTATCTGGAGTATCTTCGGGCGGCGATCGCACTGTCATGGTGAGGCTGTGCCGTTCATTGCTCAGGTCCAAAATAGATTACGGCAGTTTCATTTATGGCGTAGCGTACGCCACTAAATTTCATTTTGTAAATTCTATACATCATTCTGGTATCCGTCTAGCTACTGGGGCTTTCCGCAGTACTCATGTTGCGTGTCTGTATGCGGACTGGCGAACCTCCACTGTCTATTCGGCGCTCGTTTTAGTTGTGTTCCTACGCGGCCCGGTTGGCAGCCGACGCCGATCACCGTATTTTAACCCTGTATTGCGCCCAGAACTTGCTCACCGTTATCTCTGGTATAGCACGATCTCTCGCCCAAGTGGTATTCGGTTTCGCGAGCTGCTTAATGCACACGCGCTCCGCATGCCTGCTGTCGAACGGCATTCTCTTGGCCGCTGTCCTCCACGGCAATTACAGCGTGCCCAGTTCGACCTGGAGCTTTCGACGCATGCAAAAGTAGCTACCCCTCCATCGTCAGCTTTTCACCGAGGCTCTGGGGCGTTACACACCGTTATTTGCCGATGGTTCCCAGGTGGATGGAGCTACAGAATGTAATTTTGTGCATTACGCTGAGACTCACAAGTACCGTCTTCCAGATTGCAGTTCCGTTTTTACCGCCGAGCTGTTCGTAGTCTTTTATTCCGTCCTTTTTATCCCCAGTTCCGTTCCTGGAAGTTTTGTTGTCTGCTGCGACTTTCTGAGGGCACTGCAGCCATTGCAACAGTTTAATGTCACGTCAGCATTAATTATGAAAATTCAGGCACTCGTTTTGCAGTTGCTCTCGCGTGGATACCAGACTGTGTTGGTATTCCCGACAATGAAGTGGCGGATGAGGCTGCTAAGCCTGCCTGCCATTTAGGAGGTTTTTACACGCAGTCTGCCTTACACGGATCTACAACGGTACTTCCGTCGCCATATGTCATCCGTCTGGCAGCAATCATGGGAAGCGTTGGATGGCACTCAATTGCGGACGATCAAGGACAACGTGCAACCTTGGATGACAACTTCAAGGGATACCAGGTGGGCAGAAGTCATCTTAGGCCGCCTCAGAGTAGGTCACACACGCATCACGCATGACCCATGTCCTCGTTGACTGCCCGCGTTACAGTCGTGAGCGCCAAGTGTTTGGCCTGCGTTCAACTTTGAAGTCCGTTTTAGGCGACGATCCGGTAGCTGTTAATACAGTGCTGCGTTTGTCGCCAGTAAGCAGATTTAACTTGTATTTTATTTCGATATTTTATTTTTACCTTTTAAATTTTTACCTGTTTAGCTTTCCAGATCAGGTTTTACGTTTTAATCGTTTTTAGCTTACCTTTTTAGACCGGCCTTACATTTTATGTGTTTTAGCTTTTCCGTTTTAATATTTAGTTTCGAATGTTAACTAGTAGTCCTTTTTCTTATCTTTTTGACTTGGGGCCATAATAACCTAGTTGTCGACGTGCCTTTAAACCTCACTCACTCCATATTGAATATTGGGATGGAATACAGTACTTCTTTTACTTACTGTACGTAACTCATAGATAAAGCAAAGCATGCTGTTGGTGAATACGAGAGTAATTTGTAAGGTAAATTCCGATGTTGTACACATATGAAACCGTTATAGATAAGAGGTAGAACTGGAACTTAAAAATTCAATGCCACAACTGGGATTTGAACCACAGGCTTTGCCCACACACGGCTTGTGTGTTTAAAAACACCAACAGTAAGTTTGTTGGCATAAATAAATAATAATTACCGTTATAGATAATTGCAAAACAATTAATTTTTTGTTTTTTTTTTTCAATTCCTTCCATCTTTCTTTATTTTTCTACATAGGTGCCATATATGTTTAAGCATTTCTCATAAGGTAGCAGAACCTTTTGTATTGGCGCCTATGAGGGTAAGCAGTTATTGGACAACTAATGGATAACTACTGGATAGCTGGTGAAAATTTTCAATCGTCGACCATTCATTCACGGAATTGACCAACTCTTAGGCGTTCATTGATAGTCGACCTGATCGGGTTCGTTATGGGTATTGTCCCGTCCAGCCATGAGATCTCTTGCCCTCTTACGCACTTTGCTGTCATGTTCCTTGCCGTGAAACCCTAATCACAGACCGCATTTCACATTCGGCGGGGCCATCAATTGTTTTACACATTTTGAACCGATGCTGTGAACAGCACACTACAACACTACCAACAAATGGCGTAATTTTACGCGCAAGGCATGTCCGTTTCTATGAGCTACGGCGATTCGGACCTCTAAGAATTGCCCTCGTACATCACAGCTTGCAAGTGGTATAATATGGGACAAGCAATGATGCAACCTAAATGCCAACACAGCTTCAGTGTCTCTATGGTGGTAGAATATTCCAAGTTTCCGTTCACATAATTTTATATTTTCAGTTATCTGAGAAGCAGACCTCATGAGTGATCCAGGGGTAAAAGTGGCACACTTTTGGAATACTGAAGCTGGAAGGTCTATTTCCGACCAACTCATAATGTTGGAGTTCTGGTCTTCTATCAAGCCAATGTACCTCATCTCGAGTGTTTTGGGTCTTGCACCATACAAACTGAACAAGATATACAACACATATGTAATTACTGGAAATAAACATTGGACATTTATTGCAGTGGTAATACTGTGGTTCACAAATGTATGAAATTAAAAAGGGCATGTCTGTTTTTGTCAATAAAGCTGAAGTTACGCATAACCTTTTATTTCTTGCACAATACGTTGGTTGTGTCGTAGCAGTGGTTTCTATTAGTTCATCAAATATGCCGCGTATACTGCGAAGTATGCCAGCAATAGACCAGACAATCTTAAACACCTACTCACAAAGAGTATATAACAGTACCAGAAAACTGGTGATAGAATTGGTAGTGATTATTGCATTGTGGTTGATTCCCGCTATCATACAACCATTTATTACGTCACGAACTTCATTACTTGTACATGAAATGGAGCAATTGACAACTCTTGTAAGTAATATCTTCGTGATACAATTCATAAACGCTAATCTGTATCTGAAACATCGTTTGAAGATATTCTGCGTGGATTTGAAAACAACCTTTTCTGCAGATGTATCCAGAAGAATAAATCACTCTACTAGAATTCGTCAACTTTGTCAACTTTATGCAGATATCGTCAACCTTAACCAATTATTGAATTCTACTTATGGGATTCCAATAATAATGCAGGTTTTGGAAAGTTTGTTTGGCTTAACATTCTATAGTTTTTATTTATACACACAACTTTCACAACCATGTCATTATATGCTTCACACTTTTCTCTTTCGGATTGTGCTATACACAATTTGGATCGTGATTGTGACAACCACTGGGCAGCTGTTGTGTAGTGGGTTAAAGAGTTTGGTAACAGAAGCTCACTATCTTATGACCCTGGAAACGCTTGACCCAGCAAGTATTCGGAAACTTGAATCCCTCGCACAGCAATTCGATACAACTGAAATAAAAATGAGATCAGGAGGATTCCTTAATATAGACATAAATTTGTTGTGTGGCATTTTTGGGACGTCGTTAACGTATGTTATCATTCTGGTACAAACTAATTGAGAGGTAGAATCAGACTAACTTGCAATACCATAAACGGAGGGCAATCAGTTGAACTCTCATGGCAATACGTCATTAAATTATCAACTGATTCACACTTTCCTTCACGTTCTGAAATTAGTTTTTGAAATTAACTTTACAAATACTTTGTTAGTAGCTTTATATTTAAAAATATTAGGTCGATCAAATATTACTTATCTATTCCTTTACACAAGCATGTCGGTTAAGCTAGAAAGGTGAATACGATGACATTAAATGTTTGTCTGATTCTATATTTTCAACTTTAGTCTAACCACGGTATGTATGAAAGAATAAGTGATTAATTCATATACATAGAAGTTAAAACATTTTCTGCACAAGTCTGTCAAAAATATAAATAGCGATAAATGAATGTGAGAGGTAGAATTAAAACTGAAAAATTCAATGCCACAGTTGGTATCTGAACCACAGATCCTCCGCTTACCAGGCGGGTGCCAACATTATTTATGATGTGAAACTGCCAACATTTAATGAAACCTGGTTCCCTCAGTAATTGATACATATAATAAACAGTACATATTTCTTCACAGGATTTATGGTCATTATTTCATGTAATGCTGAAGGTAAATGTTATGTCTGTATTTGGTAAAGTATTGAAACATACATGTGCAGTAGGTAACACTAGTGTGCAGTATTATCAATAGTTATGTTACATGATATAATAAATAAATATATTGTGATAAAATGAGAGACGGAACCTTTTATTTCATTTTATTTTAAAGCTGAATTGTAATTCATAGTTCGAGACCTTCCAAATGAGAGCCGCTGTTACAACTAACTTCTCTGTCGTCGTCGTCGTCGTCGTCGTCGTCGTTGTCGTCGTTCTGTTGGCAGGCTGAGAACAGCCCGAGGTGGGTCACACGTATACCTGCCCATTTAGGGCACATGTCTCTGGGATCAAATTGGGACTACCTTAGAGAGGGGCGGTCGGTCTAACTACTCAGCCATGGCACCGCCAATAGAATGAAAAACAAATATACAGATGGTTGATAACTGCACTAACAAGGTCTTTGTAAATTCAAATATAATTGCTATCCATTAGTTTAATGGTAGCACTTTATTTTATCAAACATTTACACGTAGTAAGAATGTAATATGCAATTCCCTTTATCGCAAGAAAGATATTCATAATTTTCTTAATACTTTCTTAAGTATGCCATATATTTTCAGTATCGGTCAATATCTTACAATTCTACTAATCTAATTAGAGCACAAAACATTTTCAAAGCTGTTCGCTTCGCTACAGTCAGTCATTATTGTTAGGTGCTCCGAGGTGGTATGGTCACATGCACTACGACGAACAAGGTAGGGTAAGGTATCATTGTTTGCACTCCACAAGTATTTCCTCTATTTCTAGCACCTCCCAGTGTAACTAGACAATCTACTATGTACCTTACAAAAACCCCCACACCGACATTTTAGTTGAAACCTCTTGATTTGCATGTTCTGAACCCAAAAGAAACATTTTACTACAGAACATCTAGGCATATGAGCTATTTCAGCTTCGAACTATCTAGCTTAGGAATAAAAAGTCTTGCGTTGCATTCACGTGACTTTCCCTACAACGAACTATTCCTACAAAATCTTACTCTCTTATCTAATACACGTTAATCGCATAGAATTTTGTCGAAATGACTTTATTCATATTACATGTAGGTACAATGGGAATAGAGGAACACCTAGGCTTAAGCGCTAGTCGAATCCCTTAAGAGACGGTCACTACGTGATGGCTTTGATATTTCGTTCTCTTTGCACGACAACGGTATGAAAAAATGAATAAAGTCTTCCGATACGAGCATTGTATAGGTATTATAAAATTGATTCGAGTAACAAGAAATAATTCGGAAATGGTTAGTTTTACAAAGAATGACAAACTATGTGCTTCATGAGATGCTTCCTACGTAGTAAGATATACTCTGCGTCTTTCGGTTTACGAGGTATGCAAATGCCATCCAAACTAAAGGGGATTTCAGAAGCTGTTCCCATGAAGTTCAAGATATGCATTTAATTTGTATTAAAATATCTTAAACATAGTATTTAACCGCCTGTTCATTCCTGGATTATGCTGTAGACACACACACACACACACACACACACACACACACACACACACACACACACACACACACACACACACACACACACACACACACACACACACTTTCTCTACTTAATTCAGAGGGGATTAAAACTTGATGTCAGTGAATATAACATGGTTTATAAGGTGCAACTCCGACTATCTGAGGCGCTATTACCGAAGCCAAATCTGTACAACGCTAAATTATCTTTCAATGCAGTTATTCAACGTTAAGTCGTGCCAATCCACGCGAGTACATAATTTTAAGGTTACACATCTGAGACTTGCAAATATATTAGGTTATGCAGCAAATTTTATAGTTCCTGATAAATGCCTATAATTAAAGTGGGTTATTTCAGGTTATGTCAACTTCATTTCGACAAATCAACGCAGTTGTTAAGCTGCTATTTTTGTTTATAGGGTTCAGTAGAAGTACAGCCGTGGACATCCTCTCTTTCAGTATAGTATACCGCGTTTAACAATGGCGGATGGAGCACATAAAGACATAGGGAGAAGGAAGCCTCTCCTTGTATTAGTAAATGCAGCAGGCTTTTCTGCTAGTGAAGCTGCACCTGCTATTGTAGTTGCGTCACTTACAGCGCACAGTGGGCAAGATTATCTAGGGGAGAGATTGAATGCCGTGGTCCCTGCAGCCTAAAGATATCCCGATACGATACAAATACATGGCCTCATAATTTGATCACGATCGTGTATCTTGTGCTGTTTGGACTGCATATCGACATGTATATTGTGGAACCCTTTCGATGCAATTAACAGTCCACAACGCACGAAAATATTTCAAAATATTTTTATTCCGTCGGTAAGGATGGGGTATCCTGATGAAATTAGGAATTCATAACTATCATCCTGTCCGCCCGCCTCGGTAGTGTGATGGTTAGCGTGTTCGAATCTCGCTTAGGGTAAGGTTTTTTTCCGAGGTTTTCCCTACCCTGAGAAGACGAATGTGGGGTAACTTAAAGCTCCATGGACCTCGGGCTCATTTGAGCATCATTTCACCCATTTCATTCATTCGTCCAATATGATACAATGTTGGAGAACGTTAATGGAAAAAAAATATATCATCCTGTCCCATCAGGCCAAAAGTTTTCATTTGGAATCTCGGAAAGGTAAGACATTAGAATTATAGACTCGCCTCTCTGTTTATCAGATTTGAACCCAATTGAAAATACAAAAGGGAGCTGTAGTTGAATTTCCGTGCATATGCAAGAAGCACAAGAGATGGCTGGTGGCACTCTTTTTTAGCATTAATTCTTTCATACTTCACTATGACAATGATCAATTTCCAGGAATGTTAAGTCGTCAATTAAGGTAATTTCGCTTCAGTCTGCACTCATTGCAAACATTCACTAAAATAACAATATTGATTATTGATCAATATCACATAAGTCGGAAAGATAATGGGAAATCGCCTTAATATGTCGCTTTTATCGTTAATGCGGAAAAAGGGTGCCCCTAGAGAGGGCTTATGGACACAAATTCAAGAATCCGGGTGTATCTCGTCCGCGTTATTAATCCCTCGTGCAGCATCTGTTCATGGGCCAAAACGAGGCTCAGTGCACCCCGTGCCACTACTCCCATCGGGGAAAATCCCCACGCCTGTACCGGGAATCGAACCCAGGTCCACACCAGAGGCAGGGGCGCTACCACTGCACTAAGGAGGCGGCCCCTCCACTTTATTACAGGGATTTAACTTCATCTATACCCTAAAATTGAGAGTAGTTATACTGCGGCCTCGTACTCCCGATATTAATTTTATTTGTTATGCGTTGTAGCTTTAGAAGGTAATAATGTACTTGAATATATTGCTTTAGCTATTTAAAACGAGTGTTGTAGTACAATTATGCTTTGACTTCATTATATACATAGAGCTTCAAATACTAGAGTCACATTAAGGTCAGAATATGTTCTACATCCTGTCATAAACTTAATACAATAAAATATGGCAAGAATAAAGGCAATATCCGAATCGAGGAGCTTATGAGCAGGGCGATATTGTATCGTGCTCTGTTTTCAGCAGTTTACAACTTGACCATTGCGTTCACATCATTCTGCAGATTTTGCATGTGCATTGTCAAGACTCCTGTCAGTGTCCCCTGAACGGCACATGGAATCTTGGATATAACTCGTATACTTCCTCCACAGCGGTACACCGAAGGCATTTTTGAGTTGTACAATTAGTATGACAGTGCGACTCAGCACCTTATATTTTGTTAGCACAATTTGTATGCCTCTATGATTGTGCATATTTTCACTCATTCGGTGACCCCGGTCCACTTTGCCTCTAATAATCGGAGTTCTAGTACTGCTCTTCTTCCACTGGAATACAGCTCTTAAGGTACTTCCTTAATAATGTCAGCCTACTCCTCGCTGTTTTTACTTTCTCTACTGGTAAGTAGAAGGAAGTATTGTATTCCACCCAAAATTTCGATGTCGAGATTTCACCGGAAATATGTTTTGAGATACCTTGAATCCAAAAAAAAAGTATTTTTAGGAAAAGGCCCGTGTGTGTGTGCGTGTGTGCGTGTGTGTGCTCGCGTGCGTGCGTGTGTGTGTTTGAGAGAGAGAGAGAGAGAGAGAGAGAGAGAGAGAACAGCACAACTCAAAAACAAAAAGTCGTAGGTCCTCCAGACAGTCCAGCTGCGTCAACCTCGGCCTTCCTCTATATCTTCTCCCACTTGGGTTTCCTTCCTTTCATCCTTTTTGTTTTACTGGTCCATAAATCTTCCTCGGTATTTTCCTTTCCCATCATTCCGACAGCAGTTTTCTTTCTTCCTTCATAATCCAAGCTTTACATCCGTATTAACTTTATTATTGTATAATATATCTCAAATTTAGTTTGTTTCGACAGTTACCGTGTTTTTATTACTTTGATCAAAGCAAGGAAACAGCTATTACCTCTTTTATATCTTTGCTGCAGTTCTTATCATAACTGACCCTAAATATTTAAATGTTTCTACTTCCATTCATTGATATTTCATTACTCAAATTACCATTTTGGAGGAGCTCATGCACATTGCTTTATTCACATTTACCTTGAATCCCAATTTCCTTGAGCAATGGGTACTACCTAAATACAACTTCAATGATGTGCTGCTATGAGACTTTACCTTAGTTATATAATTTTCTTGACACAACTGTTCTGCACTTTCAGTTACTTGTGAAGCAGACATCATGAAGGGAATAAAAGCGACCGATGTTTGGGAAAAGGATGCTGGAAGATCGACATCTAACCGTTTTACAGGAGAAATAATGTTGGACTACTGGTATTCTATCAAACCACTGTACGTCATCGCGAGAGTTTTGGGACTTGCTCCATACAAACTCAAGAAGACATGCAACACGTATGTAATTGTTGGAAGCAAACTGTGGACATTGATTATGGTGCTAATTCTGACAATTTTCCAGTGTGTAGCACCCATTTATGAAACTCTGAAAGGCAGAAATTTTTTTGACAATATGTCTTTAGTTACATATAGTTTATTGTCACTTTTGCAATATGTTGGTTGTCTCATGACATTGGTTTCTATTGGTTTTTCAAATATGCCACGTATATTCAGATGCATGCTTGCTATAGACAAAACACTCCTAAACAGCTTTTTGCGAGAACAAGTATATAGCAGTTGCAGAAAACTTGTGATCGCAGAAGTGGTAGTAATCATAGCAAGTTGGCTTACTACAACTATCACACATCAACTGATAGCACATCATACTTCATTTTTTCTACATCAACTGCAGGAAACGAAAAATCTAATACACAATATCATCATGGTACAACTCATAAACCCTAATGTGTATCTAAAGCAGCGGTTGAGAATATTTTCTGCGGAACTGGAAACTACCGTCACTGCAAGTGTGTCGTGTGCATCCAGAGGACGAAGACACTCCACCAGAGTTCGCCAATTTCGTCAACTTTACGCAGATATAGTTAACCTTAGCGAATTATTGAGTTCTACTTATGGGATTCCAACAATAACGCATGTTTCGGAAAGCCTGTTTGGTTTAACATTTTACTCTTTTTATTTATACACAGAGAGGCGTCTCATTTATGTCTTTCAGGCTGTCGTGTATACAATCAGGATTGTGATGATGACAGCCACTGGACAGCTGTTATGTAACGAGTTAAAGCGTTTGGTAATAAACGTTCAGTACCTCATGACTTTAGAAACACTTGACCCTGCAAGTATTAGTGAACTTCAAGCCCTCGCACAGCAACTGGATGCAACAGGAATAAAAATGACATCAGGAGGATTTCTTACTATGGATTTTAATCTACTGTGCAGTATTTTTGGGACATCGTTAACATATGTTATCATTCTGATACAGAGCAATTCAACATTGCAAAGTTAGAATCAGACAAACATTAAATGCCACAACGGAATTTGAAACACAATCCTGTGATTTCCGTGCCTCTGTGCTAATCAACTAAGCTTTCATAGTAAGATTCCCATGCAAAATTAACTTCCCTGATTCACATTTTGGTAGCAAACTTCTCGATGTTCTGTAATTAATTTTTAGATAACGTACCTCAATGGCAATGTAAAACACTACTTAATATTTTGCAAAAGTGTGTCTAGGCCTAAGTTGAAAAACTAGAGGTTAAATACTGTGGATTTGAATTTGTCAGTTTCATTCTTCAACTATAGTTTAAACACGGCTTCTGTGAACGTACAATTAGCTAATTAGTGAGTTACTGAATATTTTAACACTGACTAAATCCTATTTCAGAGGTGTCAGTCAAAAAATGTAAGTGGTGAAAAATTAACATAAATACGTGTATTCATGGGATTGTCTCCTTAGCTAAGTGTAGCTTTGCTGTTTCCCAATCAGGAGACCCTGGTTCGATTCCCGGTACCGGGGAGGGAGTTCTCAACCGCTGGGAGACCTGGTCTGGAGTACACTCAGCCTCATTGTATCCTGAGGGGTCAATTGAGCAGCTACTTGTTTGAAAAGTAGCGATCCTTGTAAAGACCGCGTAACCGGACGGACGGTGGCGCTAACCACGTCCCGCCGCCAGTACTGCACTCCTGTCATGACGCCTGTGATGGAAAGAAGTGGGTGACGCAGTGGTACGGCGGTAGGTCTTGGGACGGAAAGAGCTATTGCACCTCGGTATCATCGTTATTATTGTTATTGTTATTATTATTGTTATTATTGTTGTTATTGTTGTTATTGTTGTTATTGTTGTTATTGTTGTTATTGTTATTATTTTTGTTATTGTTATTGTTATTGTTGTTATTGATATTGTTATTGTTGTTATTGTTATTATTATTGTTTATTATTATTGTTATTATTGTTTATTATTATTGTTATTATTGTTTATTATTATTGTTATTATTGTTTATTATTATTTGTTATTACTGTTTATTATTATTTATTATTATTTATTATATTCCATACATGTTCCAAGTTACATCCACAACCTATAGTTCAAGCTAAATAAAAATGTTCAGGCAATCAAAGCCTTAAAAATATGCGTATATTAGAACATGGTTTTAATGGAATTCATTAACAACTATAGGTACCAATAAACAAATAGTTACTGATTCCACCAAAATCCACGAACCACAATGTATTCATTCGTACACAATGTTTTCAAGAACACAAGCAATTTGACAAGTGACGGTGGGAACGCTACACGAGTGAAGTTATTATTCTGCACTTTATTTTGGTGTAATCATCTAAAATCAAACATCGTCCGCGAAAACGACTGCTGAGTTTGATGCTACTAAGTATATGGGACAACTGTGAGTAAAGGTAAAGGTGGGGCTTACTCCTACTTCATTTTATTTTATTTGCAATATCATCTCTGTGGATTTTTAGCTTTAGCTTAACCTAAATAACAGGAAGAGAAACTAATCGTTTCACGGCCACCTCTAACTGAAGTAAGACGATACCAACCTAAAGAAAGAAAATGCAGCTAACATCGACTGTCCTAACCTGAATGTAACCAATACTGTCTCTAACAACGTTACTTATACTAATAGTTCTAACAACGTAAAAATGACATCACTGAACACTTGATAATGGTACTCCTAATAAGCAAACACACAGATATCCAAATGAAGTAAAGAAATCCCCCACTAATGAACTTGCGCCACCTACGAAACCAAGCTACTCTGGCATAACTATGTCAAACCCTTCAAAAGAACAGTCAATAATAACCGAATCTCATGATGGGCATTACCATCAAAGACTACATGCTTGCGCTAGGGAAACTTATTAACCCAAGCAATATATACTGTGTTTCCCGTATATCAAACGGAGGAATATGCATTTTCTTACTCAGTGAAAAATATGCAGATTAAACAGCCACAAAGCACTCCAAAATTCTCATCGACAATGTTTTATTAGAAATTAGACCCCTACTAACAAAGAATAAGAGTAATTCTGCCCAATGTATGTCCGGTTATCCCTAATTACACTATAGAAGATGAATTAAGTAAATTAGGCATCAGGATGATGTCAAAAATATCACCAAACAGAGCTGGTGTATCAATCCCAGGATTTTCTCACATATTACGTTTTCGAAGACACATGCTCGTTCACAATGAAGACCTTCACAAGCTCCCTGAAATTCTTCAAATTCAACTTGATGGGACAAATTATTTTATTTACCTTTCATCTGACATTCTTTCCTGCTTTCTTTGTAGAAGTGAGGGACATATAGCAAAGTTATGCCCTAAAACCAACCAAAAACCTGAAAGTACTTTGACCTCTCCCATAGCACATCTGATGGAAATCTATGTTCTTCTGAATTTCCCGTCCTTAACAAAAATTTATCAAAGCCAAAATCTATAGATGAAGAGAACATATCCATCCCTTCACCTTCAGTAAGGGAAAACACCTCCCGAAGCACTCAAGGTACAAATCCTGTGGACAGACCGGATGAAATTCAAGTTACTTCAAAACTCTCCGAGGCAAACACAGATCCTAGTCTCTCTACACAGATAGGGAACTCCAAAACTCCTGTCGGTCTGGGTGGCTCAGTTGGTTAGACGCTGGTCTACTGATCCCAAGGTCGCGGGTTCAACCCCAGCCCAAGCCGATGGTTTTTAAGTGTGCTTAAAAACGACAGCTGCAGGTCAGTACATGGGGACTCCCGTGGGACGAAATTCCGGCACACCGGCAACACTGATGTGATCCTCGCAATTGACAGCGTCGTTAAACAACACAAACCTAAACCCCAAAACTCCTATTCACTTGTAAACCCAACCTTACTGATCTAAAAGACCAATTTCAGTAACCAGGAAAGAAACTACCGGGACTGATGAACATGGAAACCTTCCAATTCAATCTATTGCAAATAAACAGATTTCTACATCTAAACCTAACCGATCTAAGAAGCCTAAAAATAAAACTCGAACGTCATTAGACGTAGTACTTCAACCAGTAAAAGAGGTAGTGGAAACCGAACCAAGCTCCTTTCCAATCAATTATTTACAAGTTCTAAGTTTCTTTGAGAACACAATAGGGGTTGCCGATGTATCCTCAGTTGCAGCTTACTACACAAAACGACCTAGAAGGCTTCGCTCGTGCAATTCAAAAACTACACCTTCACTTTCCTAACATTGGTATAAAAACAGAAACACGCGCATTGATAAAAAATTACTCAAGGCTGCAAACAGAACAATGGAATATTCAAGCGATGAAACTTATCTTACACAATAATGATCATAAAACTTCTTGGAATTTTTATTCTTCTTTATGGCGTCATCAATAATTCAGTGGAATATTAACGGCCTTCAACCACAAATCGAATACTTACAACTTCTAATAAATCATCACCTGTCTGATGTCATTTACCTCCAAGAAACAAACTTTAACAACAGTTTTATTTCCAATCTAAAACAATTTAAAGTGTACTACAAAAACCGTACAACTGCCCTTCATGCAAGCGGAGGTGTGGCAACGTACGTAAAACAACTTGAATACCAGAGAAATCCCACTAATCACCGACTTGGAAGCAATAGCCATTGTAGCAAATCTACCTTCGTCAATCTGGATCTGTAATGTTTACATTCCAAACAGCTATGCGCTTATCAGTGAGGCTTTAATTGACTTAATCCATCAACTATCAAAACCCTATAATGGTACTAAACATACTCGTATGTATGTGCAAAAATGGATACAGACATTGTCATCAGTTAGCAGTTAAGTCCATGAAGCTCGCTCAGGCTGAACAAAGCCTTTTCTGCATCGCCAAACCATAGCGAATAGAGAATCCTTCTATTCGCTCTGGCCAAACACTGAAAAGAAGACATGAAGTTAACATCACTCGGCTTAGAATTGGACACTCCAAACTAACACATCAAGGACCAACGTCCGAGTTGTACCAACTGTGATATTTCTCTAACCATTCACCATATCCTTATACATTGCCCACAATACAACAGATATAGACAGCAAGCCGGCATTTCCAATCTTCATCATGCAATCAATACATCAAATATGATCAACAAGACTACGGTTTATGATGATAAAACTTTTTAATTTACTGTGAATGTCAACATAATTAAGTATATGTATAACTGTAAATTAATATCCACAATGTATTACTATGTATGGACGTGATAAGACCTTATATAAAAGACCTTATATAAAAGAATATGTTCATAGGTCTAAAATAACTTACGACCCTGTACGTAAGTGAAAACAGAAACAGCAGACTATTGAACACATAATAAATGAATGTATTCTGTTAGATAATGGGATAATAATTTTTAGAAAAACTTCAAGTTTAAATGTCACCTGGCTACCTAAATTGACATATTTAAATCAAATATATTGGTAACAAATCATATTTATTAACAACGTTATATTTTAAAACCTTCAAAGTATTTGTAGTAGTTACTTAGTGGTAAAATTACAAGTAAGTACGTATTTATTTATAACTACTTAGTTTCTTGTGTATGTTCTTTCTTGGCGTATTAATTTAGTACATTTGTCAGCACTAACTCAAGCAATATTACATACACCATCTTTTTTACAGGCACTGGCGGTGGAAAAGCTATTATTTTCTTATATATGAATGAATCTTTAATATATCACCTTTATTCCAATTTTCAGTGATTTACCGTGTCCTGGAATTAAGACGCATTGGTTATATTAACATACTTTTTCCTTGCAGATTTCAGATATATTCTTTTCGCACTTTTTCGAAGCGTTGTTGCTTTTACGTGACACAAGACTATCGTCTTTTCAAAGCCTCTGTATTTTACACTTCCTTATGGGGGCTTTCAAAGTAAAACTGTCTCAAATTTTATGAAGAAGTAATGTATTCGTGTAAAGAAGCTAATCCTAGTATACATTTAATGAACATGCTGTAACGAAGAAACATTTCAAAGCGATGCTTATCTCTAGTAGTGAGCTTTATGTATTTTTTCTAAGCCTCACCTAATTTATGGTAAATGTTGTATTTGGTTATAACAATAGCCATCTAGAAGCCATCTTTATATTTTCAAAAAATTCGGTTTTCCATTTCCCCATAAATGGCACTCCAAATACTGAACTAGTATACAGATTGGAATTTCTTCCAGTAAAACATACCTGTGAAGACTTTAAAGCTTAAAAGATTTACTGGTTCACATATGGACAGATGATATTCACAAGTATGACAAAAAGAAAACGATGCAGTAAGCATAAACGAAGACTAATTAGTAAGAATTGCCACTGCAACACTTTCTTATTATTTGGAATTGCCTGTGCAATGTAATATATCTTATCCTTGTAGGGAAAATATTTGTATTTAAGTATGGTTCTCCAAGTTATACTGCGTCTGGCATTTTGAGAATATTGTATTATGTACAAATCTGAGAAACTAGTAATCTTTTAGGTAAAGTTTTGTTGTACAAATTCGTATCACTTTTAAGTATGTCAGAATCTGTACGCTCATGATTTGTAGTTCATTTACAGCATATACTCATTTTATAGTAAAAATAAACATATTTTGTGGTGAAAACCTGATAGATAATTAATCAATATTTGTGTGGAATACAATATGTGGGAATGTCTCGTGCAGTTTGCCTCGTCGTTGTATCTGCAGGATTCCTCAGTTGTTCTCGCCAGAGCTGAAATGAATCCTAGGCAGGTACCTAACTTAATGATCTCAGGATCTTCTGAGGGTGAAGCCAATTGACGATAAGCGAACACTTTTAGACTGATTCATTTGCAATAACGAATCCTTACAAAGCAGTAAACAACCATTTTTCTTCTTTCTGTCACTTTTTATAATAACTTTTATTTCCTTTCATCTTCGCCAAGACTAGTCCCCAGTGTTAATTAGGTTAATAGACCTAACCAACACACGCTGTTTCTTTTAAACGACGTACAAATTTCTGTCTGTCCTTTTGGGACCTACACCTCGCACCTTGGCTGCTTACAAGCAACTGTGTGACTGGGGCACAGAGCACCAAGTCATTGTTACCAACTTGCATCAGTCGGTGATCATTACAATATATTATTGGGTATACATTCCCTCACACTAAACACCCGCCGTAGAGTAGGTGCATATTAAAAGACTTAAAAGAAATTGGAGAATCAGCTGAATGAAAAAAAAAAATATCGATAAAACATTTGACAGTCGCACTAAAAGTGTGTGGACAATGTCTTCATATAAATTTAAAGGACATTACCACTTATTACTTCAATGGTAGCACTCTAATTAATTAACATTAATAGGATGATAAAAACATCTTCTGGGACAACAAAGAATATTAATTTACAGCAATTTACTAAAAGTGTTTTGCGGTATGTTTGTATTACTGGTCAACAGTTTCTTCCATTACTAATCTCATTAGAATAGAAAACATTTTCATTGCTATTGACTTCGCCACAGTCAGTCATTATAAGTGCTTTGAGGTGGCATAGTATCACATCGAGGGAGAGGAAAAGGTAAGATCTCGATATTTTCATTTTCTCCACCACCTAGCAAATATAGGTAAAGGAAGTATTTTATCTTGTTAACGATATTCCAGAACACGTGTGTTCTCAACACATTTTCTCAATAACAGCATTAGAAAATATATTTGAGTTGAACTATTCACTCTCGACAAGCGAAACTTTTCAAAAACGCCCAACGACTTTAATTAAACTACCATGTTATTCTGGGTAGTCCAGAATGTGAATGTCATAACCGTAAGAAACAGAGCTACATGAAAATTATAGATCTCGGTAAACAATCACGACTTGTGTGCAAAAATTTAGCAGGTGTTGTTGGTTTCATCAATACCTCATAAACCCACATCTGTGGTGTGGTGGTAGCGTGTCTGCTGTCACAATCGAGAGGTCCTGGTTCTCTGGTTAAGGTGAATTATCCGGATAAGGCTTTTCTGGGATTTTTCCTCATCCTAGAAATAAAAATGTTAGGTGACTATGTTCTACGAAACACGGGTTCATTTGAACATCGTTTTATCCCTTTCGTTCATCATTCACTCATCGTCCAGTATGACCTACTGGATTAAGGAACGTGAAGCATAATACATCATACATTTTAAGTGCCAAGTCAACATTTTGTTCCATCCTGCGACTTTAACCAAATGGTGGTATTTCAAAGCTAGCCACTGTCTCTTAAACCTTCATATCCACATGCACTCACTATGTAGTAAACCCATTCCTAAGGTCTTAACGTGTCTAGCATAATTTAGACATAAAAATAGATTATTATAACGTTTACGTCTACATATTTATAGAACAAATATAAAAAACCGACAACAGCCGCGAAAGTTGCGTGAATTTTCCTATAAGATGTTTTAGAACATCTGTGTGTGTACGACCATCATATCCCCCCCCCCCCAAAAGCAAAACAAAACAAAGCAAAAAGATCGAACAAACACCAAATTGATATTTGAGCCAAGAAATTTTAAACCTCTTTTGGTACTTTTGTGCGAGGCGTGTCCGATAAGTACCTTTTCGTTCTACCCCCACCGCAAAGCATATATCGCAGTTACACGCATGCGCACTCGACCCTCTGGTTTATTTTCTGTGCAATGACGCCATTACAGGCAAATCGTGTGTTTATAGTTGTTAGTAATCGTTCTAAAGCTTAATGTAATTTCTGATCCCTCCGACTATGAAGTGAGCGCAAGGAATGTGAAGCCAGCAGAAATTCATCGTCACTTTTAGACGATGGAATGGTGAGAAAGTGGGTTAAGCAATTCAACGATGGACGATGGAATGTTCATGACGACGCACTGTCATTCGTGATGTCACTGATGCTTTCTGATGTTCCCCCAAGCTTCAAAAGCGATTTTGCATTAAATTATCACTAGCGGCATCTTTCTTTAAAGAGGACATAATATGACAAATGCCTGACGAATGCTGCTAACTATCTCGAAAAATAGGATACGGAGTGCACCCGTGGACAAAATAAATGAGTCATGTGTGGAACACCAAATTCGTCCAAGTCCTACACGGTGCGACATCCCTAAATATTTAGCTTATCCAACTAATTCATACCCGCAGAATCTTCCAGGATAAAGCAAGGTCACACAAACCAACACGTGCATGACAGGAAACAATTTATTTTAAATAATTTAATGGAAGGGATATACAATCAAGGAACTGTGATACTATTTATGTTCTGCACTTGTGAACATACTAAAATACTTATTTCAATTGCAAATTAATTCTGAGTTTGGTTCTCTATTCCCAACTACTGCACTGCACTGTACTGTGCTATGCATCCTGGAGCGGCTGTGCGTAATACAAACAGTGCGGATCTTGTCCTAATGTCCGTATGATCGTAACCTCCAGTACTCTTTGATACAGGAAGTTCCTCACCTTACTAATTAGGTAGGAACTCATTAACTATTTATTGGTTTGTATATAAGGTTCCGCCAGAACCTGTTCAAATATCGAGGATGTATGTATCTTAAACTCAGACCTGGTATCCTTTCTTGTCTAATTTTCTCTCTCCTTTATCGTTTTATTTCCTTAATCACGAGTGTTACCACCTGTAAAGTCTTAGTAGTAAACATATATAATATTCGGATTCTTTCTTCTTCCTGATACATGTTATCTCGTAATCTATATACCTGATAAAATCTTGGTATTGATTATTGATGGAATACAATACTTCCTTTACTTACTCTAGGTAACATATAGATAAAGTAAAACTTGCAATTCATGAATATATCACAATTTGCAAATAGTAACACATACATAAGACCGCCTCCGTAGCGCAGTCGGTAGCGCGCTTGCCTCTGGCGCGTAGGATCCGGGTTCGATCCCTGGTACCAGCATGGGGATTTTATCTCCTCTGGGAGGTCTGGCACGGGGTGCACTCAGCCTTGTTAGGTCCCGGGGGGACCAATTGAGGAGCTACTTGATGGAGAAGTAGCGGCCCCAGGTCTAGAAGACCGCATAACTGGCCGGAGGGCTCGGGACGCTGACCACGTCCCACCCTCCAGCACTGCACCTCACCAATGACGCCTGTAGTAGGCAGAGGTGGGGGACGCAGCGGCTGGGCGGTAGGCCTTGGCCCTTCATGGGCTGTTGCTCCGGGGTTTAGGTTTAGTTAACACATACATAAAATAAGTAATGAGAACCACCCAAATGCCAATACAACTCTATTATTATGGGATCTCTAGAATATTCTTCACTTCCAAGTTTAAGCTCACGCAATTCTATATTTTCAGTTACCTGAGAAGCAGCCATGAGTTACCCAGGGACAAAAGTGATAGACATTACGGATATGGATGCTGAAAGTTCGACTTACAACCATTTCACACGAGAAACAATGCTCGACTTCTGGTCTTCTATCAAACCACTGTATTTCATCTCTAGGGTTTTGGGACTTGCACCATACAAATTAAAGAAAACATACAACTCGTATGTAATTATTGGAAGAAAATGTTCAGCAGTAAATGCAGTGATAATACTGACAATATTTGAATTTGGAGCACATATTTATGGAACAATGATGGGCTACAATTTGTTTGAGAATACAGTTGAAATTACCTATAATCTATTAACACTTTTGCAATATGTTGGTTGTCTCATAGCAATGGTTTCTATTGGCTTATCAAATATTCCACGTATACTCAGATGTATGCTTGCTGTAGACAAAACACTCCTAAACAGCTACTTGCAAGAAAAAGAATACAGCAGAAACAAAAAACTGGTGATCGCAGAAGTGACCGTGATTATTGCAATGTGGATTATTTCCGCTATTATCCAGCCTTTCCTCTCACCACGAGCTTCATTAATTGGACACGAATTAGAGCAAATTAAAACTCTGATAAGTAGCATATTCATGGTACAATTCATAAATGATAATTTATATCTAAGACATCGCTTGAAAATATTCTGTGTAAAATTAAAAACTGCTTTTACAACAGGTGTATCATGTGAATCCAGATGTATGAAGTACTCCACAAGAGTTCGTCAACTTCGTCGTCTTTACTCATATATTGTTAATATTAACAAATTATTGAACTCAGCATATGGAATTCCAACAATAATGCAGGTTTTGGAAAGTTTGTTTGGTTTAACATTTTATTATTACTATTTATACGCAAAGATTATA
Organism: Tenodera sinensis; assembly: GCA_030765045.1. NCBI lineage: Eukaryota > Metazoa > Arthropoda > Insecta > Mantodea > Mantidae > Tenodera > Tenodera sinensis. The sequence goes on from CM060970.1 coordinate 53,915,415, forward strand.
GTTAGCGAGTATAACATGCTTCACATTATAGTCTTTCGGATTGTCTTGTATACAATTTGGATCGTGATGATGACAACCACTGGACAGCTGTTATGTAGTGAGTTGAAGAGTTTGGTAATAGAAGTCCAGTATCTTATGACCTTGGAAACACTTGACCCAGCAAGTATTAGTCAACTTCAAGCCCTTGCACAACAACTGGATGCAACAGGAATAAAAATGACATCAGGAGGATTTCTTACTATGGATTTTAATCTATTGTGTGGCATTTTTGGGACATCGTTAACTTATATTATCATTCTGATACAGACTAATGGAACATAATTCCTTTTTATTTTATTTGTTTATTGCTTTAAGAGATTACACTTCCCTTATCATTTTCAATTTTAGCTTTTATATTCCTTATATTTTGTTAACTATTTTGTTACTTTTGAATTAAGCACGAGTTAAATGTGCCTAAACAAATGAGAAAGTTGAAGTGCACTGTCTTAGCCTTACGAATTGTAACAAGTGAAGCAGATTGTATTCTTGTGGGTATGACATTTACAACAAGTAAACAAAAGAAAGGGTTCACTTCAAGGGGTTACAGAAACAAAAGTGGAACTGCTTACGATTTGTAAAAGAACAGCCTTATCCTGCTAAAATATTACAAATATACAATGAAAATTTTTTTCAGATAGGAGCAAAACAGAAAACAGAGTGGAATCATACGTCATCATAATTTTATTTTTGTAAATGACATTTTCTGCCAAATTAAGTTCAAACTAAACAATGATGCCCAAACAAACCGTTGGAACAACTAGCCATAATGAAAGCCTTAGAACATGTGCATAAAGTGGAAGAGGCTGTTCATGGAATCCACTCAGGAGCTTTGTAAGCAATTTTAGGATATCTATGGACTCCATCAGAAACTCCATGGGCCGCAATATACAGATACACATTATTTGTGAGATCATTAAATACAAGTATCTGAAGAACTTTTTAGTTGGATACAGGAAACTGAGGATCATTTTGGTTTTGAAATGTCAGACCAACTGGCGACGCCAATACATACTGATGATCACAAGTACGCTACAATAAAGTACCAAAACCTCTAAAAAATGAAACAATAAATTGGCAAACAGAGTGAAAATTAACATGAAATGATAAACTAAGGAAGTCCTGTTTCTCCAGCATACATAGCAGAATAGAAACAAAGCTTACATTAATGGCCAATATAACATTTTTAACTTCTTCTGAAAGAGCATATTAATATTTTAATAGAAACACGTGACTCTAACTACAAATGCAAACAAAACGAGCAGACTATAGAAAGTATATGATGAAAATCTTCGGCCAACTTTGTATCATTTCCTGGTGTCTTTTGAGGCATCCCCTTCACCTTACCTAACGCATAGCGTGATGGCTTGATGACATAACAATAAGGGGGGAAAGAGGGGAGGTTGATGCCTTTGCCTTTTCTGAAAGCAATCCAGTGATACATATTTAGAATATCTCTCTCTTTATCTCTCTCTCACATACACAACTTGCCATAAATGCATGCTGCTGAATAAAACTTGTATTATAAAATAGTATTATAGATGCCTAAAACTGAAAAAAGATAAAAACACCAATAGCAAGTAGAACTATAGGTATATAAGATATAGGTTATTGTGTATAATTTATGTGATACATTTGTGAGAATAAAGATCTGTAAAATTAAATAAATTAGTTTTTTGTTATAATTAATCATGTTTAGAAGCTGGATATGAATGTATTTATGCATGTGGTTTACACGAATATAACAAAAAATATTATGGCAAATAAATTGTGTTATATTATTGTATATATTCCTTTGTATTCCTATGTTTAGCAGTAGATTAGTACAGCTAAATTCACCAAATATATTTTCAGCGAAAGGAAAACCATGGTACTTTATTAGTTTATTTACTTTTTATTCATTATTTATGTACTATTTAGTTCCTTTTACTTCTAAGCAGCAAAAAACGCTACTGTATATTTAGTGAATACCTTTAAGCTTTAATTTGCACACCCTGAAAATCTTGCACATACATATTCCACTCGGCGCTCGTCAGGTTTTCTGCTTAGATTTTAGCCTCTTCAAAAGCGTTGCCTGCACTAGCCTATAAGGTATGCCTACAAAACATGATAAGAGGCCTATATGACAATCTGAATGCTGATAAATTTTATGGTAGCCAATAAATGAAGCAAGCTTCCGATTTTTTGAAGATGTTTCTGGATCACAGTTTTGGAAACTGTAACTTCTGTAGAACTTCTAACTTCTCAAGTATCAACAAGTTTACAGTACAAGGTAACTGTTTCCGTATTGTGCTGCAAGTCGTCTATGGATTTCTGCTCCTGGTACATCTTCGGAATACAAAAAACGTATTACGGGACTCTATTCTTCGTTGGTGCACAGAGAGAGAGAGAGAGAGAGAGAGAGAGAGAGAGAGAGAGAGAGAGAGAGAGAGAGAGAGAGACGGCCATCTGTACGCCGTCGCAGCACTGTGGAGTGATCTGATGACGCTGGAACCTTCCCTACACTACGGTGCCATCTAGCGACTGGCTAGCACACAAAGCCCCAAAGCTAACCCAAAGACAATTAAAGCATCATTGACTTATCTTCATTAATTATATATTAAAATAACTTGCCTCATCACTTCTTTATAAAAATATTAATCGCACAAGTGGTTTTGGTATCAACTAAAGTAATAACTTCGGTACGAATTTGACTTTTTGTATTTGATCTATACATCTCAAATACTAAATACCCATACAAACACGCTTCTTCTCTTAAAATGCTTTTTCACTTCAAATAACTTCAAAATGCGCGTTTCTGGTGAAAGGTTTTGTGTCGAATAGTACAAACTGTCCCCTACCCGCCAGTGGTAAAAAACTTACAATTCAATGAACTATGTAAAAAAAGCAATAACTACAAAAAGCTGTCTGTCGCACTAAAAGAGTTTAGACAATGTATTGTTGAAACTAATATAACATAGCTACTAAGTATTTGAATGGTAGCACTTTACATAATTAAGTACAGAGTCGCAGAGAACATCAGATATAATTTCCTATGAATAATCAATACATCGCTACTAATCTAATTATCTTATAACAAGACCTTGCTAAAGCTGTTCCTTCCACACAGTCAGTAAGTTATTGGTGATAGGTGCTTCGAGTTGGTGTGGTTTACGTAGGTTGTGAGGGACACGATAGGCTAAGATTTCATAATAATTGGCATTGAAGAAGTGTTTTACCTTCTCTGCCACAGATTTTTCTGAAGCTCAAGCTTAACTGTGTTGAGGTAGTTTGTTTACAAATTTTTCGAGGCGAACATTCTACACTGACACCAATTTCATGTAGTTACTTTCTCCACTACGTATAGTAAGCAGGGAAAGTATTGTATTCCATCCAACAATTCGATGTCGAGGAAAAAGTTCCACGTGCGTGTGTGTCTGAACAGCATAACTCAAAAACAGTCGGTTAAAAGCAAGGTCGATATTTAAGTTTAATGTCTTTCAAGGATGTGACGCGAAGATTTTAAAGAAAATAGCCCCACCCTGAACTACCCTTTACATGGAAAATGTTTGGAAAATTTTGATTTTCTTGAAAATGACTATCGATAAAATATTCATTCATCCTGAAGATGGGAGAGATGTACACTCCCGAAACGTCGATGTCTCATCACTCTCCTGGCTTGAAGCCCGAGAGCATCTTGAATAGACTCTATCGATTTTGATTAAAATGTCATATGTTTGAGATATTCTTATGACAAATGAAATGTATATTTAGAATTTTCTGGCTATAGCCTATGTAGTCCTGTTTGCTCTGGATGACTTTTGAATAACTCGTAAACCGTAAGAGATAGACAAATTCTTAATATACAAAAATGTAGATCTCACTAAAACACACAATTTATGTCCAAATAGAGTGAACCATTTTGGAGATATTCCTTGGCATTTGTGTCAGATTTGGAAAACTTGAAACTTTCGTGAAATGGAACATCGTTGTTCATTTTTTATATGTTAAGCGTGCAAAGGGAACGGGATCTCAAAGCTTTAAAAGATTTTACTGTCGCACAAAGCCTAGTGTATTATAATATTTCCCTTGCACCTACAAGGAAATAAACAATAAGATAATTTGTACAAATGTTTATCTCAACTAACACGAAGAAGATATAGGAATAAGAGTTTGTAAGAATGAATAGTTGAAGAGTAGAGAAAGTCATGTGAGTGCAACACATCAGATTTTTATTCCATTGATCGAAATGCTCATATTATGACTACTAAATATTTCATTTTATTTTATGGCCACATTTTTTAGCTCTCTTTATCATCTCCTGTCATTGTAAGTATTCGGTGAAATGTAGATATATTGGAAGGAAAACAATAGGTAAGTCATAGATAAAGTAAAAGATGGTGCAAGTAGTATCATACGATATATGTAGTAGACAACCAAAATATCAACACGATGTCAGTTCCTTTGCTATTATCATACTTTACCCTACAGTTGCAGAGTTTGCTTCATTTCGAAGTTTCAGCTTACACAAGTCTATATTTTCAGTTGTCTGCGACGAGATGGACATGGATGCTGGAAGATCGACTTCCGACCATTCCACAGCAGAAGCAATATTGGAGTTCTGGTCTTCTATCAAACCACTGTATTCTATCTCGAGGGTTTTGGGACTTGCGCCATACAAACTGAAGAAGATATACAATACGTATGAAATTGTTGGAAGCAAATTTTGGACATTTGTTGCAGTGCTAATACTGACAATTGTTAAGTGTGGAGGAACTTACAACTTGAATAATAATATGTTCGCTAATATACCTGAAGCTACTCATACCTTATTACTACTTTTGCAATATGTTGGATTTGTCATGACAATGGTTTCTATTGGTTTATCAAATATACCACGCATACTGAAGTCTATGCTAGCTGTAGACAAAGCTCTCTTAAACAGCTACTCGCGAGAACAAGTATATAGAAGTTGCAGAAAACTGGTGATCGCAGAAGTGACCGTGGTTATAGCACTCTGGTTCATTTCCTCTGTTATCCTAACACTGGTAACACCAGTCAATGCAGTGCTTCTATATGAAACAGAAACAATGACCACCCTTATGACTAATATCATCATAGTACAATTTACAAACGCTAATCTCTATTTAAAACATCGACTGAAGTTATTCTGTGAGAAACTGAAAAATATCTTTACTGCTGCATCATTTGAATCCAGAAGAATAACACACGCTAGCAGAATTCGTCAACTTCGTCAACTTTACGCAGATATAGTTAACCTTAGTAATTTACTGAATGCTACATACGGGATTTCAACGATAATTAAAGTTTTGGAAAGTTTATTTGGCTTAACATTCAATTGTTACTATTTATACCTTCTGATTTCAGCACCTTACAGGCACATGCTTCACTTGTTTCTCTTCCACGCCATTCTGTACGCGATTTGTATTGCAATGTTGACAACTACAGGGCAGCTGTTGTGTAATGAGTTCAAATATTTGGTAACAGAAGTTCAGTATCTGATGACCTTGGAAACAATTGATCCAGCAAGTATTGGTGAACTTCAAGCCCTCGCACAGCAATTAGATGCAACAGGAATAAAAATGACGGCAGGAGGGTTCCTTAATATTGAGTTTAACCTGTTGTGTGGCATTTTTGGGACAACGTTAACATATGTTATGATTCTGGTACAGACTAACTGAACATTAGAGAGGTAGAGTAGGAGTGAGGAATTCAAAACCACTGCCGGAATTTGTAACTCGGAACTTTGCCTTATTGAGCTGCTGTCTAGTTACCATAGCTACTGAGCTACCATGGCAATGCTCAGTAGAAGGTGGGCGACAATGTGCGGGCAGAACAAAGGCCGGTTCTATACAGTACGAGAAGCTTCGAGAAAATGTGCATTTTCAAATAAATTAACAGCAGCTAAAGAATACGCCAGTTGGATGAACAGTCAGTTGAGTGTTAAAACAGACAGCTAGTGTTCACAGTTTTAAGTGAGTAAATCAGTATTTTACTACTGAGTGTTGAGGCAATTTGAGTTAATTGCTGGAGTTGTTTGTTGTGTTCAGTTAAGTAGTATTTGTACCAAGGTTACGATAGAACAGAACAGCTGTGAGTTGCAAGTTCACGACGGTTTGTAAGTTGTGTTAATGATAAAACAGATAACTCCGTTTAGCAATTTGGCTTAGAAGAAATATTTGGGGTTCCGAAATGATTTACAATGATGGTTTTTATGCCTTATATATTAATAAAAATGATTCAGTGCACATGGAATGTCTCAATATACTTCCCACCCGCTGTCACCTTCCTGGTAGCTTCATCGTTGGGTCACGGAACCATTGTTTGAGGTGCTATGCACCTATTCGTAGACACCTGCCAGCAATTCCTTATTCTTGCCCGAATTGAACCTTCATATTATCTCAAAAACGCTTTCTTCGCGGGTGTAGTCCTAAGGTACTAATTCATCACCAGTTACTTCAAAAGACCTGGATCTGATTTCTATATTTGCAATTATCGACAACAGACTTTACCTCTACCCTCTTTCTGGGTTTGCTGAAGCTCCGCGGAATGTAATGTACACACGCCTTTTTTATTTTCTCTACTACATATAGTAAGTAGAGGAAGTATTAAAAAAAAAAAAAAACTTTTAAAAAAAGACCCGACCAAAGTCTTTTAACGATGCGACATGAAGATTTTGAAGAAACTTCCTCCACCCTAAACTGCCTTATACATGGAAAATGTTTCGAAAATTTTTATTTTCTCGAAAATAGCCCTAACGATTTTGATTGAAATCTCATGTGTTTTTAGGACAAATGAAATGTATATTGTCAACTTTCTGGCTATAGGCTATGTAGTCCTGTTTACTCTGGATGACTTTTGCATAACTGGTAAACAGTAATCGATAGACCAAATTTTACTATACAAAAATGTAGATCTCGCTAAAACACACAATTTCTGTCCAAATAATTTTTCTGTAGAGTGAACCATTTCGGAGGTATGCCTTGTTGTTTGTGTGAGTTTTGGAAAAATCATTTTTATATCTCTTACACATATTTAAAATATTTGACTATCACTCAAAGTCTACTGTATTCCAGTGTTCCCCTTTTACCGACAAGATAACAAACAATAAGATGATTTCTGAAAATGTTTATCTCAACTAACACGAAGAAGATAAATGAATAGGAGTTTGTAAGAATGGTTAGTGAATAAAGTTATATGAGTGCAACACATCAGATTTTTTGACTCCGTCCTTTCACATAAACAATGCAGTCCATCTTTGTCCAAGATAGTCATTTTCCATGTTGTCCATAGCTTTCTATACTTAAAAACAAACAGTTCTGTTCTTTGACTATACACTCTTCACAACTGCCATCTGGTGTCTGTATGGTGTACTAGCATCAGTTCATCGTCTTACGAGAGGACGTACCGGTAGATAAAGTGGTATTTCTTAAACGGCACAAATGCAATCATTTCCGAACGCTCGTCGTAAAGTGACATTAAAAGTAGGTCATTTTCCTGCACAGTAATCCCAATTAAAATTCTTAGATTGTTTTTAGTACATTTTACTGAATAGCAGTCTGAGAGTATTCATATTTTGTTCCATAATGTTTACGTTTGTTATCCCACGCCATGTGTAGTGTGGAACAAATTCGTTGCCACCTCTGTTTTCCGTGCAAAACCAGGTAATGAGAAACACCGTCTCAAAATAGCAAGGTCTAAATAAAAGCGACAACAACTGGGTGATGAAAAGCAACAGTATTTCGTGAAGACAAAGAAGAGGAGAAAGTTGAGATATTTTCTCTCATTTCCTAGCTCTGCTCTTTGAACGAGCGAAGAGGGAATTTCGCTTTCTTTTTCTAAAGAAAGTTCAGAAATAAAAAGGACTGTTTTCTTCTTTTGTCTTTTGTTTTACAATCCTTCCCTATTCTCTACATTTTTATTTTTAGTTTCTTCTTTTGGTTTCCCTTTCCTCCCTCTCTCTCTTCCTCCCTCCCTCTCTCTCTCTCTCTCTCTCTCTCTCTCTCTCTCTCTCTCTCTCTCTCTAAATACACAACGCAGAAGGAGCACGACTCATTTCCTGTTTGTCCAATTCTTCTTCTTATCCTTTGCCTCCAAATTGGATTAGGGCAGTTCTTGTTATCAGTTTTGTAAATTGCACCTTGAGACAGCTCTAAATAGTTCTTTCTTGAGTAGACTGAGAACCAAGTGAACAGAATGCTTGTTTATAGAACTAAAGTACAAGAAGACACCTACGCCACACGATCGTTTCCAGGTATTCTATTCTAATTATTAATTAAGAGAAACCTGGGACAGAAATTTTAATTTTGTATGTTTTTATAATCGTGAACTCAATGATTTAGACCCTTAAGGGTGTTTATGTAACTACCAGTGCAACCTGTTTTTGTAGTTTTTGAAGAAATTAATTATTCAAAATGCAAAATACATTAATATTACAAATATTCCATGGACACCAAAAACTAAAATATCCCAACCATTTTATACTTTTATAAGCCCTAATAGCCTAGAAAGATTATTACTTTTAAACTAATTAATCTTTGTTTTTGTGGACACTGAAAATATTTTTAATGGACTAAAAAGCTAAAACCAAATAAATGCAGCACATAGCTTTTCTGTTGCGGCAAGATGCCGCTTAACCACATATTTTCCCTGAATTTAGTTGTTTTGACCCCTTTTTGGCCCATATTTTGCTCAAATACTGCCAAAAACTTAAGCAGAAAAGGGGAGTTTAAATGTAGTACACGTGGTACATGAAAGCCTGCTTTGGACCCTTAAAAATAGTGGAACGTAAAAACTTTCGCTACCAACCAATGACTGAAGCTGTGGAAAACATTGATATACATAAAAGTCGTTAATTTGATAATTTTTGGTACTTTTTCACTACCAAACACACACACACACAGGGTGTCCAAAGACACCGACACCGGCTAGTATATTGTGCGAGACGGCATTCTGATTGTTTTTCAAATAGGAACCCCTTTCCGGAAATTCATGGTTTGGGCGCTGTAATGTATCGAAGTGTGAGCTGGGTGTACGTTCGCATTTCGTCAATAAACCCAACATCGAGCTGTCTACATTACAAACGGGCTTCGAAATGTGTACCGCCCACGTCATTGTAGAGTCTGTATCGGCGGTAGTGAGCCTCATGCACATGACAATACATGCAATTGCCTTTGCATTTTTTCAATCTCTCCTTGTACTCGAACTATAAGGTCCTCCGCTAACATTACATGAGTGGCATACACCATATTCTTCATACAACTCCAGAGAAAATAGCCGAAAGCTGTCAAATCTGGCGACCGTGCTGGCCATGGAAATGGTCCACTTCTGCCAATCCATCTATTTGAATATGCGACGTTGAGGTGATTCCGCACATTTACATCAGAGTGTGCTAGAACTCAAGTCAGCCATTTCAGCAGCTGTGTACTGGTACGTATCGCACTGTTGTTAAAACGTCACTGCACTGGAAACTACACAAGTAACGCTACCGTTCGTTTCATAAAATATACCTTGTAGTATATTAATAGCTGCCATTACGCTCTTGTATCATAAAGTACTGTTATATAGGTAATCTCGGGCCCCAGTGATCTAGTTGTCGACGCACGCTTAAGCCCCATAAATTCATTCACTTACTGTATACATTTATATCTCTCCTTAAATTTTCGGTCTGTGTTTTTAGTTCGACTGAAAAATTTTAATAAAGCAGGTTTGCATTATAAAAGGCAGAAATTTTATATCTTTAGACTGATTTTCTTTTTGTCATCAGAAGCGGAAAGCCCAGGTTTTAATGCACATGAATACATTGCACCATCTAATATCGAAGTAAGAAAATTAAGCGACCAAGGTCGTCCAATATGACACAATGTTGGAGGACGTTAATTCCCAAAAAAAAAAAAAAAAAAAAAAAAAAAAAAAAAAACAAGGTTATTTATGATTACACACACTGTTTTATCTTAAGAAATTCAAGTAGTACATATAACCTTTTAAAATTTTGAAAAACGTTTAGTTAAAAATGTAACGATGATAGTTCAGTGCATGTAACAGATCACGTCGCAAAAGTGGGTGGGTTTCAGACCGAAAACTGCAGCTTTAGACTAGAGTTTTAGTAAAAGAGGTGTGGAATTGCAAAATTTTAACCAACACAGCTGCATTTAAATACTTTTTATGAGTTGAGACTTTCAAGTAATGAATAAATTAAACACACACACCTATAGTATGATGTAGCCTTTGGAACTTTCCAGAAAATTCGAGATGGCGAAACTTCCACATGCTCGACGAGCAATGGGTGAGTGAGCGCAAGGCTTATTTCTGTTCTAATTTGATTGACAAATAGAAACAAACTACAATTTTCTCCAAGAAGATAAACATAATAATCACCACAAACTATGGTAAATGAGCTTGTTCCCTGTGAACAACACAAAACTGTACTTTTTGGTTCAAAATAACATTACTCGTAATGACTTTCGATCTACACTGGTTTACTTAGAGGAGCTTTCCAAGGTTTCTGAACACACTAATGCTCCATAGGTTAAGTGGTCCTTTATACACCCTCTCTCGGTTTCCGGAAGGTTCAAAACTCAACGTTTCCGGTTTCTAGAGGAATCTAGTAAAACATGATCAAAAACCATGAAGAACGCGATGGATATGAGGCAGCGCCCAATCGGTACACAATACACTTAATGTACAGGAAACGAATTTAATAAAATGCAAGGGTATCATTATTGTTTAACGAGGACTTCGTAGGTTCACCTCCTTATGCCCCCCCTCCCCTCCCACCCTGCCATTACAACGCTTTCATGCTACTAACTGGACTTATTTATACCGAGGACACATCGATCTGAAAGGAAGTATTGATTTTTTCTGGTCGCTTAGTAAATCGTTACCTCTCTACCCCTCTCCAAGGGCTCTACTATTCATGATAAATGCTAGTTATTGTTTCTACAGCTGTGTTTAGCACTATCAAATTTATACATGCCACTAAATTACAGCTGTCATTGTGAGTCTTGTAATGTATATTTTTTAGGCTTTCAAGGTCAAAATGTCCTTCTCTACTGCCTTTCTGTAATATAATTTCTTGTAAAAGCATTTCTTCTGTTTTAAATTGTAAACAATCTACCTAATCTTCGTTACGTACTGTGTTCATGTACATTTTTTTCTGTTTTAACCACTATTCTTAATGACATTGTAATGCAATTGTTCATTTGTGTTATTTCCAATATTTGTTTTTTAAGAAACTGTAACATATTGCTAACTTTGTCGCTCATGACCTAAGATATTCATGTCATCTAAATAAATAATTAAAAACTAAATGGTGCTTATATCAAACTATATTTGCAATCTTTTCCATAAGACATTAAGTTTTGGGAGAAAAATCTAAAGAAATTAAAACGTGGCTTTACTAGGTCAGATGTGCCTATCCTCCTCCTCCAAGTTTCCTTATTGTCATTACAGAGCCACGCCTCTGCCCCGCATTGCAATGTCATTGGTCACTAATTATGCCTCATTTCTTCCGAGCCCCTTAAGGCGATAATAAATTGAGAGGTGGCCCTATACAGTGCATATTAATAAATTGGTTCTGTGTACGTATAATGTTTACTTATGATAGTCTACGGTAGTTTTACTCTACTGACACCTATCATAGAAAGAAAATAAGTAATAGAGAGAGCATTAAATTAGATTTTTTGTAAAGAGCCTGAAGTTTCCGTGAGCTATGCCCTAGTGATAGATAAAAACGAGGCAATCAGTATCCGGCCGTCCAAACGGCGGAGATAATCAGATACAGGTGTTGTCCGTAGGTGTGTGAGTGTGTGTGACTGGGTCGTCAGTCAAGTAACAGGTTCTCGTGACACACCGTCCTATGCGCAACATTTTTACAGCGGGGCTAAGTGATTGATGACGTCACGGGTTATCAATCTGCCCTCTCGGCAAGTGTTAATAACATTAGCATGTTCCACTCCTCCCTTATAGTCGTCATCCTTCTCTTCTGGGAGAGCAGGTGCTGGCGTCCCATCATTAACTGTTGAAACGGATATGCCATATTATCTCCGATAACCATATCTCGATAGACTAAGCGTTCTGCAACATAAATCTTTATTGCACAGTGTGCGAATCCTCCATAAACTCATACTGGGGAAACATAGATTTTGTGACACTGAAATTTATTGATATTTTAAAAAGATTAATTATTTTAGAACAATTAAGCCTTTAAAAATAATTATCATTGCAATAATTGTAAATAAATAAGAATATAGAAATAAAATGAACAAAAAGGGGGAACTCTCCTGGGTTGGAAAGGCGACGGTTTTTCATAGAGCAAGATGGACACCAATGAACTAACGGATATGAAGTGAGTATCTTAAAGCTCATTTGTGTATATGAATAGCGTCAATTGGTTGGGAATTTTACAGTAATTCACGCAAATTGGTTGGCAACATCTCCAGTGAAAAGAGTTAAAAAACAAAAAGATTCTTCAGTAAAAGACGTGTTCAATTTGATTAAAATTCCATCTGTTTAACTATTATTGACAAATGAAATGTATATTTTAAATTTTCTGGTTATAGCCTATGTAGTCCTGTTTACTCTGGGTGACTTTTACATAACTCGTAAACCATAAGAGATAGATCAAATATTACTATACAAAAATGTACTTAGATCTTGCTAAAACACATCATTTATGTCCAAATAAATATTTGAGCCATTTTCGAGAAAATAAAAATCATCGAAACATTTTCCATGTGAAGGGTAGTTTATGGTGGAGGAATTTTCTTCAAATTTTAAACCGGAGTTCCGTTTTTAAGTTATGCTGACCGCAGGCACTCTCTCTCTCTCTCGCTCTTCGGGTTTGCAAGAGGGGTTTCGAAAGGATGACACAAATTCTCAATGCAACTTAAAAACGTAATCTAGAATAAAAACCATAGTTAGTATTTAAGTTTAATATGCTTTAAGCCTACGACAAAAAGATTTTGAAGAAAATTCCTCCACCATAAACTACCCTTCACATGGAAAATGTTTCGATAATGTTTATTATCTAGAAAATGGCTCAAACGGTTTTGATCAAAATTGCACCTGTTTCAGATGTTTTTATGACAACGGAAATGTATATTTCGGATTTTCTGACTATAGCCAATGTAGTCCTGTTTACTCTGGATGACTTTTGCATAACTGGTAAACCGTAAGAGATAAACCAAATTTTGCTGTACAAAAAATGTAGATCTTGCTAAAACACACAATTCATGTCCAAGTAAATTTTTTGTAGAACGAACCATTTCGGAGGTACTCCTTGTTATTTGTGAGTGTTTTGGAGAAGATCGTGTTTCATTTTTTTTATATCTTAGCCGTGCAAAGATTCATTCCTATATTCCCCTTGCACGTACACGAAAATAAACAAGATCATTTCTGAATACGTTTATCTCAACTAAAACGAAGAAGTTAGAGGGAGAGGAGTTTGGAAGAATGGTTAGTATAAGAGTAGAAAAAGTCATGTGAGTGCAGCACATCAGATTTTTAGATACTGTGATTTGGAGCAGTAGAAACCTCAGAGGAGTTACACTTACTGGTCCCCCAAAAGTTATCAAGTTACCAATAAATTAAATTAAATTGGTTAACTTGACAAAAATACAATAACAGCAAAATAATGTTAAACATGCAGCCGATACAAAGTCTCTCCTTGTCATTTGACTGACACTAGAAATCTGTATCCTTTTATCATGGTTTCTTTGCATTCCTTGCAGAGCACGCACTTTGTTATAATTCTTTAAATGCATATAAATAGTAAGCCACACTCCGTTTCTTGATTTTATAACGAATACTACTATGGGAAGAAAGACAGGATTGAGCCAAAGTATATCAAGTCCTCTTCATTCTGCATGAATTTTGCGTAACAGATAGGAAATATACCAATACAAAATTTTGTATCTCGTTAAATATTTCAACCATTAATTATTTCGTAGATTGCAATTGCCAGTATTTTATTACACATATTTAAAGTGTTAAATTACATGTTTTCTGTATCCTTTGATGTTTGCAAAGAGTGTGGAATTTCAGACGCCCTTTGGAAGATTGGATTAACGTTCCAGTGGGATGTGTAATTAAATTATTTCTGCATACATTTATCTCGATAGAAAAAAAGAATTGTTACATTCTCATGACCATCTGTACCTCATATCTTTTATTAATCGGAATATAAACTACTCTTACGTAATTTGTTTTTATATTCATACCGTTATAGATATAAAGGCAATAGCCATGTTCAAATACCCATAAGTATGGACGCTCTATGCTAATCTTAGAAGTCCATACTTTTTCTGTGCAAACCGAGAAACAATTTGATTCCAACAATACTTATCCAATAATGTTTTATAGAGTGAACCATTTCCGAGATGCTCTTTTGTTTTTGTTTGCCTTTTCCAATACTTATACTTTACTCAAATGGGAAGTGAGTATGCGTTTCTTTCTAATCTCTCTAATAGGTATATAAGTAGCCAAACTATTGTGTTCGACCCAGAATTTCGAAGTTGTGATATCACCGGAAGTATGTTATGAGATCCCTGAATAAAAATGCATTTTCAGAAAACGATCTGTGTGTGTGTGTGTGTGTGTGTGTGTGTGTGTGTGTGTGTGTGTGTGTGTGTGTGTGTGTGTGTGTGTGTGTGTGTGTGTGTGTGTGTGTGTGTGTGTGTGTGTGTGTGTGTGTGTGTGTGTGTGTGTGTGTGTGTGTGTGTGTGTGTGTGTGTGTGTGTGTGTGTGTGTGTGTGTGTGTGTGTGTGTGTGTGTGTGTGTGTGTGTGTGTGTGTGTGTGTGTGTGTGTGTGTGTGTGTGTGTGTGTGTGTGTGTGTGTGTGTGTGTGTGTGTGTGTGTGTGTGTGTGTGTGTGTGTGTGTGTGTGTGTGTGTGTGTGTGTGTGTGTGTGTGTGTGTGTGTGTGTGTGTGTGTGTGTGTGTGTGTGTGTGTGTGTGTGTGTGTGTGTGTGTGTGTGTGTGTGTGTGTGTGTGTGTGTGTGTGTGTGTGTGTGTGTGTGTGTGTGTGTGTGTGTGTGTGTGTGTGTGTGTGTGTGTGTGTGTGTGTGTGTGTGTGTGTGTGTGTGTGTGTGTGTGTGTGTGTGTGTGTGTGTGTGTGTGTGTGTGTGTGTGTGTGTGTGTGTGTGTGTGTGTGTGTGTGTGTGTGTGTGTGTGTGTGTGTGTGTGTGTGTGTGTGTGTGTGTGTGTGTGTGTGTGTGTGTGTGTGTGTGTGTGTGTGTGTGTGTGTGTGTGTGTGTGTGTGTGTGTGTGTGTGTGTGTGTGTGTGTGTGTGTGTGTGTGTGTGTGTGTGTGTGTGTGTGTGTGTGTGTGTGTGTGTGTGTGTGTGTGTGTGTGTGTGTGTGTGTGTGTGTGTGTGTGTGTGTGTGTGTGTGTGTGTGTGTGTGTGTGTGTGTGTGTGTGTGTGTGTGTGTGTGTGTGTGTGTGTGTGTGTGTGTGTGTGTGTGTGTGTGTGTGTGTGTGTGTGTGTGTGTGTGTGTGTGTGTGTGTGTGTGTGTGTGTGTGTGTGTGTGTGTGTGTGTGTGTGTGTGTGTGTGTGTGTGTGTGTGTGTGTGTGTGTGTGTGTGTGTGTGTGTGTGTGTGTGTGTGAGAGAGAGAGAGAACAGCATAACTTGAAAACGAAAAATCGCTTAAAAACCAAAGTTGATACCTATTTAAGTGTAATATCTTTTAAGGATATAACACGAACATGTTGAAGAAAATCCCTAGACCTTCAGCTACTCTTTAAATGTAAAATAATTCGAGAATTTTGATTTCCTCAAAACGACCTTAATGATTGTATTAAAATTCCGTATGTTTAAGATATTCTTATGGCAAATGAAGTGTATATTTTGAATTTTCTGGCTATAGTCTACGCAGTCAAGTTTACTTTTGATTACTTTTGCACAGTTGGTAACCGTAAGAGATAGTCCAAATTTTACTATACAAAAAAATGTAGATGTCCTTAAAACATACAAGTACTTTTTTGTATGAGTTTTGCAACACTTAAACTTTTGTCAAATTGAAGGCTCTTATTCACTTTTTTTATCCCTTGCCGACGCAAAGAGAACAGAATTCCAAAGTCTTCATATATTATCCAACTTAAGAATATTAGGCTGTTGCTAAAAGCCTACTGTATTACTATGTTCCCCTTGATAAGATAATTTCTGCAAATGTTCATTACGACTAACATGAAGATAGAGGAATAAGAGTTTATAAGAATAGTTAGAACAAGAGTTGAGAAAGTCATTGTTTATAAGTTGGACTTGCAAGAAGAATGGAGAGAACGTGAAGTTGTCACATACCGGCATTCAAAGATTTGACTGTCGCTTAATTCTGCTGTATTCTTCGTTACCATTATACGTATAAGAAAAGGTGTCTTATCCCTATAGGCATTAAGTAGATGGACAAAATAAATTAGCTTTTCTATGAATATTTTGTACAAGAATGAATACCGAAGATACAGATTACTAAATTGATTGTGGTTCTATTTTCTTGGTTTCCCATTTATTACTCGTACTAAGCTGTAACCCTATTTTTTCGGTGAATCAGCAAAGGTGAACAATAAAGGAGCGCAATGGCGGTTTTGCAACACACGCTAACACAATATTCTTTATGTTCCACTCTTCCTTTCTGCAGAAAAGATGTTTGCAAACTTAAAAAGAACTAACCGGATCCTAATTTTCTCCTCCCATACACCTGAGACCGGCCTTTATGGAAACTCCTAAACAACGTTAAGCGTGCCTTTCTGCTATAATGTGGAGCAGGTAGCTCGACTGTTTATGGAGAGATATTAAAGGACGCTCTCACCTCACCTGCTTTCAACCTTTATCTAAACAACTGATCATGCCATAAGATGTGCCACATGTTTTCGAATTGATCAGAAAACTAGCGCTTTTCAGGGGCAACTATAATAATAAACTTTTCCAAAATGTTACATTTAAAGTTATTTGTACAGTGATATAAGTTAAACTTCTTAATTTCAATTGCATTTTATTACTTAGGCATATTGTATTCCACCTAAAAATTCGATGTCAAGATTTCACTGGAAATACATGTTTTGAGGCGCCATGAATAAAAAAGACCATTTTTAGAAAAAGGTCCCTGTGTGTGTCTGTGTCTGTCAGTCTGTGGACAGCATAAAACGAAAAGTCGTTTGGTACTTAAGTTTGATGTCTTTCAAGAATGTGACACGAAGATTTTTAGAAAAATTCCTCCCTTTACCCTTTACGTGGAAAATGTTTCCGAAAATGTTGATATTCTTGAAACTAGAACTAACGATTTTGATTAAAATAGCATACGTTTGAGGTACGTTTATGACAAATGAAATGTATCTCTGTCTACAGGACACGAAGTCTTATTGAATTACTTCTACATAAATGGCAAACCGTAAGAGATAACCAAATCTTACCATACAAAAAATGTAGAGTTTGCTAAAATACACAGTTTATGTCTAAATAATTTATTTTTTATAGAGTGAACCATTTCGGAGATATTCCTCGTTATTTGTGTAGGTGTTTAAGAACTTATACTTTTGTCAAATGGAACATCGCTGTTCATTTTTATGTTAACCGTGCAAAGAGAACGGAATTTGTAAGCTTTAAAAGTTTTGACTATCGCACAAAGTCTACTGTATTCCCATATTTCCTTTGCATCTACAAGGAAATAAGCAATAAGATAATTTCTACAAATGTTTATCTCAACGAACACGAAGATGTAGGAATAAGAGTTTGTAAGAATGTTTAGTACAAAGTAGAGAAAGTCATGTGAGTGCAACACATCAGATTTTATCTTCTTTATTCTGTTTTATATTAATAACGCTCTTAGAATAATTATATATTTTATAAACTATAATTTTTCTGTGCTAGGTTTGAAATACATTCCATTCTAAACACAACACAATTGGCTTCCAAAACCTCTATATGACTCACTTTGTTAGGAGCACTTAGAAAGAAGCCTTCTCAATTTTAAAAACGTTTCTAAAAATGCCACTCACTGTAACTATATGCGGCTTCTGCAGCACTTTACAGAAAAAACAAATCGTATCTGGTACAGACTTTGGTAAAGGAATTGTGCGTGAGACAGGATACTGGGAAAATGCAATAGTTGCTAAAAAAAGTATTTAGGTGCTGGCTGTAAATAATTAAAGTTAACAACTCTGAGAGCAATGTGCTACCGACAACAAATAAAAAGCGTATCAGAGTATTCAAAATGGTGGGAAGCGGGGCTACAAGGTGATTATCAAAAATTGAACTAAGCGATATTTGGCATAGGGGTGAAGAAAACAAATACACTACAGTGAACAATTGAAATGCGACTGTGTGATATAAACAGACAGAAGGCTAAAATCATTACTGGAGCTCCAGAATAAAATTAAAATTGGTGGGTTAAGGAAATATATTTTTTGGAGGTGTGTAACAAACATAGGAGAGAAATAACATGCCTTGGGGTGGGAGGGTGAGAAGCTCGTAAGATTGTTGGCTGCCAGGAGAATTCACTCATTATGCGATTAACAAAAAAAAAAAAAAAAAAAAAAAAAAAAAAAAAAAAAAAAAAAAAAAAAAAAAAAAAAAAAAAAAACATTGCATACACATTTTGGCAGCATGGGTACAGACGGAAAAGTAGGAAAATAGTATTATCTAAGGTATTTTCGGCTTTCAACAGGCTAAGGACAACATTTAGGGACTTGCACTTCCCTTCCAGAGGTTCAGATTTATCACATCTGGCATAGGTGTGATCGAACGTCATATATGGGCCTTAACCAGTGCTACAACGTGGCATAGGCACGACTTCGCCATCATAGTATTACGCCGGGCACGGCACACAACAAAGGACGGTCGGGTCAAGCTTCTCCACACCACTCACGCGGGCAAACATGTGACCAATAACAAATTCTAGAAAGGACCATGTAACTCATCTCCGCTATATAAGGAGGCGAGGAAACAGCAGAAGAGTTACAGGTACAGACATGAGACGATCAGTGTCAGTGAGTACGATACACTCTGAGGGTACGTTAGTCGTGAAAGGTATGCCGCGTCGAAGTGAAGAAGATTTAACAAGTGATTACATTGTCGGAGTTAGCGTATGAGAGACACAGAAAGGGAAGAGAGGCAAAAAGGGATGAGTCAAGGTTACGTGAAGAAAACCGCTGTGAGTGTAATATCACGAAAGACTGTGTTAACATCAGTAGAAGATACTGTAGAAGATGCAGTAGACAATTTGTGCAAATGTTTTAGAAGTAAAAGTGATAGAAAAATAACTGGGTTGGATTTTGTCATTGTGTCACAGTGGTGTCAGGAGTGGGATTCGTCGAATTTGCATTTTGTCACAATATGCTGGCATTAGGAATTCATAAATTTGATTTTAATTTTTGAATGAACCACAAAACCTTTCCGAGTACATGTATATAGGAATTACAGTCTATCTTGGCCATTTCTAAGGTAATATAATTTCAAAACTCCTACATCAGCATCACCGTTTCTCTGTAGTAAATGGAAAAGGACAGAACAGATAATCTCAACAAAAAAGGCAGACATTTCTCTCCCTTTAAAAATCCTCTCTCTCTCTCTCTCTCTCTCTCTCTCTCTCGCTCACTCTGTGTTTTCACTTACACGCAATGCTGGAGAACAAAGTCTGTGAGCCTTCCGGCTCGACTGTCTTCTGTTTCGTAGGAATATTCGAGAGGTACAGCAGGTTCATTAAACAAAACACACTATAGAAAAACTTTCACGCAACATCAGGAAATAAAAACGAAATGAGAGGAGTATTTTTCATATGCATATAATCCTATCTGATGTTTCATCTTCTCCCTCAGGCAGTAGTATACAAAGGCATTCCTATCACTACTGTGATAGTTTTAGATCTTTGTGTAAATGAAAGCTTTAAATTACATGAACTTAATATATAAGCGTATTAAATTCGCAGAAAATGTAATATAGTTACCTCCTATATGGGTAAATGTGGAAATCCCCATTGCAGAATGCTTTTCCTATCACATAACCTCTTTTTTCATACTAACTTTCTTACGCAACTTTGTACTGTTGCATTTTTAACCTCGAATAATGACTTAATTACGTTTTGTTTATCTTCTCCATTTAGTTTTACTTTCACTACCACATTCATAGCAGTGACAGAAGATACTGAATTCTACGAAAAAAATCGATATCGAGATTTTCCTGAAACACACGTTTTGAGGCCCTGAATACAGAAAAGAAACACCATTGGCTTTACTATTACGGTTGTGCGGGACGGCAAACTGGTTGGTTTTCAAACAGAAATCCCTTTCCGAAAATTCACGGTTTGGACGCATCGAATTGTGAGATGGTTGTACGTTCACATCTCGTCCGTAAACCCAACATCGAGCTGTCTACATTAGAACGGGCTTCGAACTGTGTATCTCCTACATCAGGCATCGACAAACATGTACTCAATGAGGGGTGAGTATGAGGTCTCAGCATGCAACCCGCAATACACATGACGTAATGTAGAACAGGGGATGGCATTGACCTTCGTTCAGTCAGTGCTGGACTCACTCGCTACAGCGTACAATAAGGAATAGTACACATACTTGAATCCAGCTACGAGTGGTCTACGGTACTTTAGGTAGGCCTAGATATATGAGCAATATATTTCAATTCACTTCTATTTGCAATGTACCATGAAAATCTAGTGATATATCACAAGTAGCCACTCTCAGGATAGCACGCAAATAAACATCTGTTAATCGCGATACAAGATTTTTTTGGATTCAGTTTCTTTCCTTCTACATATTTCTTAAATACTTGAGATAATTCTGTCCCTGTTGTATGTTCCCTAAGTGGAATCACTTCAAGTATATATTATTGTTTCGAGAAATTGTTAGTGACTCCACGAGTGAAAATTACCAATTTTGTTGTGTTAACGTTGTCAGTGCTTTCATCCAACGCGAGAGAAACGGCTATAAATTCATGGACCTCGGTTTGTAGTCTTTTTTTCGGCTATTTCTCCTATTTTATATATCCTTCTCTGTGTGGTTCGTGGTCATAATGCAATATTACTAAAAATATCATATTGTTCAGGGAAAATAATGTTGGCAACTTTACTCTCACATTTTTTATGAAATCTCCATCACTAAAACAACAAAGTGACTGAGCAATCTCCAAAGCAACAGCATAGCTGGCGAGAAGTTGTTTATAAGTTGTAATATTTGAATCAATATTAGGTGTATTATCTGAATATTTCTCTTTGAGCTGTTGCAGTTGGTTCGTCCGATCTAGATCTGAAAAAAAAATGAATAAAAGACACTACGTCAGTGTTATGATAATTTAAATCGTGGTGTAAATTTATGAATACATGCTTGTCTATAATTGTATGTTGATCTTATGACATGTATCATAATGCCGCTTGATGTTCTATTGATGAGTGCCTTTTTGAACTTTAGAGCACAACAAACACCTTACGTTCCTTACATGATAAGAGAAGAAATCATTAAAGTGCTATTCTAGATATCAAATTTAATAGACCAGGAATAAGTACATGCGCTCTAAAGCGCAGAAATGTATCTTTAAGTCTTAGTATTAAATTACAGTTTGACAGACATATTTAGAAGTGCAGGTAAATACGAGAGGACAGTTCGCCCGTGATCGGTGTGTATGCAGTGCCAGTTAAGGCTGCGGGGGAGGGGGAGACAGAATAAGCGCTGCCCCTGACACGTCATAGTTGCGAGGCCTCATTGAGTACATGTTTGCCAATGCCTGTCCTACATCATTGCAGAACCTACATCGGCGGTGGTGAGCCTCATGCACATGACTGAATATGTGCAATTGCCTTTGAAGATTTTCAGTCACTCCGTGGACTCGAGCCATAAGGTCCTACGCTGACGTTACAGGAGTGCCGTGCACCATACTCTTCATACAACTCCACAGAAAATAGCCTGGAGGTGTCATATCTGGCTACCGGGCTGGCAACTGGTCCACCTTTACCAATCCATCGTTTTGAAAATGCCACGTTGAGGTGATGCCGCACATTTACATCAAAATGTGCTGGATCTCAAGTCGATTATTTCAGCAGCTGGTACATGCCACACTGCTGTTAAAACGTCACTGTACTGGAAACTACACAAGTAACGCAGTAGGATGCGTACCAAGGTATGCGTATGCTGGAATTTAGCGCATGCGCTGGAATGTTATTATCCTGAGCTGTTTCATCCCAATACACAGATGGCCTAACGGTTGCATCCCTTCCGTATTAAGATACCAAAAGGAATGTTAACAAATTGTCCCAACCATTTGTTCTCAAACTTCGACGCTCTCTTGCATCCCTGGATTTCCAAACAGGGGTTCCTATTTGAAAACCGATCCATTTGACATCCCATGCAGCATGCTAAGCGTTGTCGGTGTTTTCTCTTTGCTCGCTCTTGTTTTTGGGACACACAGTTAATGCGGAATACAAATGGCAATAGCAAAAATATAAGCGGATGCTTGGGAAGTGATCACATCAGACTACTGAGGCTATAAAAACAGTCAAATACTATGGAGGTGGGAATTGCTAGGGAGGTGATGGGCTCCTCGTCTTATTGGACAAAAATAATATGACGTAGGAAGAGTCGGATAAGGAAAATAAGCAGTAGATACAAGGTACTCAATAACTTTAACGAGATACACATTTTTTTACTTTCTCTACTGTAAGTAGAAGAATTGTATTCCACCCACAAATTCGATGTCAGATTTCACCGGAAATACATGTTTTGAGACCCTCTGAAACCAAAAGAAGCATTTTTAGAAAAAGGTCTGTGTGTGTGTGTGTGTGTGTGTGTGTGTGTGTGTGTGTGTGTGTGTGTGTGTGTGTGTGTGTGTGTGTGTGTGTCAGTCTGTGGACAGCATAACTCAAAAACGAAAGGTTGCTTTAAAACCAAAGTTGGTATATAGGTTTAATGTTTTTCAAGAATGCGACACGAACATTTTGAAGAAAATAGGCTCACCTTAAACTACCCTTTACATGGAAACTTTTTCAAAAATTTTGGTTTTCTTGAAAATGGCTCTAACGATTTTCATTAAAATGTCATATGTTTGAGATATTTTGATGACAAATGAAACGTATATCTTGAACTTTCTGGCTATGGGCCCTGTAGTAGTATTTATCCTGGACGACTTTTGCATAACTGGTAAACCGTTAGAGATAGACCAAATCATACTACAAAAAATGTAGATCTTGCTAAAATACACAATTTATGTCTAAATAAATTTTCTTCTAGTGTGAACCGTTTCGGATATATTGCTTGTTATGTGTGTGAGTTTTGGAAAAAAAAACTTGTTAAATGGAACATCGTTGTTCATTTTTTATATGTTAGTGCAAAGAGAACGCGATCTCAAAGCTTTAAATATTTAACTGTCGCTCAAAGTCTACTGTATTCTAATATTCCCCTTCTACCTACAAGGAAATAAACAATAAAATAATTTGTACAAATGTTTATCTCAACTAACATGAAGAAGATATAGGAATAAGAGTTTGTTAGAATGATTAGTACAAGAGTAGAGCAAGTCATTTGAGTGCAACACATAAGAGTTTTTCTGTAGTGGTAGTATATTGTAGTTGGGCAACAAAGTCTTCCTGGTTCAGAAATAAGTATTAAATATCTCTGTTTTTAATCTTTGTGCAATCTGAAACTTATCTGTGTATTTGAAATTGTTTTTTTTAACATGCTTTGTGTTTAAAGCTGCTGTATGCATGCACGATCTGTTACGATTATCCAAAGAACGAAAGGAACGAAAAAAGCGTGCGGATGTTAATCAATTAGTGACATACAAATGTCGGAGTTACGCATGCTTCGTATTCAACACACATACTCTCATAGGTTAGCACCAGACTCATTATTTTTAGTACTGTGGCTTTCATTGCCCGCTGAGACAGAAAAAAACGTTTCCGCTGTAAAGTTCTTTTTTTCCTTTTCTCTCTGTCTCAAAGACAAAAAAGTGCACCCTGGAACTGATATCGTAACATTTCAAATGACTGGGGCGTGAATAATTGGAGGGTAGGTCTATGGAAATGAAGGGCGGAGAACTTCAAAGGGAGGCGAAAGAAAAGAAGAACTGATGCGAACTGTGGAGTTGGTAAAACGCGTTGCAGTACTGATATAATTATCAGCTTCTTCTCTATCGTCTATTTCTTTCTCTTATTTTCCTGATGCTGTACTTCTTTACATTGGTATGCAAATCATAACATATATTTTCTTTACTATGTACACGGTTGATTTGGAAAAATATAAAGTCATTAAGCTGTGTGTCAAAGTCGACACAATTTTAATGCTTCAAAGGGGTCTACGTATACTGTAAAAATGGAGAATTACTCTAACGTTTAATGTTTCTTAAATGTTTGATGATTTAGAAATTGCTCTGCATTGTTTAAGCTTAAAAAATTTCAGAAAATAAAACCAAAGTTATGGCCTTTAAAGGAAAATATCCAATACGCTCTAAAATAGTACTAGATAAGAAACTAAATAATAATAATAATAATAATAATAATAATAATAATAATAATAATAATAGTAATAATAGTAATAATAATAATAGTAATAATAGTAATAATAGTAATAATAGTAATAATAGTAATAATAGTAATAATAGTAATAATAGTAATAATAGTAATAATCGAACCACGAATTCCCGAATGCGAGCCACAAAAATCACGGCGGAGCCAACTCTCTCAGAACTTCGTTAACTGTACAGGGGTTGTTGAAGGTTGACTTATTATTTTACGTATAAAATGTGTTGCAGCGGCTATAACTCAAGATTATTGCCTGGTTGTACGACGGAAACAGCGTAAGTGTATTGTAGATAATCAGAATCTTCTGGAAGTTCCCCTTTCTAGAACGCTCTGAAACTGTAATGCTATATATGTAGGTGAGTGCCCTCACAGTTAATTGAGTAGTGAGGGAGTTAGAGGGTGAGTCTCTGGTGCGTCAAAAGTCCTGTTCTCCGAGCGAGTCTGTGGTGTCTGTTGTGAGCGCTGCTATTGCAAGAGTTTAGAGAGATCTTGTGTTCGACGTCACAGAGTGTGAGGTATCCAAACAAGTGGAAGTTATCTTCATGTAGAATAACTTTTGCACCACTGGTAAACCGTGAGAGAGATAATTTACACGTGTGTGTTCTTATAATTTTCTCAAATGACCAGTCGTTATTCCTTTTTTGTTTCTTTCTCTGCTCATGCAGAGAGAACGAATGTAATGGTATAACGACCAGCTCTTCTTATTGGTTAAGGGGTAAAACATTATATTCAATAATTAATACCTCCATATGGATCATCCATAAAACGTTTCTATTGAAGCCTTAAAACAATACTTTTTCATCCCAGATAAGCCTAACTCTAATTTCACAAAATTAATTTATATACCTAATATAATTATTTAAAATGACGCCACATTTATATGCTGGAGCCATATTTATCTCTTAATATATTATCTAATGTTAAAGATTTTCAATTCTGTTGGTTTTATTTTCAGACTTAAGCTTTGTTTTATGAAAATGACAAAGACTAGGACTCTATCTGTATAAACAAAGTTATGAATTTATGTTTAAATTAGCAAAGTAATTTGCCATCATCCTTGCGTTCAAAAAACTATCTTGCATTTTAAAGCAATACTCCCAAACTGAAGCAGGTTATTATCGTCATCGTTATTGTTATTATTGTTGTTGCTATTATTGTTATTATTAAAATCATTGGGGTTTTTTTTTTTTTTTTTTTTTTTTTTTTTTTTGCAAAAAATGTTGGCAACAATCAGGAATTACAGGCAGCTGTCTACGAGTGGGTACGTACTACCCAGGAAGGCGACAGCCTATTATTGTAAATCATTTCCGAACATATATTTCTTTGAGTTTTTCCTGTACATAAAGGAAAAGGCACATTGATTCAGACATTGTTGAGTAGGAAGATAATCCTCACGATCATCCCACTCAAACAATTATAGCAGCAGTAGCTTTTAGAGTTTTTTACGTTGGTTGATCTGGGAAGAGCAAAGTCAACCATTCTGCCCCTTCTAACCTATCCCCCCCCCCCCCGAAGGTTTGGAAGGAATCTGTAAGCATTTGGAACGTACCTAATGAAGTAATGACCCGGACATCGCGTTCCCCAGCTGAGGTCGGGCACTTTCCTTCCGCAGTTGCATCTCAGTCAATTATTTAGAATCAAATCAGAGATAAAAGGAAGGGGGGTTGGTTCATCCCGCGGGGGTTGAATGCTACAGAGTTACTGCCCAGCGCTCGCTCTCGGCTGTGCGCCATTCATTCGGCTTGAAAAGGAAAGGTTTTGTGCGAAAAGAGAAATACTAGGGTAACTGCTACTGTCGTGGTTCCTCATTCTCAAACCTTGTATACACGAGGGTCCTGTATCAGCTATGGAGAGAAATAGCGCTAACGTTACGTTGTTTTCGAGAAAACAGTTACCACTATCATAGGTTATCTCCCTGGACATGAACCCAGGTATTGTCTTAAAGCTACTTCATCTTCTTCTCATTACCCTCCCCTTATGTAGGACTTACACCCCCTAGGACTTACAAGGCAGTGCCTAGGGTCAGACGCCTGTCGTGGAGCTGACGAATCTACAGACCGGACAAAGTGAAGACCTGGAAGCGGGTGGACAGCCAAGTACCAGGTGTGATATTGAGGAAGAGGATAAGGTGAAAGGCAGCCGAAATAGTTCAATAGAAAGGGGATGATGGACTCATTTGATGGAATGAGTGGCGAGGAAGCCGAGGACTCGAAGAAACCTCGCCCTGACGCTCCTTCGTCCACCACGAATACACATGCGGGTGCCTTGGAGTTAACCCGGGTCGCCTAGGTGATAGGCGAATGGTCTAACCGCTTGGCCACGGCGACGCCTATTCTCTTAAAGATTTCTTTATCTCCACCATCTTAATCCAAATAAACATTTGCAAAAATTATGTTATTGCCAGTTTTCTTATAGATGCAAGGAGGGTTTGGAATACAGTAGGCTTTCAGCAACAGTCAAATATTTTAAGAGTTAGTCGTTATGTGATGGCTTTGAAATTGTATTCGCTTTAGATGGCCAACAGATAAAAAATAAACAACGATTCCCCATTTGAGTAAAGTATAAGTAATGGAAAATTCAAATATATAACGAGAAATATCTCTGAGATGGTGCAAATATCAAAAATATATTTGAAATAGGCTGTGCATTTTAACAATGTGTTTACCTTTTCTATATCTCTTAAAATTTACCAGTTATACGAAGCCATCCAGAATGAAGAGAATTTGTAAGGACATTCTCAGAAAATACAACATATACATTTAATTTTCGTAAATACATTAACACGTCGTATTTTAAGTAAAGTCAACATTTTCGAAAACTGTTCCCTGTAAAAGGTAATCTGGGTTGGAGAATTGTATTTAAAAATCGGAGTAATTAACTATTCCGGTTACCTCTGCCTAGTGCTGACAGCATGAACATAAATCAGTAATGCTTTCTTCCGGACAGCGTATGTCTTACCGTTTGTAGGTTACCTGATTACGTCATGATTTCATTTTCTTGGCTGATACTATCAGCTTATCATTCCTTGTGTTCTGTATCGAACCAATAAAGCATACCTATGGTGTTATTGTCAACTCATTGGATAATTACGAATAGCTATAGCCACCTCCCTCAACTGGAATGGAGGGGAAGATGACTTTTCCACTTTCAAACTGCTGGAGACATTAATAAACTGGATATTAATAAACGTCCTACAAATCCCCCTAGACACCACCAGAGATGTCTATTATTATTTGTGCTTTGTGTACACTCGCAACTTGGAGGTGCCATGGCAGTCGAGGACCCAACACAAATTCCACCGTTCTACCACAACATACCAACCGCCGCCAGTGGGTTCCAGTGTACTGAAACAACTGAAAGACATTCGTGGACTGGAAATTTGTCTTAGCAGAGGATCCACTCCAGAATTTGCCTACCAATCCGGAAACCACGAACAAACCTACGGTCTGAGTGGTGTATTCAAGGTAATCGAAGCCAAGACCTCTGGAATGCGAGGCTTATCCGTCAGCCATATCGGTCTGCAGCAAGACCTTCAATACAAGCCTAAACCAAAAGCACCAGTCCAGAACTGGGACGAATACCCTGCGCCTCGACAAGAAAGGAATCAAGAACTGTATCCAGCCAGTATCTAGTTTAGAAGGAAGTTAATTTTCAAGATTCTGTTGCTGAGTTTGAAGAAAGCGATTGTTGATGCTGGGTTTCAGACGTAATCAGCCTGATTATTCTTTCGGCGGAGTATAAGTCTTGGTCCGCACTCCAATAAAGTGTCACGCTTTGAAATTTCAATGGCATTCAGGAAAACTTTCTGTATTACTTTCTGCCCGTCTAATAATGCTCTAATATAGAGGGAATATTTTATAACATTATTCTGCTTTAGAATGAAACCAGATAACTCTATGCTTCATTTCCTTCTGGTTTTCATTTGACGTAACGAACTGTGTACTTTCTTTACTCCACCGTTGCTCTTTAATGAAAAACATTTCTAGAATGGATGGCTTATTCTGTGCATAAATTCCGATCTTCTACATTACGTTGAATTTCATTGTGAGCAAATTGTGTACAAAAGATGTTCATTCCTAGATGCAAGCATTATGTTTATTTTCTACAGAACCTTTGTGTTAGATAGATGAACGGAACGTAAATCCCGACGTCTTTCTGTTTAGTTGGCTTTTGTATCTTTGTGAAAATAACATACCTAATCATTTTATTCTGCAAGTCTGGTTTTAACTTCATTATGTCTGCAAATTGCAGGAAGGCTTGCCGCCCAGTCGCTGCGTGCCCCACCTCTGCTAATTACAGGCGTCATGGTTATTAATGGTCTTAGACAAGGATGGAGTTTGTCTCTGCTACTTTTCAATATTTATATGTACGATATTCTAAGAGAAGTAAACGGAAAAATAACAAAAGGCATCGAAGTAAATAACAACTGCAATATGAATATGCATATGATGCAATAATTACACAAACAAATGAAGATTATTTACAAAAACGTGTATATGAATTGAGGGAAACATTAAAAATTATTGACCTAGGATTACAGCGAATAAAATAAAGATAACGGATATCTATGGGAAACATCCAGTCCGATAAAAAATAGTTTTCAAAAATAACACATTAGAAAAAACAAATTTAGCTACTTAAAATGTAACATAACTTATAAATGTTAGTATATTTGTGGGATATTGCCAACAACAGTAAAAGGAAATTTAAGGAAACACACCTAAAACTTGACAAAGTAATCACTCTGCCAGCTTTGTGTGACGGATATGTAGCATGGGTGATAAATAAGATTGGAATACGAGTAGAATTAATGCAGCCGAAATGAGATGTCTAAGAGTAATTAAGGAATGTACAATAATGAACTTAAAACCGGAAAAATAAATGAAAAAAATAGAGGAATATATATATATATATATATATATATATATATATATAGGCCGATGGACACAATATGTACAAAGAATATATGAGAAACGATTTCCTAAGCTAAGTTATGAGTGCCAGCCGATTAGAAGAAGAAACGTTGGAAGACCATGAGGAGATGGATAGAAACGTGAGGCCGGATAGGAGAAATTCCTAATAAGTGATGAGATGATGATGACTTTAGAAGTACTCTTCAGCAGTTCGTTGATACTTTTAATATAATGACGTTTAGGTGTGTAAATGCAACTGTTTTTACTTTATTTTTGCTGGGTAACAATATTATATCAATATTTGATTCATTTGTGACCTTAAAATTTTATTAAAAGTAATGCTTTTCAGGCTGGTTAGTGCCACAGAAAATATGACGAAGAGTGGGCAAAACGAATACTGTAACGCGATATCGTAACCAAGTTCAAATGCTTTCTGCAAGGCCTATGATCTCAGATTACCTAGGCCAGTGGGTCGCACATTGAGATGTGAAGAACAACAGATAGTTTATCTCTCAGGCAAAACACATGAGGTAGGAATGCTTGTGATTGATGTGGGGAAAATTATTAGACGAGAGAAACACAACTAACACACCAATGTAGATGCATATTAAGGTACTAATTATCAAAATATGTGCTTTTATGCCTCTAACACTCTGTAGCATTGTTATATATGTTGTAAAAACACTTCCAAGGTTTTAGATAAGCTCCTTGAGGAGTTGCTGAGAAAATATTTTAACAATTTAAATAAGAATCTTCTTGCAACACGAATTCCAATATTTTGGAACAAGCATTCAATTTTCAGGGACGAACTGTTTTCACGAAGATCCAATTGAGAGAAATGCAACTCCTATAGCTCCTGGTGGGCAATCCTACACCTTCCATTGCTTTTGACTTACTACGCGGCATCCGAAACATAGTACTTCCATACTTAATCAGATACTTAGTTTTAAATGTCATGATCTAAATATAGACTATAGCCCGTATTCGACACAAAGCAGTAAAAGGATTAAACTTATTTACCTTTTATTTAATAATGGATGGAAGCAATGCCAATATTTCACACGAAAACCAAATGAACGTATAACACAACAAAATTAGCTTGAATAAGGTAGAAACATACCTAGTTATTTTAAAAAATAAAGCTTGCATAACTTTCAAAAGTTTTGAAATGATTCACAACATGGCTAATGGCGCAGCCGCGTGTCTTGCATTAGTGCAGTAAGATGATATAGTACAATCTTTTTCCAATAGTCCGCAGCACAGTCCAGATACATGTGGCACAAAACTGGACCCTCTCCACTGCACTTTGTGTTTTAAGGTAACCTAGGGATAAAAATCGCAGAGTAAGGTCAGGGGGCTGAGGGGGCCACAAATAATAATAATTCTGCCCTAAATTCAATTGTTGTCATAAAAACATTGGCCACATGAACTGTTGCAGAGTGAGAATAGGCAAAATCGCGCTCTCTATCTGTTATTTCTCTAAAAAAGGAGGGAGAAACCGTATTTACGTATGTACGGGTGTCAACAATTGGCCCTGTAACTTGGAACCTAATATTGTTCACGAAGATCTCCAATAAATGACGGTGGCCAGTTTTAGCATCTCCTTTCATAAAGTGGTAAGTAAAGCCTTTAAAAGTAGTT
Source organism: Tenodera sinensis (assembly GCA_030765045.1). Classification (NCBI taxonomy): domain Eukaryota; kingdom Metazoa; phylum Arthropoda; class Insecta; order Mantodea; family Mantidae; genus Tenodera; species Tenodera sinensis. The sequence goes on from CM060970.1 coordinate 53,946,516, forward strand.
TTTAAAATGTTGACTGTAATTAAATAAATTACATATTTTCATACAAACAACATAACCGTGGGGTGGTAAAATCACCAATAATTGCTTGTAATTAAAGGTACTGCATTTCCGAGATAATCATTTGCTGCTCTAGTATAAATGAGAATGCTTGAAGAATGCTTGAGGATTGTTGAAGCCCATAAAGTAGGGCTTCTAAGGACGCCCTTGCAGGTCATTTAGTTCGGCTTGCCTTGACCGAACGTCTCCTAAATGGACTGCTGTTTTCGTTATAGCCCCAGCAAGCAAATAAAATTACCCTCCCCCTCTTCTTGGGGTATATGGCTTCCTCGATGTTGAGCACAGATACTGTAATAAGCAATTTCCGGTCACCTCTTCCACGAAAAAATAAAACAGGTAGTTACCGTGTAAACATAATGGCTCAACTTCCCCGCCCCTATGTAGTAATCATGCTTCTCTCATTTTCGCGATAGTATCGAGAGATTCGCTGGTAAAGTCCCTCCCTCGCTCCCTCGCTCTCCTTCTTTATCGCCCTCCCTTAATACCCCTAGCACATTCTGAACTTCTTGGTCCACCATCTTCATTTGCCGTAGTCCAGAACTAACTTTGGCTTTCTCTTTAGCGCGCCAGGGATTTGGTCCGGAACAGCCTCGTGGGGTTCTGGGATCAAGGCCACTGCTTAATCGGTGGCCTGGCGTTTCACCCCTACAACCAACTTTTTCATTTCACCAAACTTTCATCATGATATATTATATTATGTGACATCAAATATAATTAAAATCTAGTTAAATTAGAACTAATCTCTACAAACCATTATTATTATTATTATTATTATTATTATTATTATTATTATTATTATTATTATTATTATTATTATTATTATTATTATTATTATTATTATTATTATTATTATTATTATTATTATTATTATTATTATTATTATTATTATTATTATTATTATTATTATTATTAATACAAATACCACACTTTTTAATTGATATATAGACGACATAATAATGACATTTAAGCACAAAAATAGGAGGAATTAATTTAGGGACAAGATCAGTAAAACCAATGCTACACCAGATGATCAAATATTAACAGGAAAAAAACGAGAATGAGCTTCAAGGAATAGCATATAGTTTATATAAAATACTAAAAGCATATGAATCAGAAATATTTAAAAATAAAACAAAAACAATGGCATTTAAAGGCATCCATCCAGTTAAGTCTAAAATAGTTTTAGAAAGTAACAATTGAACGAGTCTCAAAATTCAATTTCCTCGTATGTGAAAAAATAGATATTTAAAAAAAATTAAATTAATTCAGCTACATAACAGTTAAAATAAAAACAACCTTAACGAATAAAGCCAGTAATGATTGCATAATAAAACTCTTTAAAAAAAAAAAAAAAAAAAAAAAAAGCATTTGCACATAAATTGTATGTTTTAAGCACATCTATATTTTTGTACAGTAAGATTTGGTCTATCTCTTATGGCTTACCAGTTATGCATAAGCCACCAAGAGTAAACACGATTATATGAGCTAGAACCAGAAAGTTCAAAATACGCATTTCACTTTCTATAAACAAACCTTAAACGTATGGTAATCAAAATGGTTAGAGGTATTTTTGAGAAAATGTAAATTTTCAAACAATTTGCCATGTAAAGAGCAGTTTAGGGTAGATAAATTTCCTTCAAAATCTTGGTGTCGCAACGCGAAAATGTATTAAACTTAAATGCACGCACGCACGCGCGCACACACACTCACCCACACACCACACACGCACAGACACACAGACACACACACACCACACAGACACGCATACCACACACACCAGCACACACCATACACGCTCACACACCATACATACTCACACATAGACCCACACATACACACCACACACACACACACTATACACACACATACACACCACACCGACACACCATACACACACACCCACACACCCATACACACCATACATACTCACACCCACACCCACATCCACACATACACACCATACACACACACCCACACACAACATAAACACTCACACACACCCACACATACACACCACACACACACCATACACACACACCCACACACACCATACACACTCACATACACCCACACATACACACCACAAACACTGACACACACACACACCCACACACACCCGCCTCGGTAGCGTGATGGTTTAGCGTGTCTGCCTCACGTTCAAAAGGTCGCGAGTTCGAATCTCGGTGAGAGTAACTTTTCCGGGTAAGCTTTGTTCCGAGGTTTTCCCTTATGAGAAGACGAATGTCGGGTAACTTAAAGCTCAATGTACCTCGGGCTCAGCTGAGCATCATTTCACCCATTTCATTTGGAGGACCTTAATAAATAAAAATCATAAAAAAAGTAAGAAAAAGCACACTCAGACACACATGATCCTTTTTTAAAGTCTGGGCCCTCAAAACATATTCTCATGAAATCTCTACATTGAATTTTACTTCCCCTAGTTAATAGCCCCCTATATATGTGGTGTATCAACGAAGTGGGCAATGCCTTTACTGTTACACCTAGTTTATTCTCCTGAGTTACGTCCATAAAAGTCCATATAATTCGTAAAGTGCGAAAGCTCGATGGTGGAAAGATGTTTTGGTACAAGCTTGGAGGAGGAACCTGACTTCCCTAACCGGACATAGGCCACAGAAGATTGCAGGACCAACTGAATGTTGTCAAGAGATACTATATTGAAAAATTACAATTTGAAATGTCTATGCCACCATTTTGTGGTTCACTTCGAGGGCTCTTGTAATGATTATCATAAAATCGCAGTCTGCATACAACTAATAAGGAAATTCCATCGCGTTAAGTACACCATTTTGTCCAGTGCGCAATATTTTTATGCAGACTTTTTAAATCTGTTAGCACAAAAACTAGCTGTCAGATATACAGATTGAAACATCATTCTTTCATTATCAGCAAGAGATGAAGAGGTGGAAAATCTTGGAGAAACGCTGACTGGATAGCCACACATGGCTCCTTGGAAGTTTATGGGCTCTCTGCAAAGTAGCATTTTTATGCGGTCGTCATAAATAATGGCAACTGATCGTTTCGTGGTAAATAGTTCTGCCACTTAAACGCCGCTATAACATGAGTCTATTTCCTTTTCATGGTGCATTACAGCAAATTCCCATTTGCCTTCCCCGTTCGGAATGGCAGCTAGCGGCTTGAGTTCCGGCCTTCTGTTATTGCTAATGCCAGTATAATAATATGGACTGCTGCAATGCAGAGAAGCGATTGACCAGCTCCATAAGCAGAATGCAGAGCAAGGACTGATATTACTTTTGCTACCCAAAATTCAACGAGCACATGCTTAGAGTGGGCGTAAGAGGGAATAAATCAGAATATATATCTTTAACGACGACACCAGACACACACAGCTGTCTCGTACTCACTGACACACTGATCGACTCATGTCTGTAACCTCGGCTCGTCTCCATGTATAGCGGTGATGACGTCGCAGGTCCTCTAGAGCTTCACAAACACGCTGGCCTCTCGAAGGTTCCAGCAATCCTTTGTTAAGCACCGTGCTCATTTGTTATTTTTCACATATGCACAAAGTCGTGCGAGGAAGCCTTACCTTAAGCGCCTTTGTAAACTCGCCGGCCTTATATGTGGTGTGAATTAGCTTAGCCGTCCTTTGTTGTGTGCCGCGCCCGGGCTCACAATATGCTATCCATTAACCTTTGTAAAAAATCTGTGTTGCACTCACATGACTTTCTCTACTCTTGTACTAACCGTTCTTACAAACTCTTATGAACAACGATGATCTATTTCACGAAAGTTCTAAGTGTTCCAAAACTCACACTTAAAACAAGGAATATTTCCGAAATGGTTCAACCTACAAGAAAATTTATTGCGACACAAATTGTGTATTTTATCAAGATCTACATTTTTTGTAGAGTATGATGTGGTCTATCTCTAACGGTTCACCAGTTATGCAAAAGTTGTCCAGAGTAAATACGGTTACAGGGGCTATAGCCAGAAAATTCAAGATACACATTTCATTTGTCACAAAAATATCTCAAACATATGGCATTTCAATCAAACTCGTTGGAGCCATTTTCAAGAAAATCAAAATTTTCGAAAAATCTTCCATGTAAAGGGTAGTTTAGGGTGGGACTATTTTCTTCAAAATCTTCGTGTCGCATCCTTGAAAGACATTAAACTTAAATACCAACTTTGGTTTTTAACCGACTTTTCGTTTTTCGGTTATGCTGTCCACAGACACACACACACACACACACACACACACAGATACACACAGTACTTTTTCTATAAATATTTTTTTGGGTTCAGGGGGTCTCAAAACATACATTTCCGGTGAAATCTCGACATCAAATTTTTGGATGGAATACAATACATCCCCTACTTACCAGTAGAGAAAGTAAAAATAGGCAAAATAGTAGAGCAGGAGGTTCAACTTCCAACACGTGCTAACATGAGCAAAGGATGAATAAAGATCGTCGAATGCTTCAATAATGGTGAATGGTATATAGCAAAGCAGTTTAAAACTTCAACTATCAAACAAAAATACTTTCAGCCTGTGTTGCGTTTACTCGGTATTAGTGCGTATTTTCAAGAGTTGCCTCTTATTTTTAACGTTAATATTAAGTAATAATAACTATTAAACGTGCATCAAGATTATGAAATGACAGCATAATTATGACCAGTTGTGGGTTTTTTAATTATCCAAACTAACTCTGCATATTGACAAGGAAAACACACCTCCGTTAACCAGAAAGTGATCTATTTTATGTGCAAGAGTAAAAAGAGCAACAGAAGGTATTCTAGAGCGTATCTGACTCTCGTCTGTTTCAGTACGACCACCATTAGTTTATAAAAATATCGGTGATTTTTCATTTCGATAGAGGTCAACTTAATTGAATGGTGTACATAAACAGCTTGGGGTTGTGTTATGCAAACAGCGAAAGGTTACATTGCCTTTTATTTATCTTTTCTTGTTTTCTACAACATGCAAATATCAGTGCTCTGCCTTTAATCAGCGTAAAAGCCTCTCTCAAATTGCGCTTTTCCACGTTATGTCATTGAGTAATCCAGATTAAAAATAATCCGCTATAAAACCAAGCATCTGCATAAAAGCGCACTTCTCATATCTCCATTATTAGCCCAGCTTTGATTTCCAGGTATATTCTACCTTAAAATGCTTCTAAACATATTTTTTTTCGAGACCCATCTGGAATTTATACTTGTGCTCGCTATATCATGTTTGGGTAAGGACTGTTTAAGACTGTGATACTGTTGCCAGCTTTTCTTGTGTTATTTACTAGATTTAGACAAACTGTTTTTTCCTCTATCACTTACCTGCAGTAATTAGTGAAACTATTGTATTTTACGGAAAAATTTAATATGGAAGTGTGGGTAATTTTCAATGGTTTGATATGCAGACTCTAGATGTAGGGTATGCTGGTTATGCGAAGGGCTTGGTCTTCATTTGTTTGGTTTGTCAGGTGGGGCCTCACTTCCGCTCCAAGGTTAGCTACTGACTTACAGCTGCCTAGCTAAGGAGCTTACTCTCTGGACATTCTCGTTAAACAATTTTAGCGAGTTATTACTAAAACTGTGTAGCTAATTCTAGGAAAGCACCTGCACTTTTAGTCATTATGATAGTTTCACTTTTCCAGTGCTCTGTATATATCTCAAGATAGACGAATGAAAGACTAGATTTTGGTTTGATTTGTTATTGTTTTGGGGGGTAGTTTATAATGGGAATGTTCTGAACTTAAAATGTTTTGTTGCTCTGATTTATGCCATTTCACTTACTGGCGTCACCTTGTTATGTAATGTTAGGTAATCTTGCAGGCTTCTAGCTGTTTAGGATCTTATACTATTAGGTGGTTACCTGTATAATGCACTTGTAATACTCATAAGAAGAGCATTTTGGTATTTCAGAGGATCGTTAATTATATTGAAATATATTGTAATAAATAGAGAAAACACCAGTTACGGCTATTCACACTTTAATGCCTTTTAGTCAGCGTAGTGCTAACGTTACACTCAGATTACTTTTGTCCAAGCTCAGAGCAACAGAAAAACTGCCGAATCACAAATAAGAACTGTCCGATTGAACTGCTAGTCGGCACAACTCCTCAACGCTTCGCATACGTCTGTTTTCTCCTCCTGCCCGGTGCTTGGCAGCGACTTATATAGGTCCTTCGACAGAGGGAAAGTTCTGGAGGTAGAATATTCGGGAGTGTCTGTGGCGGAACGGTCCAGAAACCGCACCGCCATGTAATAGCTATTGTCTCGTACGCTCCTATTGTTGTCGGCGGCAGGTCGCTAGGCCAGGAAAGCGACTGGCTGGTTGCCCCCTCCCCAGTGTAGGTAATCAGATGCGGCGGGCGCGGTGACAATATATTAATGTTTAACCTTTAGGCCAATTTTTGCTTAATTCTTGTTAATGTATAGTATTTAATATTGGCTTATTCTAAGAAGTAAGAAGAAAAGTAAATTTCATGTTATCATTAAAATATCGATTATTAAGGAAAGATTTGTTTACTATAGCGTCGTCAAGTTCAGAACAAGATGTTGCCAAAGAGGGCAAAATCCTTGAACAGTAGGAAGACATGTAAAGCAGAAACTTTACAACGTAGATTATGCATCCGAGTTTTACTTATCCAAAAAAGTTACACATTAACACGTTATATTTATTAGTTCACAGTTAATATTCCACTATTGCCTTGGGAGAATTGAAGTTTGTGCGCAGTCGGTGAGTTAGACCGAGGCCAACAGAGGACGAAAATGAGTAAAAAAATAATTCCGCTTTCACAGAACTTCTCATTTTAAATATCTGCGTCAAAAGAAACTCGTCATGTTTGATAAAACCATCCATGCATTGTGCAACTAGAGGTCCTAAGAGAAAGCGATAAGGTAACTGTTGTGACAATATAATTTTATTCCCCTAGCGTGGACCTTGGGCATTGCATTGCTAGGAATTTCTGGAAGTAACTGGACGGAATTAGATTTTCTGCCTGTTAGTGAAGTGACAACTACCATAAACAAGATAATTCTGTGTATGGAGGAACAGTATTTATCTCCATCAAACAATACGCAGATGAAAAAACGTGAATAATACCGCCAAACAAAGCTTACAGACTTCTCTAATACAATGCAAAATTAGGTTAGTGTAAAATGGGTACGGTGAAATTCTATTTACTGCATAAATAAGACTGGAATACACTGCTAACATAACTTGTATGTAATTGCCTTTTCCCACTTCCGCGGGATCGAGTTTTGTCACTCCTAACCTCACATTTCGATAGATCGCGGAATCGTTAAAACGCGGGCCTAAGGCATGCCCCAACAACCGTGTTATTTCGAGATTCTACTGTATCTAGAAAGGCACAGATCTACATATTTGGAGGAAGAAAAAGATAGAAAAGAAAGATCTTAAACCTTTTCCAAGAGGTAGATCGTATAACTATGAAGGCAATAGGGAGCGGAGCGACAGGCTATGGCTGAGGTACTTTGCGTTTTAGCGCAAAAATAAAGCAATGAAATAAATACGAAAGTATTTTAATATACTTGAATCTTATATATTTTGGATATAGAGGAAACACTGGTGGAGAGAACTCAAAGACAATGGTATGGGCACGTTAGACGAATGGAAGAAGGAAGCGGCGCAGGTCAAGAGCAGCTTGGAGAGATCCCATTCATACAATGATGGATGATCGATGCCTAGAGGAGGGTGACGTATTCAGACGGAAAGAATGGCAAATAGGAATACACGGCAACTGCTGAAGAGTGGAGAAGCCCTTAGAAGTAAAAGCATCTTGTTTTTTCATGCTACCAACTTTAATGTCGCTTTTCTTGTTGTCATTCGATGACATTAACTTTTATTTGCGACATAGATACGAAGGTGAACAGGCTGATGTGTCGTAGTGGTCCAGCTGTTCACGCCAATAGTTGTTTAGTCCTTCCTCTAGAAGACTGAATTGTTTTGAATTGTGTACAAATTCTGTGAAGCACCACAGCGCCAGTATCTCAACCACCCGTTCATTTGACATCGATTTCATAGCGTCCATCGGTTAATTTGCGCCCTAGAAAAACTTTTTTTTTTCTGGCTAGTCTTTTAGAGAACTGATGCTGTGTGGAGTCAACGGTTGTTTCCTGATATACGAGTATTGTAGCAAAGGACACGACTACTACTACTACCACAATTCGTGAATTGGCCAATGATGCCGGATTGGCGTCTTCGACTATGCCTAAATTCCTGAAGAAGGGGCTGGAATTCGGAAATTTGCTTCAAGATGGGTTCCATATGATTTGACCGAAAATCATATTTGATGGCGTTATCCAGGCAACCGACCGCTCCCTCCACAACATTGGCGCATCCAGGAAATCGACAACTTCATCATTTATGATGACATTGAAGATTAATTATCACCCTTTATTCGGATGTCATGGGCTCGATTCCCGCGGCAACTTTCCTGCCCCATGGTTTTTTCGGATGCTTTCCCGGTTCATCAGGAAAATACTGAGAGGAATAATGATATCTCCAGTATTTCCCGTCCTGTTCATTTCATTTCACATTTATTTCAATCTGGTCTTTCATGGTTGGAAGTGTTGGCGCTGCTGTGTGAAGACTTTGCGAAATGTAACTACTATTCTCGGCGCATAGATGGTGTTGCATCGCCTGACCAGTGGCTGCTTGGCGAATCCTGGTGTTAAGATGAAGAATCTCCAACACACGTTAGGGTCCCTCATACGCTGCTCGTCTGGGTTTCAGCACCCTCGTAGAGCGCTCTGACTTCATCCTTCCTCCCGGGATCTGACAAATGATGCCTCAACAGTTGGCTCAGTATGGAATCCTCTCCGTCCATGGTCTACTTCCGCCACCAGTGCTAGCTTTCCGCAGCGCTCACAGAACAATTACGCAACAATTTCCATATATGATTAAAAATTATCACTATACATTGCATTTCAGTCATTGTACCACAAAGACTTTCCACACATACTTATACTTCCATTAATTATAACATAAAGACACGGATATTAAATAACATTTTAAATTGGAGATATACATTTAATTACAGGTATCTAACTCCAACTTAACGCACTTCACCTGCCGGCCAGGGAAAATTACGAAAAACCCTAAGTGAGCCTGAGTGCTCGATGGGATTCGAGTCCTCCCGAACGTACGCCTTCAATAATATCGCGTAGCTATCTTGCTCGGCTTTTTTCGTGAAATACAACTAATCGATGTTATATAGTGAAAGCTCGTTTATCCGGACTAACTGGGACCAAAGACAATCCGGAAAATCGAAAATGTGCATAATCCGGGTTGCAACATAACATTCTTAAATCCTTAAATATGGAGACTCGGCGCTTATAACGATAAAAGCTGTATCTTGTAATAAACTTATGTACTGTACATAGTATGTATTGTTTACAGGATATTAAACATGTAAAATCTTAATCACATAAAATAACATCATTTCTTAACAAAGAATTGATCCTCAGTCTTCCGTTTTGAGCACGTGTGGCGTTTGAATGAAGTTTGAATTACTTCCAAACACTGATAAAACACAGAAATAATCCGGTTGAAACACACATGGTAAACTTGCAGACACGCGCCGTTTGAAAACAGTAGGAAAACTGAAGTGATTGAGGAAGGTGTAGTGACGGATAGGGGTCAAGGTCAACGCTATAAAGCTGGTGAAGCATACCGTGTCAGCACCGTGTGACACACTACTAAATCTTTCTTAAACTCAACTTACAGTACAACACAATCCCTATTACCATAACTTATTGTACAATTTAAGAGGAACCGTACACTGAATCAAACTAAAAAGCGAATATTTGGTGTACTTTTAGTTACGTTCTTGCTATCTAATTAAGTTTATAATCTCCGGATGATCCGGAGATACTGATAAGCGAGCTTTTACTGTAGCCTGTAGATGAAATTATTAGAATAACTAAATTTCATATTTTATTTAATTTCACTTCGTATATTTAAAAATATTGTTCCATTAAACTAATGTGTATAGCCCACTAAAAGCTATATAAGCACTTTGTGCATAAGTATACTCAGCAAAAAATGTTAAAAGCAAGATTTAGACCCTCCAAGTTAAACCTCAGTTGTGGCTTTCCGTGGCTTCATATTCTCTGAGCAGAAACCAGTGTAATCCCTGGTAAATATATGTCGATAAGTATGAACCTTACATTAGTTAGGCTGTTGAAAGCCTCTTTGCTGGAAAGAAAACTTTTTCTTTAATCTCATTAACAAACTCGTTTCTCTCTTAGTAAAAGGTAAAGCAAACAAATGACAAAATAAAAACACATGAAAATGTTTCCAATGCGTAATTTATTATTACATAACTTTACTGAGCGAGATAGCTCTGCGGTAGCGTGCTAGACTTTCATTCGAGAGGTCGCGTATTCTACACCCGTGGTCATCTCATCTACGGTAAACCGTAAGAAATAGACAAAATCTTACTATATAAAAATGTAGATTTTGCTAAAATACACAATCATATCCATTTTTTTTAGAGTGAACCATTTCGGAGATATGACTTGTTATTGGTGTGAGTTTTGGAAAACTTATATTTCTGTCAAATGGAACATCGCTATTCAATTTTTATGTTAACCGTGCAAAGAGAATGGAATTTGAAAGCTTTTGACTATCGCCCAAAGTCTATTGTATTCTCATATTTCCCTTGCACCTACAAGGATATAAGCAATGAGATAATTGCTGTAAATGTTTATCTTAACTAACACAAAGAAGATAAAGGAATAAGAGGTTGTAACTAACCGTTTTCTAGAAATGTATTTTTTTTGGGGGGGGGCGCCTATTTGGTGTAAAATCTCGACATCGAATTTTTGGGTCGAATTCAATGCTTCTCGTGATTATTATACGTAGTAGAGAAAGTAAAAAAGGCATACTCAGTTAGAAACTGACACTTAAATTTGTGACTACGAAAAGCATAACTCTCAAACAAAATATGGGATGAATACCTAAGTTGTTATTTAGGTTCAACATCTTTCATGTATACGACAGTTAGTTTTTCATAAAAATCCTCTTACAGATACTACACATTATATGTACAAGCTGTCTTTACTTATAATTATATTTGTGGGTGTGTGTTTGGGCGCATCTGTGTATTTGTGTTTATAAAAGCATAATTGAAACAACAAATCGCAGAAATACTAAATTGTTATAGCCTTTAAGACAATGCGTCAATGAAATTTGGTAAGAAATGTAAATGTTTTTTCTATATTTATTCCTTTGTTTGTCTTTTTCTTGTTATTTTTATAACTTATACTTTAATTCTATAAAAGTGTTAGTCCACAAAGGTTTATTTCATCGATCCTGTACTACTTAGGTGAGGCATCATGTTAAAGTTTAACCTCCAATGACTTTCAGCATTTTCCATACCCAAAATGTTCCTTGAACCACAATTGAAAGCTTTATTACCTTGATTCAGCAATTTAAAATTGTTGTGCAATAATTAAAAAGCATCTAACACTTCAGCTGAATTTGATTATTTTCCATAATTCAAATTTAAAAAATTAAAATACAATAGTATGCCTAGAATATTATTCCTTAAACTGCCCAATTCAGAAATCCCTGCACAAGCGCATATTAAAAATTTGGAGCAACAGTCGTAGGGTCTAATCCCGAATCTATAAGTGATTAACTATGAATAAAAAATGATACTTTTAACGCACTATGTACTGAATTTTCTGACTAAGATAAAATGAAATCAAACATAAAACTTTGGATTTTTAATTTTCATAGTGTATTGCTCTAGTAAAAAAGCTTTCGTTATTTTCTTCTTCGTCTTCTTCTCTTGTATAGGATAATATCCTGTTTAATTTCCCTTTTATTATTCGGATGAATTATGCTATCAACCCATCTTCTAGCTGGTCCTTTTCCCATCTAAAGGTCCGCCTCCCTTGGCTCTTCTTACTAGACGGTTGTTTCCCATCCTGTTGTTAATACGTTCTTGCTAGTATTTCTGTTGGTTCGTTATTTTTAATTTTTTGAAAGATTTCTCTACCGATTTGGCTAAAAAATATACCTGACATATTAATCTGACAAATTAAATGTACAGCTTAAATTAACTGCGTATAACCTGTGAGGTCCTCTAATTTTCTGTAGTTTGACACCAAGAAATACTGTTAAATAAATTCCTTTTAGAGCTAGAAATAATCCATATTACGTTTCCTTCCTGATGGAGGCGTTAAAGCTACTGCATTATGTTTCCTCATGTTGTATCAAAGCACTTGTTAATACACTTGAAATCATTATTACGGCTGACACAAAATTTAACGGTGGGTGGCGAATGGAACTTGTCAACACAAAATTCAAATTAAAGACTGCCACTCTTGGTGTTGTATAACATACCTTGAAATCACATAATAAAATCGTAATATAAATACCATTTGCGCCCACCAAAGTTATTTATACAACACGAAAAGAGAATAGTAGTGGTCAGATATCAGCCGCCGCTAAATTTTGTGTCTGCCAAGACAAAAATACATAATGAATGAGATAACCTGTATATGAGTGTCACTTTTTATTTCAACAGTACGATTTTATCCGTTTTTACTTAACCTCTTTTCGCACCAGAACACAATGAAAGATACAGCACAACAATAGCAGTTAGTGTTGCTTTTTTTTTAATTAACGTCCTCGTGTCATATCGGACGAATGAATGAAATGAAATGGGTGAAATGATGCTCAAATGAGCCCGAGGTCCATGGAGCGTTAAGTTACCCGACATTCGTCTTCTCAGGGTAGGGAAAACCTCGGAAAAAAAACTTTACCCTAAGCGAGATTCGAACTCGCGACCTCTTGAACGTGAGGCAGACACGCTAACCATCACGCTACCGAGGTGGGCAGTTATTGTTGCTATTTGCAGTGTAAACAATACATTATAACAGACACCAATCCGACTTCGCGGCTCATTCATCGCAGGATTGAATCCATTACCTAACAGTGTTAATTTAAACTTTTTTCTTCCAATTTGTTTTAACGTTATATACATGATGTCAATTTTTTATAAACTACATAATAAAACTGCTATATTTATAAACATTACTCGCGTATGTGCCTTTCCCTTCAGAGGAGGTGTTAAATAACCTAAAACAAACTAATTTTGAAGAGTACAAATATCGGCACGTGTGCGCCTAATCGATTGTATAATAAAAACATTCATGCAAATATTTGATTCCCTAAATATTGTGACGCCGGGCGCGGCGCAAAATAAAGGGCTGTCGGGCCTAAGCTACTTCACGCTACATATCAGGCCGATGAGCAAAAAAAGGCGCAAGGTCAGGCTTCCCTAGACCATTCATGCCAGAGAACATGTGACTAACAACAATGAAGCGGCAAAGCAAAGGGTTTCCAGAGCCTTCTAGAAAGACCTGGCTGCTAATAGCAGAGCAGTTGGTTATAGTTACAGACACAAGTCGGTCACTGTGTTAGTGAGTGTGAGATAGGTGTGCGTTGGTGCGTCGTAAAGAAGATTTAACCAATGTCGAGTAATTGCATCGTTGAGAGACAGAGAAAGTGAAGAAAGACAGTGAAATGACTGAGTCAGGGTTACGAGAAATAGAAGTTGAGTTGTGATAGCACGAACTATTGTTAGACTGTTAACGATGAGAAGGAAACTGTGTATTTATGATAAAAGTTTAAAGTACAAAATTATTTTGTCGTGTTTATCAAAAGATAAAGTAGATAGAAGAATAAACTTTTGTAGGAAGTAATTTGTTGGGCAATGGGGAGAGAATTTTATATGAATATAACAATATTTTAGTCAGGTATAATCAATATCATCTGCGAAACTTGAAAGAAATGTCTTAAAAAGAAACATTCTTATCTCCTCTCATTCCTATTGCTCTGATTTTCATGCTTAGTGCATTTTTTTAAGGATTTCATGGATGAAATATTTGGAGTTAAGTGTATATAGAGGCTCGAATAAAATTTATTTCACGCATTATTAACCAATCTATAATAGGAAGTGCATTACAGCACCGCAGGTTTTATTAATCAGTGTTAAACAGGGGGGACAGAGGACGCAAGAAAAGAAATGGGAAGAAGAAGGAGGAAATCAAGAACATTTTCTACAGAGTTTCGTCTTTCTTTCCCCCACCCTGGGAGAAGCAAAAAAAGAAACAACTGTGCGAAGCGCTTTGCACTCGGTAGTTTCGCACAGTGTGGGGAGCCTTCCAGCCCAATTAATGGTGGTTAGACTCTATCCCCTGCCTCGTCTGGATTTTCTTTGACAGAACATCTCCCGCCCACATGACTTCCACTGTCCTACTCCTCCTCCTTGTTTCTTTTTCCCTTCCTGGACGGGGACAGCCTTTCTTTGGGACCAAAGCGAACTAATGGCATTGTATGTGAAGTTGTGAAACCATGAATTATCACCATTGATCCTCAAATAACCTTATCACCTATTCATTCATTTGCCTTGTCGCAACCCCTCTCACGAGTGTTGTATTAACAGCATAATAAAACGAAAAAAATTGATGTGTTGCACTCACATGACTTTCTCTACCCTTATACCAATTATTCTCACGAACTCTTATTCCTATATCTGCTTCATATTAGTCGAGATGAACATTTGCATAAATTATCTTATTGATGATGTTCTGGTAGGTGCAAGGAAAACATGGTAATGCAATAGCCTTTGAGCGATACTCTAGTAGAAATTTACTCGGGATCTTCCGAACCTGACGGAAAAATCATTTAAACTGTCTCCAAATACACCACTATCATTATCATCTCCCAAAAAGTCTTGTAAATATTGCTGCATCTCTTCTGCTGTGAGAGCAACATATTACGTTTCCAGGCAAGAGCAGCCATTCTTAGGAGCTGCCCATGCCGGCATGCAATTACACCTATAAGTAAAATAATTCGCAGGAAAGTGATGCCATCTATTACAGAAGACTGCAACAATAATCGCCATGCATGGAGAGAACAGCATTAAAATGCACGTGATGGAATAGAACGTCATACCCACGCATTAATAGCTACTGGTGTCAGAAGTGGGATATATCACATTATCGCTTTGTCGCAGTATTTTGACAAATGGTACCTTAATGTGTATCCATTTAGCCGATTTTTACTTTCTCTACTACGTATAGTTGGTAGAGGAAGTATTGTACTTTACCCAAAAGTTCGATGTTGAGATTCCACCGGAAATATATATTTGAAGCCCCCTGAATTAAAAAAAAAGCATTTTTAGAAAAAGGTCCACATGTCTGTTTGTGTCAGTGTGTCTGTGCGCAGCATAACTCAAAAACGAAAAATCGGTTAAAACCTAAAGTTGGTATTTAAGTTCAATATCTTTTCAAGATTCCCCACAGATTTTGAAGAATATTCCGCCACCATAAACTACCCTTTACTTGGAATCTTTTTCGACAATTCGCTCTAACGATTTTTATTAAAACCCCACATGTTTAACATATTTGTATGGGAAATTAAGCGTACATTTTGAATTTTCTGGCTCTAGCCCATGTACTCCTGTTTACTCTGGATGACTCTTGAATAAGTGGTAAATCATACTGTACAAAAATGTAGATCTTGCTAAAATACACAAGTTATGTCCGACTAAGTTTTGTTGTAGAGTGCACAATTTCGGAGATATTCCTTGTTATTTGTGTGAGTTTTGAAATACTTAAACTTTCGTCAAATGGAATATCGTTACTGCTTCGTTTGTGTTGGTCGTGCAAAGAGAACGGAATCTGAAAGCTTTGAAAGATTTGACTATCGCTTAAAGTCTACCGTATTCTCATACTCCCCTTGCACCGACAACGAAATAAGCAATAAGATAATTTCTGCAAATGTTTCTCAACTAACTCGAAGAAAAATTAGGAGTAAGAGTTTGTAAGAATGGTTAGTACAGGAGTAGAGAAAGTCATGTAAGTGCAACACATCATATTATTCAGTTTTATTTTGTGTTCATCTTATGGTTTTACTCAAAGTCGTTCTCTCTAGGCGTGAGGTTTTGGAGTAGTCACAATATCACAGTGTGTGAGGTGTGCCCTACATTTTTATAGAACAAAATTTTGCTTTGAGCATCTAAAACATATCTAATATTTAAAATAGGTAAATAATGTGAATTAAATATCATGCTTCAAAAAATATGTAAATGATAGAATAGTTTACTCCTTGTTAGTACTTTTATATGGGGAGGAGTACTGCAACAATTTAACAAAGTTGAGATAGAACACATGAATGCCCTATATAGGGGCGATGAAAATAGCAAAGAAATGGGCTTGAAAAGCACTCCCATACTTCCTGTTAATCTTTATGTTCTCCAGCTCTTTAATTCAGTACCTCAATCTTTTCAGTACCAACCTGGTCTGAAGGAAGTATTTTCAAAAGCAATATCGCTAGAAAGAGAAAGTAGATTTACAATGGTTATGTGTTTCCTAAAAGTGCACATGAACAAGCTAAGAAATATTCCTCCCACTTCTCGCATTTCTTGTTACAATTCACTCGAGGATAGCAATAAAGTGTGTGCAAGAGTGAGTGAGAGAGAGAGAGAGGAGATAAGAACATATCTTCCGGCTTATCCGTTATTTCTTATTCTTTATTATTTTCAACCCCCCTTGCCTTACCCTCCTTCATAATACCAGCAGCCACAAATGCAAAGTAAAAAAAGAATAAAACGAATACACTGTTGAAGTGAGGCAGAAACTACGTTGGTAATAAAAGTGTATTGCAACGAGTTGCAAAATAGCAAAAAGTGTTACATGAATACTCAAGTCAATTGCCTGGGCAGATAAATGAGATTATACTGTGTAATCTGAAGGTGCCTGTTTGAGTTTATTTTAAGGATAGTACAATTTTTATTAGTCGTTTTAACTATTCTGACGCCTATTTTTCAATTAAAATACAACGTGCCCATAACATGTGTCCGATAGCGAAAGTAAAACTGACTATATAACAGCAATGTCCAACGATTGCGAAAGAGGCGCCGTCGTCTATTTAATTGTAGTCGTCATAAACATTTTCAGAAATTACCTTATTGCTAATTTTCTTGTAGGTGCAAGGAGAAGTAGGCTTTAAGCGATTGTGAAATTTTTAAGGGCCGGTTGCTGATAACATATTGTTATCAACATATTCAATCATTAATCTACTGTGACAACCTGCCAGAATGACAACTGATTCGTATTTCTCCCGGTAAACCACAAATGGTTAGAACACCCGCCTGGTAGTCGTAGGTTCTGTGGTTCAAATCCCTTTTGAAATCCCTGAATTTTTCAGTTCCTATTCTACCTTTCATTTTATAGCATTTATTTATCGTAATTTTTGCATAATTTGTTTTAATCATGGAGATAATCTATTGAACCCCATTCTGGTTTAGGTTATAAGTAAATAGACTATTACTGTTAGTAAATAAAAAATCTGGTTCGCGTTCTATATTTTCCTTAAGTGTCTCAATATAAGAATCGACCCCAACTGATTTCGTCCCTAATGCCCATTTAATATGTAAATAAAGTGTATATCTTTCGAAGTTGTGACACAAACATGTAGAGAAAATTCGTCCCTCCTAAACTGCCACTTACATTGAAAATATTCTTAAAATTTGATTTCTCAAAAATGCCTCTAACGATTTTGATTAAAATGCCATATTTTTTAGATATTTTTATGGCAAATGAAATGCATATTTTGAATTTTTGGCTGTAGCTCCTGTTTACTCTTGATCACTTTTCTATAACTAGAGTCCAAAACTTACTGTACAAAAAAGTGAACTTTGTGCTAGTTTTGAAATACTTAAACTTTTCTTATATGGAAGTTTGATATTCAGCTTTTTATCTCTTGACCGTACAAAGAGAGCGTAATTTTAAATCTTAAAAGGTTTGACTGTCGCTCAAAGCCTAATGTATTCCCATATTCCCCTAGCACCTACTAGAAAACTAGCAATAAGATAATTTCTACGAATGTTTTTCAACTAAATGAAGAAGATAGAAGAATAATAGTTGATAAGAATAATTAGTACAAGAGTGGTGAGTCATATGAGTGCAACATATCCGATTTTCCCCCTAATATAACGCCATTGTTGTGTTTAATTATTGTATTTTTATAGGAAACTGCTGATTTCTTAATTCTGTTGTACTGAGTAATGTTGGTGGGTACTGCATTAGCTGGCACGGAAATAGGGACACAAGTTGAAGGTTAGGTACAGTTTGAAAAGCCTAGAAAGAGGGAGAGGTAGATGGGGGGGGGGGGGTACTGTTGGAGCGTCGCGCCGCCTGCCTCTATACAGTTGATGACATATGTCACATACAAGCACTGGGATCCCCCGTGCATAGAGCAGACATGCAGATAACACTGGCACACCCAAACCCCCATCAAAATCAACATGTTTTGCGATCATTCCGAGAGAGCACAATTACACATATTCCATAATTTCATGAATATCCATCACAGAACGGGGAAAAATAATAAAACGCCGAGTTTTCCACGTTTCACAAAATAAAAGCTTATGCATGCAATTTTAAACAATTTTATGAAGGGCGTATCCTTTTTTACGGATTTTAACAGTGGCGGCACGTCTTAAAATATTTTTGATAAGGGAGTTACAGTTCACGATCATTTACTGGCTCTGCATTTGATTTTTACTTTCTCTACTACATATAGTAAAGTAGAGGAAGTAGTGTATTTCACCTAAAAATTTGATGTCGAGATTTCACCGGAAATCCTGAATCCAAAAAAGCAGTTTTAGAAAAAGGTCCGTATGTGTCTGTCAGGCTGTGGTCAGCATAACTCAAAACGGACAAGTCAGTTAAAAACCAAAGTTGGTATTTAAGTTTAATGTCTTTCAAGGATGCAACACGAAGATTTTGAAGAAAATATCCCCACCCTAAACTACTCTTTACATGGAAAATTTTTCGAAAATTTTAATTTTCTTGAGAATGGCTCTAACGATTTTGATTAAAATGTCATATGTTTGAGATATTTTTAATAGCAAATGAAACGTGAGCTTTCTGGCTATATCCCACGAAGCCCTCTTTACTCTGGATGACTGTTGCATAACTGGTAAACAGTAAAATTGAGACCAAATCTTGATGTACGAGTACAATTCAGTTTTCATTAAAGGACAGGTGTTGCACCAATTCGAGAATCCTGCAGCAATAGCAAAGCGCAATATCGAGAAATTCTCGAAACGCAACTGGCGCGAGTTTATAACACGCTAAAATGTCGGACACTACTGACAGCGAGATGCGACTTACTCCAAGTAAGATGCATAAAACACATAAAGTAATCTCAATACATTAATTTCACTAATTATACAATAAATAACTTACACATGAAATAGTTTTGTCTGAAAACCAATATATTCCATTAGCCTTCTACTTTTCAATATTATGTAGCATTCCAAGCTTATCTTTTTTTTTTCATTCAGCTGCACTGTGACGTACTGGAAACGAATCGATTTTTTAGTGCCTTTGCAGAACTGTGATGCAACATGTAGGTCATTGCCCTGGTGAGTGAACAGCATTTTACAATATTTGAGCTAAAAAATTAGGTATATGGTGGAGCATAAATTGTCGTATGAAACTGAACTATAATGGTGATTAAGACGCTCGTATGAAATGCATTTTAACAAATGAGAAAACACAATTGCTGCTAATTACACTTCATTGCCTTCTAGTCAGCCTAGCGCTAACGTTACACTTAGATCACTTTTGTACAACCTCAAAGCAACAGAATAGCTGTGGAATCGAATCACAATAAAAAACTGTCAGATCAACTCGCATTGAACTACTACTCGTCACGATTCATAGGCGCTGTCCACTGAGCGCTTCTTAAACGTTTAACTTACTCCAACACTTCACTACAAGAACGACTGGAACAACTCTTTGGCTCCTGACAGCTCCTTATATGGGTCTGCAGACAATGGAAAAATTCTGGAAGTAGAATAGTGAGAGTGGCTGTGAGAGAACAGTCCAGACACCGGACCACCGCATAATAGCCATTGTCTCCGCATGCTTTAGTGTGCGGTCGGCGGTTAGATCTCTAGTGCAGATAAGCGCCACTGGCCCGTTCCTGCTGCCGGGCGGAGATCAGGCCCCAACTGGCATTTGTTACCAGCAGCGTCCGGGCTTATATATACTCGCGTCTTAACACCATTATAGCCTCGTTGCAGAATATACTATTATGTAAACATTCAGTTCCTTTGGCTTGCTATGAAGCATACTACCATTTACTTTCAATTTTAAGAACAAGGAAAGAGACACGTGGTTAGGTAATAATTCTGTGTACCACAGTGTAAGGTTGTACATTTGTTATCCGAAAATACATTAAATAAGTTGACTATTAATGTAAAAGGCCATAGTAACATAATAAAAGTGCAATAAATTGGAACTAGCAGCCACACCTGTACCAATTAATGGCAGTTCAGTGTGGCGCATAGAATGCACCACTCGCGTAACATTCCTAGATGCACTCGCTAGAGGGTTAAAGCAATAAGGCGCGAGAAGCTGTGGTTTCTGCTAGTGCTCTATGAAGCTAGGGTTTCTCATAAACTAGCTGAAATCGATCTTCCAGCACGGTTCTTCAATATAAGCGTACCTTTTAAAGCCAGAAGCATCTCAAGACTTTATCTGCATCGAGAACGGCGCCATAGAACCAAATATAACTCTAATTAATCTCATGCATATGAAATACATTAATTTGGAAGGCAAATTGAATTTCCTTTTACCTTCCACGTTTTCTCCTACTGACTTGACTATCTTTGTTCATTTCTTTTTATTTCTGCTACGATGGTGTTATATTTTATACTTGCTATTTTCGTTTTTGCCAGTTGAAAAATTAAACAATTCACATTACTTGCTCTAACCTTTGTCATTTATTTTCATAATTATTCTAAGAACTATTATAACAATAATTATTGTCCTCGTGGGAAATAAACGAAAGGTGGCTTAACACTTTAAAAAGGCATCCAATGTGTGTAAATTCCATCCAGTTGCAACGTATACATGAGAAATGGTTAATATCATATAATATTTCTCACAAAAAGGGTAAAGGGCGCAGACAGAGGGGACACCTCGCTCAATTCGACCTACACAGATCTATTGTGGCTACCACGACGCAGGAATGAAATGAGGGAACTGAAGATGCCACATGGGATTGCAACTAGACAGGCCACAGAGACGCGCGGAAGTCCCTAACAAGTGCTGAGATCTCTTCATCCCGGCGCCAGACCCCGCCAAGTAGCCATCACACCGCGGTTCCGGTGTCACACTGAGGGTGCACAAGGCTGGCCAAACGCCACTTAGCGCTAAGAACAGCAATTACCATGTGCAATCATCCACGCCATCTGCCCGGCACTGCCAATACTACACGCCTGAAAGTACACCTGAAAGATAAGGAAATCGAATGAAGGAAAATGATGGAAAGGAAACCGTGGTATGAAATAATGAAATAGTATTCGCCTAAGTGACATGGGGAAACCACGGAAAAGCCCATGTCAGACTGCGCGGCAATGGTGATCGAACCCTCGACCTCCGAATGCGATGTTTATAATAAACTGTGCGTTTTAAAAGACAGGTATACCAATTCCTACAAAATGCAATATATTTATTTTAACTTTAATGGATATTTCTTAAATACTTTGTAATGTCTGGGTCATTGAATAATTAGTGACAACAGTGTGTGGCGCTATCAGCAGCAAATGTTGCAAGCTGCAGACCTGGACAAGAGACAAACGACAAGTGTATTTGAAGAGGGTACTGGAAAGCTGACGCGTAGGCATGACAGAGGTTTCAAACCTCATGATGGTTATGTTGAAAGGCGTATGGATGTAGTGAAGATTTGTAAACAGATTAGTTTTGCTATTCAGTTGGTTTTCATTTCAATTTCGATTGAGTGCTTAAAATAGCTTTCGTACCTAGAAAAAAAAATATTTTGTTGTTTAACGACGCTGTCAATTGCCAGGATCACATCAGCGTCGCCGGTGTGCCGGAATTTGGTCGCGCAGGAGTTCTTTTACATGCCAGTAAATCTACTGACATGGAGCTGTCGTTTTTAAGCACACTTAAAAACCATCGGCCTGGGCCGGGTTTGAACCCGCGACCTTGGGAACAGTAGGCCAGCGTCTAACCAACAGAGCCACCCAGAACGTACATAGAAAGCAACAGTTTATGCTTCACTAGCCATTTTCCACTGTACATTCGAGTGGATAAAATAATGTGATTATAATGCACAGTTAGCAGAGCAAATATCTCTTGCCACACCATCCGTTGCCCTTACTTAGTTATAACACTCCACTTATATCTTTGTGTTACTTCCTCCTTATTCTTCAATCTTGAGGTTGAAACCGACCCTTCTTGATTATAGTTTGAGTGTCACACTTTGGCTTCAGACGGTCTTGCCCAAAAGTTGACGTTGGCAGTCGTGCATATGGTAGATATTTACTAAAATTAGCTGTCCTCTAGTGAGTTGACCACATTGGAATGCATTGGAGATAAACGGAATTACGATAAAAAAATTTTAAAAAAAAGTTTAACAATGAATCTCAAAACTCAAAAGCTAAATGAGACAATAGTGGTAAAAGTAACTAATTAATAAATAATAATAATAATAATAATAATAATAATAATAATAATAATAATAATAATAATAATAATAATAATAATAATAATAATAATAATAATAATAATCATAATCATAATCATAATCATAATCATAATCATAATCATAATCATAATCATAATCATAATCATAATCATAATCATAATCATAATCATAATCATAATCATAATCATAATCATAATCATAATCAGAATCATCATCATCAGAATCATCATCATGATGATGATGATGGTGGTGATGCTGAAATTGTTTTCCAGCCACTCAGGAGAAACTTTTCTGTACTTCCTCCCCTTTTGCCATTCACCTAGGCCTGACATTTGTTTATAGACTATTGCGTCGAACTTGAAGCAAAACCAATAAGAGATTGGGATGATGTGAAACACGGACGGTGAGACTTGGCCAAAACCGTAGGCAATCAGAAGCATCGATACGCTTCATTACATTTGATTGTACATGTTTGTCTGCATGCTCTCCCCTCTCTCTCTCCTTCGTAAAGATGTTTACCTATCCTGTTTCCCTTCACCCTATTTTTCTTTCTATTTTCCACTCTCTCCTAATTTCACCCTCACCGATTCCTTTCCTTTCCTTCCTTCGTAAATTACATGTCATGTTTTGACAACTGGTAATAAAACTATTTTTCTGGAGTGTTAATAAACGCAAGAAAAAGAAGAAGAAAAGTTGGAAGGAGGAGGATCGATAATTGTTTTTCAGTCATGTGTTCTAGCTAACGTCTTGTTGAGATAACGTTTATTTCGTTTACTTTTATTTTTAAAAATGTTCTGTATCTAATAAAGGACAGTAAGTTTTGGCTTTTTTCAGTTGTATATTCGTGTATTGTATTCCTGTACACCCCCCCCCCCCACACACACACACACACACACCCACACCCTCACACACACACAGACACACACACACAGACACACAGACACGCGCACAGTCCATTAGCATCGTTTTCCGCCAGGGCTTGAAGGAGGGGGAAGATGTTGGACTACTCTGACCTCCACACAGCGTCAGGTATGTCCCGTGGTGGTCGTGTGCCAGGCATGAGCAGTTGAAATATCGGCGTTGTAATGTCCTTATTATGCAACATAATGACAAATTTTATTTCATTTATTTGGCTGAAAATTGTTTCGGCGTGAATATAAATAAGAAATCTGAATCTGTAGGCCGGAGAAGATAGTAGGTACATGCAGTAATCCGCAAATATGACGAATAAATAAGACAGTAAAATGCACACAATAACTTATGTATTAGTTACACCATAAAATTAAGGTAACAATGTTGATCCTCTGAAAATGTATCATTTTAGTCTTATACATCGGTTATCTGGGGCTTATTGTTTCCCGTTATGACTTCAAAGGAACTACGTTGCGTTTGTAATTCAGCATGGCCTATGCAATTATGCCAATGATTCCGATTTTTGAAGTTCTTTCTAATATTTTGAAATGAACCTTGAACTTCAGTAATCACTTCTGGTGGCCTTCTTTTAACACTCACTTGTAACAGAACATTCAACGTCACCTTGCCAGAGCTATATTGATTCAATAGAAGCAACGAAGTAAACCCTCAGTTTGAATTTACAATTTACCAACCTCACACAAAAGTGTGAAATCAGCAGAGATTTATGATGATAATTTTCCAGAATTACCAGACCTTTGCGCCTGTAATATATTCGAGTAATTCAATCACCCTATTATCAGGCCATTGGGAAATTATTTAAAATTATGATGTTTAAAACATATCGCTCCATCTATGTGCACGTCCTCTCCTAGGACGACGAACTGGTGCTAGTGCACCATGCAGACACTAGATGGTAGTTCTGAGGAGACTGTAAGTCAAAGAACGGCGCTTGTTTGTTGTTAGGCAGAGAAAGCCATGGACAAGAGGAAGGTAGCTATCATGGACAAAGATGAATTGCATGGTTTTTGTGGAACGAAGGAGTCAAAAAGGTGTGAGAAACGTGTGTGCACTCCATGGGATCTTACACAGAGCCCGAAGGAGAGCAGGGTTCAAGTCTGTTGTTGACTGTCGAAAACGAAGAAAAAAGATCGGGATTATTTGGAGAAAGTGGTGAAAAACACTATCATGCACTGAGAAGAAAGTGTTTTTTCGATATTAAGGATGCGTTGAAAGGTACTGCAGGCAGCTGTCAACGAGTGCGTGTGTGGACATTGGTTTGGTGACGCAATAATGAGGTTCTAGGATGGTAGCAGCTGGTATTGACATTAGTTGAGAGTATATCGAGACCTCTCATGTGCATTGAATCACTTTTATTAATAGATAAGGTATAAAATGATATTATTGTAAATTATTTTCGAATGCCCCTCGTACATATAATTCAAACAACAGTGAATTACGTCACAATTTTGCGCATGATTGTGGTCACTCATCTCAGATATGACTTGACTCGGTTCCATGATGTAACAGTTTTTGGTAGCCACGTTTTTAATAGCAAAAATACCCTCATAAGTCTTCAAAATCCCTAAAAATTAAAATAATTCCTTTTCTACTCATAAAATCTAATTTTTCTGACTTATTTTCATCTAACTGTAACTCATCTACAATACTTCATCGTTTCGGACTTTTTGAAAAGTATGAAAGAATTATATGTACGAGTAACTCAACATTTGTGGTACATTCTGATGCAGCACTAGCAAGCACATTAAGAGAATGGCAAATACAACCAAAAGCAACAATTAAATAAAACAATCCACAAGTTGTTGCCTTTTTGTTGCAACAAGCTGTGGGTTTTTTTAATTTAAATTACATAAAAACCGTTGAATCGATTAAAATACGCCAAAGGAAAAAGTTGTTGTTTATTCAATTTTCTATTAATATAGCCATAAATCAAGAACCTTCAATGAATAATTTTTCAGCCAGGTGATGATTAATTTTTTTGATAAAATATTTTTTATAGAAAACTATAAACTTTTAAACATTTTGGTATTAGACTTTCTTCTTATTCACAACATGAGAAATTCACTGTTAAAGTCTGACGGATCATTTCACTTTCACCCTGTATGTACTTTCGTTAATCAAAATTGGATATGCTTTTCTTTTCAAGTATTATATGTTATTTTCCTCTAAAACTCTATCGCATTTGTAATTAGGCATTTGATTTTTGTTCCTTTACGTCTTATACCACGCGCAAGGGTGGAATCTTGCAATGCACTCTGATGTAATTCATTGAAGACATTTATGGGGTTGAAGCTATCATGCTCAATTTTATCTAATGCAAATTTAAGCTCTGCCGTTTTAGCCTTATGTTTATCATCAATCGGTTTTATGCTGCTTATTTCTGACGCATTTTTTTATCTGTAATATATTTTTTCTGGTGTATTAATCTTATACTTGTTTATGTAGTTCACTTTTTCCTACCTAGGATTCCTGTTTTTCCTGTTCGGAACACACGCATGTAGCTTTAAAGTAGTAATTACTAAAGCCACAACCTGTAGTCACCTTACCGTGTGCATGGGGCTGTTTCGTTCACTGCTGGTGGCTTGCCTCTCGGTCTAGGCGAACACACTCACGGCACAACTGACACTACTACACACGATACGGTACTAAAATTGTGGGTTTAGCCATTGCGTTTACTTAGCCCAGCCCTACATATCGTCTAACTAGGTCGACAAATAATACTTTCATGTAATGCTGAAACATCTAAAGAGGAAAAAATGCTAGTTTAAAGCAGAAGTGTCTAGGTAAATGAATTTGACTTCCTAAATTTCAAAATTTTACTTGGAGAATCCCTTAATTTACAAAGAATTCCCTCATTTCCTTTCGAGTTGAAAAATCCCTCAACCTGGCAACACTGGACAGTATAAACCAAATATAAATCGCACTAACGCGCTTTGATATCATGAAACCATAGCTCACTTTGTTTCCTAAGGCTTGTTCCATTCAGAGTGAAAATATTGTGTAAATAATAACTTCACGTTAGATTTGGTTCAACTATTTTAGCGAATAATATAATAGCAGAAGCTAAAAATAAAGTTAACTACTTTGTAATCATTGTTGTAGTTTTCCATACAAGACCCATTGAAGTTTACTGAATTGTTATAAATAACATACTTTTGTTTTAAATATCTTTGGAACTATAAAAAGTAAAATTTTATTTGTGACAGTTGTATGAAAATAAGGAACTAAGGTTATGTAACATAATCCATTATATTTATTTTTAGCTTCTGCTCTGGTATTATTAATTAAAATATGAATAATGTAGCTTAATTAAAGAGAATTTAGTGGAGAACTTTAAAGCATATAATTATTATAATTATCTATTTTTTATCTAATTCTGCAGGTTAGGATTCCCTAATCGTTTGATTTCGTTATATTCATAGGCTAGTCAATGAAGGTATATGTAAAGTTTTAACACTGAAACCGCAAACTGAATTTGCATTGCCAAAATTATCAGGCCTTGAATGATCAAGAAGTCTATGATTATGGGAACCACGAGCTAAATGCTGGTATATATGTTATCTGTTTTACTGGACAACAATTTCTTTGTACTATTGTGCTCAGATAAAGCTTTTGTATTGCTTATTTTGAGATAATGAACATTTCTTATCAAAAGAAACCTCTTCTAAGAATAGCGGACGCGATCTCATTCGCGTTATTTTGTTTCTTTGTTGCCTTTTGTCATTCCTCTTTATTGAAGATTTACAGTAACAAGCAACTTATGTAAGTTATGTTTATCATTGCAAGAATTCGTTATAATTTGTTAAAGATAGATCAGCTTCTTGCACAAATAATTTCAGAATTTATTTCCGATATGCTTGCAAAGCGTAAAGGCAGTGTTAAAAATGGTAAACATACGAGCAGACGGGGACGGGGGACTTCGGCAATTAAACCTCAGAGATCTTCTGAACCTGTGTCCCTGGGAGACGAGAGGCAACAGAGGGCAGCCAGAACACAGGAGCACAGCACTTTAGAGGGTAGAAGTCCTACATGTTCTCAGGTTTGAATTCCCCGACACCACCCAGTATACCCTCCCCTGCCGGTTCGGCGGCGCCGTGGCCGAGCGGTTAGCGCGCTCGCCTACCACCTAGGCGGCCCGGGTTCGATCCCGGGGACCCTCATGTGGTATTCGTAGTGGACGAAGCGGCGCCAGGGCGGGTTTTCTCCGGGTGCTCCGGTTTCCCCCGCCATCATTCCACCGGTGCTCCATCTTCATTCCATGTATCATCAGTGTCACCGCCTGCGGTGCCGTAGTAGTAAAAGCGGGCGTTAAACACTACAACAACAACAACAACCCTGCCGGTTGGTACAGGGCACCACATGCATGAACCCCTCAGAGGTTCAGGGTCATCAACATCGGGGACTGACTGGAAGCCCGACTTACCTGGTAGGGACGGAGTTATGAAGAGCATCTTCTCTATCACGCTCCACTGAACTCCCGCTGACGCTTTCTACTCTAAAACTGACAAAGCAGTTCAAAGAATGAAGTGAAATGGGGGAAAAAATTCGGGGGATGAAAGCATCCTACGCAGCTTCACCTGGTTACCCGAAAAATCTCAAGGGTCAGGTAGGTCAGGCGCGGGGATCGAACTCAGAAACCAGAGAACCCGCCCTGACGCCGCTTCGTCCACTATGAATACTACATGTGGGTTCCTGGGATCGAACTTTGTTGGTAGATGAACGCCGCAAACCTTTGTCTAATGGCTAGTACTATTATTACTTGTCTTTTTATACATATATTTTCAAATATGGTAACCCACAACTGTGGGAAGTTACTGATTTCCTTCAATAGAATATTCGGGAAAATATTTATGGTTGCTTCTACCTTTTTATAACCATAATATTGTAAATTATCTGTAATATTCCTAATAATGAACAAAAAACCATGTGATGTCTTTGGGATAAAATGGAAAGTTTTCCGATTTCAGGTGCCCCAGTTCGTTAACCTGCCTCCAAGAGGCTTTCTCTACAGAGGCGCTATGCAGAAAGTAAGTGTATTTTAGAGTTTCACAAATGGTGGAGTAGTAACTTAGTTATAGGGGATACAGTTTTAAATTGACGTATATCCATAAATATTTAATGGAATACATTGATGAATTTTGTTAAAAAAATGTAATTTTTTAAAAATTATTTCGCTACAAAAATATTTTAATATCAATAACTATTAAGCTACAAAGTTTTTACTGGACCTCTACGGTTTAGGAAAAGCATCATGCTCAGCTTCACCTCTTATTTTTCTCAATTCTTGTTTTCAGCATTTTTCACCTCGTCCACATTTTATAATATCTTGAAATTTACTGTAAAACTGCATAATTTATGGGCTTAAAACCTTTGTGCACCAGATACAAAAATATTAAATATATCAGTTGGAATTAAATTATTTTTTATAAGTCACATTGAACGAGTTAAATACTTCAATAACGTATAAAACCTTTTTCTCATGTCTGAATTAAAAT
This sequence comes from Tenodera sinensis, assembly GCA_030765045.1. Taxonomy (NCBI): domain Eukaryota; kingdom Metazoa; phylum Arthropoda; class Insecta; order Mantodea; family Mantidae; genus Tenodera; species Tenodera sinensis. The sequence continues at coordinate 53,975,553 of CM060970.1, forward strand.
TAAAAAATTCCTGCACGACAATTTCAAGAACATTATAAACGATGCTCAAATAAACTTTTGGAAGTGATATGATAAACTGCAGAGCCCAATGATAATTTAATGTTACCACATCAAGCGAAATTTCACGTAAATTGTTAAATGTTTGTGTGCATTATATGTTATAAAAATTAAAGTATTTTGAAGAACACTATATTGGTGCATTTTCTACAGATACACTTATCCACAGCTTGTACCTTCCAAACCTTCTTAAAGGAGCAATTAATGGCACTATTGTTTCAGACTGTCTCATCTCAAACTACCCATTACATTGAAAAGTTTCCGAAAATGTTCATTTTCTCAGTAATAGACATAAACATGTTTATTAAAGTGCTATAAATTTAAGATATATATATGAGACAAATAAATACTATATATTGTATTTTCTGGGAATAACGTGAAGTACTATTTGTTCACAAGGAATTGTATACAATTTGTGTAATGAGTAAACCATAAATAATGTAACAAACAGAAATTCCACACATCCCACTTCTAACCAGTATGACAAACGACAAAATCCAGTACAGTTACTTTTGTCTCTTTATCCTCCTCCAAAACTTTGGAACAAATACATAGTTCTTTTACTGACGTTAATATCGTCTACAGCCTTTCTCATATTACAACTATTTTCTTCTAGTAACCTTGACCCACTTCTTTCTTTCTTTCTTTTCCCCTGTCTCTCAAACTTTAAAGATACAGTCACTCGACCCTCATTAACTGCGTTGGTATTTTCCTTTCATCGTAACCGAACAAACACACGCGCGCGCGCTGAATCTAACAGCTGGCTTCTGCAGCCATTATTTATTTATGCCAACAAACTTACTGACAGGTTGTCAGAGTTGATTAAGGTTAGGGCAGCCGCCTGGTAAGCGGAGGGTCTGTGGTTCAAATCCCTAATGCGGCATTGAACTTCTCAGTTCCAATTCTACCCTTCTAACGACTACTAGTCTACTACTAAAAACCGACTGCTTTCCTTGCCTCGCCTCCCCTCCCTATATAGCGAGGATGATGTAACACGGATCTTTCTCAAATTTGACCTATTCTGGAATCTCCACAATTACGCCGACCGCTGGGTACTTCACGAATAACCCCGAAACTCCCTTTGACCTGCCGCGCTCATTGTTCTCACTGTTTGCTCAGGTGAGTACTGTGGGGCAGCCTAACTTTGAGTGCTTTAAGCGTGGTGTGAGGTAGCTTGACCCCGGCCGTCCTTAGTTGTGCGCCGTGTCCAGCGTCACAATAATAAAAATATACAACACACATAATGTAAATCAGCAAAAATTTTTCAATTACTATGAACCACTTTCGTAATAGTGGTTTGTATTGTTCAACACTGTCATGTTAAAGTGTTTCGCTATTCGCTTGTTTCTCGCAATGTCAGGGAAACGGTAGGAAACTATGGTAATAGTCACCCAATTTTACATTCTCTTCTACGTATAGTAAGTAGAGGAAGTATTGTATTCCACTAAAAAATTCGGTGTCAAAATTTCACCAGAAATACGTTTTCAGGTCCCCCGAATCCAAATAACTATTTTCAGAAAAAGGTCCGTATGTATGTGTGTGCCTGTGTTTTTGTATGTGTCTGTGAACAGCATAATTTATAGCCAAAGTTGAATCTTTTAAGGATGCCACACGAAGATTTTGAAGAAAATTCCTCCACCCTTAAATATCCTTTACATGGAAACTTTTTAGAACTTTGATTATCTCCAAAATGGCTCTAACAATTTTGATTAAAATGTCACATATTTAAGATATTTTTATGGCAAATGAAATGTATATTTTGAACTTTCTTGCTATATTCCACGTAGTCTAGATGACTTTTTCATAACTGGTAAGCCGTAGAAGACAGAACAAATCTTACTAAACAAAAATGTCATTCTCGTTAAAACACAATTTATGTTCATTTTCTTTTTGAGGACTGAACTATTTCGGAGATATTCCTTGTCGTTTAAGTTAGTTTTGGAAAATATAAACTTTCGTCAAATGGAAGATCGTTATTCAATTTTATATCTTAGCCGTGCAAAGCTTTAAAGGATTTAAAACCTGTAATTTAATTGTACTTGGAAAACTTTATCATAGTTAAATGATGAAGGCAGGAATACTCGTGTGAATATAACGTTATGACGTAACATTCTCTTCCTTATGAAACGTATCCTGCTGATGTAACGCTGGTAATTTATTTTTTAATTCACATGTCGGCGTTTTACATAAAGATTTAACCTGATGTTGACACATGACGTTGCTTTGATGTATCGTACGCGATACCGATCGGCCAGCTTCTCAGACCAGCCGTAACTGCTGTTTGCCCCTGAGCCTTTATGTTGAGCTAAACGTAGCGGTGACAGAGAAGTTGCCTACCACTCAGGCGATCCTCAGAATCTGGCCCTAAATGAGCTAATCTGCACGCTCCCTTCACATACTGTATTCAAACTATATCGCTCTCGAGCACTGCTCTCATGAAATGTGTGCTCTCTAAGAGCATCGAATATGACTGTGCTGAAGTATTACATTCCATCAAAATTTCACATTTACAATGTTATGTGCTGTGTATGCGTGTGAGTATATAATTAAATACCAAAATGAAAGTGCTCGAAAATTTTTACTTCCTCAAACATTTTCCTTTTGATTTAACTACCACGTATTTAAAATATGAACATGCTGGCCGCGGCGAGCAACAAAGAACGGTCGGGGTGAAGCTACCTGACACCACATAGAAGGTGCGTGTGTTCAAGCGTGTTCAAGATCAAGCTGCAAAAACGTCCGCAATGAGAGCGGCAGAACCAAAGGGGTTTTGAAGATTATTCGAGAGGTGTCCGGCCCGAAAAGGTGAAGTTTGTGAAACGGCCGTGTTACGTCATTCTCACTATATAAGGAGACGAGGTGGCGAAAAGAGTCGTCGGAGTGGGCAGTCACCTTTTAGTGTTAATGTGTGTGTGTGTCGTTGTGAGAGAAGCGGCGTGCCTTGAAGGAAGATAGCGAAACAGTTAATGAGTGTCGAGTGATTACATCGTCAAGGTAAGCTATTTGAGAGACAGAGAAAGAAAGAAAGGACTGAGTGTCAAAAAGTAACTGGACTGGACTTTTGTCGTTTTTGCTACACTGGTGTCAGGAGTGGTATTTGTCGAATTTTCAGCTCCCACAGTATTTTCACGGCAAATAAAATCTATATCTGAATTTTCTGCGAATCGCTTATTAAATTTCGTTTTATTTATAAACGCTCTATATGCTATGAGTTTCAACGTCCCATTTTGTATTGATCACTAAGTGGTCTTTATCAGGTAATCAGAGGTTGTTCTAAGTGCTATAAATCTACCAGCGCATTTACTTCACTGCCGAAGGAACTCGTGCTAAGACTTTCACGCCCGAAAGACACCATCGCTCTTCTAAGGACTTGAACTCACGACTTCGGAAACTAGACCGTGGAGGTTGTTTTCTTCATTCTGAATTTTTTTTATAACTGGTGAACGTGATATCTTGCTTGCACAAAAATCTTGGTTAACTTTGAAAGACAAATTATACCAGATAACATTGTTATGGCATCTTCCGCTTCTGAGAAATTCTAGGTTGGCTTAATTTCTAAGTAGTTATACATTTTTCAAGTAGTAAGTCGCTATTCGTTTTTTCACGTGGCCTACATATAAATAGCATAAAATTTCAAAGCCATCATATAGCAAGCTCCTATTTAAAATATCTATTATTGTTATATCTGTTATATTATACGGTATTCAATTTGTTCAATATATTGAACATTCATGTACATCAATGAAGCTAAATACATAGTCAGTGGATGTAATAAATATGAACTGACAGCACAAAACTATAACTACGTAGTTATATAGTTACAAATACTGGTTATAAGCTCATATTAAAATTTTTGTCAAATATTTCTCGATTTTATAAAAAAGGGTCAGCCAGCGTCATTAAACAAAGGAAAGTCCATTGTACCAGCATGTCTGTCTTTGGAAGTACCTAATTCAAAATATTCAAACCAGCCCCTTTTTACTTTCTCTACTCCCTTTCGCCATGATGGATACAGAAGAACTTTTTAAAATTATGACAGGATATTGTGAATATCTAGTGAGAGTGGCTCAAAGTATCTATAACAACACGTATATAAAATGAATTGTGGTGCAGTTAACAGAAATAAATAGAGGGATGACACAAGTCTGCCCGCTAGCACCAACACTTTTTAGCTTATATATTTACCATGTCATTCAAAAGTGGCAGACATTTTTAAATTTTAGGATTAAAAAGTAGTTGAAACCATGCTATGTATTTTATCTAAACGATATCGCAAGAAGCTATAATCTCAAAATGTCAACTAAGACAGCATTTCAGGGCAAAGAATACTTAAGGGTAAAACTATTAATAATAAAATACTAGAACAAATTGAAATGTTTAACACCTTGGCTGTAGTGTATCATATATGAAAGATGAAGATATTGGTAACGAAGTTACAGAAATTTCAGTTTCTATGCAGAAAAACTAAAATATGTTTTAAAAACCTCACTTAACAGACTAAACTAAAATGTTACAAAGTTATCGTTGTCCCAGCGTTGCATTGCATGCTCAATGAACTTCAGTCTCAAAGAATGACGGCGGTTGCGATGATATTTCTCAGATCTGGACCGGGATACACTTTGAGAGATGGAAAACGAAATGAAGACTGGGAATATTTAATTTCCTAGACGAGATTCAAAAATATAGAAGAAATTGGAGAGAATATGCAGAGAATTGAAGACTCGCGTACACCTAAAGTGATTGTCAAGAGCACACGGGGTGTAGGACAGACGAGGAAGAAGTGGAACAAACCAAAATGGTTTATATCTTGATTATATAATATCGATTCTACAGATCTTATAGAAGAATAAGTTGAGAAAATAGTATGAATGGAACACGTCAAAGTGCCTAGTTACATTAATGAATAAATTAATAAAAATACTAATATAATAAAGTTACATTAGTGACTATTTTAATTGCTACAAATCTTTATTTAGCCATTTGCATTCTGTCGTATAGAGTTTCTTTTCGGGAGAAGCCTATGACAGTCGTATTGGACCGCATAGGGAGCCCTATAGAATGTGAATGTCACTTTCCCCACTCCCAAACCCCTGCAGCATCCCCTCTTTCCCTTCCATGTAATACAAAAGCTGTGTTTTCGTAAACAAACGTCATTTAAATTACTTCCGGGGTTTTGGGACTATTGCTGTGGTACAGTACACTTTGTAGGACTATCTGCCCCTCTACCATTGCTCTATATACCGCAATCTATTTTCAGTCCTGCACTTTGTCTTCTGCGGCTTTGCCATGCAGGATTAATACACACTTGTGATACACGGTCTTTCTAAAAATGCTCAAAGGGAAAGAAAAAGCCTTTAAATGAAGTTAAGCAAATAAAAAGCCAAAATAAGATAAAATATTGTACAGTGACAAGTCTGACAAAGGGCACTTTATTTTAACCTGGATCTTGGTTATGCTCAAACCTTTAACAGTACATTTGCAGCCTACAAAACTGTATTTGTTTCCACAGAGATTTTTATGAATAATTTCTTTTGAATACTCCTTGGTCGATTTCTAGATAAAGCACATTCCAACAGTTCAATCATTATTATATTATTGGGATTGTAATGATAATAAAAAGAACGTATTGTAATAAAATGACCATTCGACGAATCCCACTCCTGACACCATTATAAAAAATGACAGAATCAGTCAGGTTACTTGTCTGTCACTTTATTGTGTCCTAAAATATCACAAATACACATTTTTCTTCTCGACGTTAACAGAGTCGACAGTCTTTCGTGCATTACAGCCAAAAACGTTTACTTCTCGTAACCTTACCTCGATCCTTTCAGTGCCTATCGTTACTTTCTCTGTCTCTCCTACATTAATCAAGACATGCAATCACTCGACGCTCGTTAGATCTTGTCTACGACGACCGACGTATCTACCTCACACACACACACACACACACACACACACACACACACACACACAGCTGGCTCGCACTCACTAACACACTGACTGGCTCATTTCTGTAACTGTAACTCCATTACTGCTGCTGTCTCGCCTCCATATATGTGAGGGATGACGTCACCCAGACGTTGTGGCCGGTGACGAAGAAAACCCCTTTTTGTCTAGCTATTTCATGGTTGTTAGTCGTTTGTTCACTCCCGTGAGTGGTGTAGGGAAGTTTGACGTTGTGCTTTTGCTCGCCGGCCTGACAAGTGGCGTGAAGCAGCCCAGCCCCGTCCATTCTTTGCTGTACACCGAGCCCGGCATCACAGTGTTTAGTTCCTCTGGCCTAATTGAGGTGAACAGGTTTGATATCATTGTATGTGATTGAATTTTCATCATTTCCCATAAATGGCAAATGCCTGAGAAGTAAGTACATTGAAATTTGGCCTGAAAGTTTCCTTCCTAAATTTCTGTTTACTAATCGTTATTTTATTTTATTTTATGCATCATCGTCATTGTGGTATGGTATGTACGAGTAGTTGAAACGGAAGTTACACCGGCATATAAAACAAACAAGTGTGTTACGTTTATACGATTCTTTCTACCCATTCTTCAATGAACTATTTTTAAAAGCTTTCACGTTAGTTCAGTTAAAGTTTTGTATGTGCGTTTACACATTTCCTTGTAGGTAAATACAGCGCAAAATAGGGTGATATAGTGGGTTAATGTGGTAGTCCAAATATTTTATGAACTGGTTGCTGTGTGACAGGATTAAAATCCCGGTACCTTTGTATGACCAGGAGGAGAGAAAAACAAATGACTTCCCACTTGAGAAAGGTACAAGTATTTTGAAACTGAAGCCAATAACAAGAAACATCTCGGTAGAGGTAAACTCCACACAAAAAATTTATGTGAGCTCTGCAGAGAAGCGGAGGACCCGGGTTCGATACGTGGTACCGGCCTGTGGGTTTTCCCCCGCTGGGAGGTCTGACACGGAGTGCACTCAGCCTGCACTCCCCTGTAATGCATGTTGGTCTGCAATTTTCTCTTAAATAAAGTAAGATATACTTATGAATGTCTGTGACTTAGTTTATTATTACAAAATCAATCTTCTGGTTTAAACTATGGTTCAAGGAGCATTTTAAAGTGAAAAAGTTTGAATAGACGGAATTTAAAGAAATGAAATTTAAAACTTAAGTGATACACTAGGGGTTAAACTTTTTGGTTTAAAATTATCTATATTAAAAGTTAATTTCGTGGTAGAAATATCTAAGTTTTAAATAAAAACTTAAAATTATCACACTTTTACCAATTTTAAAACTTTTAGAGCCAACTGTATGAGGGAGTTTTGAAAGGTCCTAACACTTTAGGCAACTCAATATACTCTACAGCACATACGTGCATCTCTCTCTCTCTCTCTCTCTCTCTCTCTCTCTCTCTCTCTCTCTCTCTCCCAGCTTTAAAAGTTGTTGAATATTTATAGTAGAAGCATTCCCCATCGCATTTTTCTAAACGCTGTTACTAGGGTTAGAAGCCAAGAAGAAGAAGAAGAAGAAGAAGAAGAAGAAGAAGAAGAAGAAGAAGAAGAAGAAGAAGAAACACATCCCTACACTTTACTTTGATGTAATCATTGCAACTAGGTCGGAGTAATGAATGCCAACTGCAACAGACCAACTGTGCATGCTTCCCATTTCTGCCACGTTACGTGAAACATAAAATTTATCACTCACACTGAGACTAATTTCAGTCACTTTTACACCGTCACTGTTGAAAAACCGATCTGGCGCTATTCTCGGGAGGTGCATTCGTATTTTAGCTGTTTTAATGACGTCACGTTGTGAGATGTATTTTAGAACGGACATGATTCATGACCTGCTTTAACATATGCATCGCCCGTAGCTTTTCATAAATTCTCTTCGGAATTATAACCAGCTTTTTCCGGTTATATATTGATCCTCGCGCATACAAATGGCTCCGGTGACACAGACAGTTAACGAAAATGTTTATTATAGCGAAAATTGAAAGTAAAATAAAATACAATCGACGAAATTCCAAATACAGGAACAATGATCCCTTGACGGGACGTGTTGTACATAGGAATATGATCATAAACATCTAAAATGTTCAATGGCCGTACGAAATTTTAGTGTTTCTCGCAACTTCCATTACATTTTATTTTTACAATTATTTAAACGAAATAATTCATTAAACAGCGTAAGTTATTGATGCAACTTAATCACCACACATAATAAAAATATTATAATGTATTTTAGGCTTCATAATAAAGCTATGTATTACTATTAAATTTCTTTTCTATGTTCGGTTTTGTGGTGTAATAATTTAGTAAGTTTTTATGCGGTAAGATTTTTTTTTAAGTTCCTTACCTTTTTGCTGCTTGTTGTTCCCGGTTCTAACTCAGTCGATATTTACATGAAAACTTGTAGCTACAGGCGCTGGCAACAGTAAAGTTACTACATGTACTATCTTATGTGCAATTACACGCTTAATGTGCATATACCATTGTCGTTTTTTCCTTTCTTTATTCTGATTTGCAATTATTTATAACGCTCTTGAAACACATAAGCACCGGACGAATTTCAACTCACTTTTATCATGCAAATTTCTCTTGTTTTCACACTTTTTGCAGCGATTCTATTTGTCCGTAACATAAGAATCTTCTCAAAGCCTGTATATTTTAAATTTTCTTATGAGGGCAGACAAAGGAAAACTGTCTTAATAAATAATTAACTCTTTCATAAATGAGGCAATGTCTTGCCTCTGTGTTTGGTGTTCTGTCTTCTCAAACTGAGCTTCAGGATCCCATTCCTGCCAGGATCAGGGAATTTGTCTTCATCCATAATCATTCTGAATCGCTCTTATGGCCTAGTACTATGAAAGCATTCAACGTAAAGGCCATTAGGGAAATTGTGCAGTTCAGAGAGACAAAAGACATCATTTGATACAAAAATAATGGTTTACGAGATAAACTATTTAAAATGGGAATAATAAAGGAATTAATTATAATAATGACTAATTATCGACAAGGAATTGATAGGGAAAATAAGCAAATAGTCGCTTTAAATATTACTAGCATAGGAAAATGCTATGCGACGTTAAAATGTGCAAAATCTGTCACACAGAAGAATTTAGCGGTTACCAGCTGGGTAATTAGGTAATTAACAAGGCTGGATTCTGTGAGTCAGTTCGCAGAATTCGATTAGATGCGAGTAATTGAGTAGAACAAGGTTTCCAGATCCATTAGCAAGTGCAAACTGGACAACCTCGCAGATTCCCGATTAATTAATTAATTTATTGTTTAACGACGCTGTCAGTTGCTAGGATCACACCAGCGTTGCCCGTGTGCCAGAATTTTGTCCCGCAGGTGTTCTTTTATGGCAGTAAATTTAGTGACATGGATCTGTTGTTTTTAAGCACACTTAAAAACCATCTATCTGGGTCGGATTTGAACCCGCGACCTTGGGATTAGTAACCAACTGAGCCACCCAGACCGACACGGATTTCTGCGAAATTTATATACAGAGTCAGGGTAAAAATCGAGAGACCGAACAATGTACAAATTATGAAAATTATGAAAATTTGAAATTATTTAATTAAACACTGACTTTGAGAATCTTAACAATTTCATACATTATCTTGACGTCCATGCACTCAAAATTGAAGAGGCAGCTCACAGTGCAATGCTGAAGACACAAGTGTGGATTACGAGCATCATAACTATATTGCGTAAGTCGTTCTTTTTTGAAGTTTTATTTGTATTAGGTCTGTTGGTTTAGCGTTTCTGGATCTCTGGAATTTGTCTTCATGTTTGACGTATATTGGTTTGTATACTGAACAATAATATTTAGTATGCTGTCATTTATGAAAAGCTTCCAAGTATCACATAGATAATTTATATATCTCGCGTCACCTTTTACCCCAGGAAGATCAACATGATTTAGGCTCACGCTTCTTAGTATATAATAATCATCATCTTTTTTTTTTTTTTTTTTTTTTTTTTTTTCATCAGAATCCTCACTTGAATAGCTTTCACGACCACCGCCACGGCCACGGCCACGGCCACCGCCACGGCCACCGCCACGGCCACCGCCACGGCCACGGCCACCATCATATCATTTCTCCTCCACTCCTGCTGTAATATTTGGTCATCTGGAACGTCTGTGCTTGTCAAATTCTTCTTTACCGTGAACATTACTTTGAGATTCATCTTCTTTTTGTACTATCCTTAGCACCTCCCCATATCAGAAATGAAGTAATTAGAGGACTGGAAGTATAGTCATCATTGGAATAAATGGAAAGATATACAAACAAATGGGTTGAACATGTTTATCGCATACCAGAAGACAGAATACCTAAACAAGCCTTCAAGTATAAACCTAGGGAGACGAAGATCAATAGGACGCCCTCGAAAACAGGTAAAATGGTAACAGGCTAATGCATAACCCGTGAAGGAAGAAGAAAATTATTTCATGGGTTTTTCTTATCGGTCGGCAACATCTCATTTTTAACTACTGAAAACACTTAATAGCAAGAATCAGCAGCATCCTTTCTAAAACCCGTATCCATGCATACCCTGGAGTAGTAATGGCAGTGCTTAAGTAGCGGAAGATCCGTGGTTCAAATCCCGGCTATGGCATTGAATTTTTCAGTCCTGATTCCACCTCTTAAACACTACTCACACACGGCTTGTATGTTTAAAAACACCAGCAGTAATAACTTACGTAAGCTTCGGCGGCCAGTGTCCATAATAATAATAAGTATTTCCGGGGAAGGCCGCGTCTAGGTTATGTTGTTTTTGCAACAACATAACCAAGACGCAGCCTTCCTCGGAAATATTATTATTACACCAACAGTAAGTTTGTTGGCATAAATTAAACAATAATTACCATTTAAAGATTACTGAAACCCGTGGCGCTGACCACGTCCCACTTCCAGTACTGTATCCCACTCAAGACGCCTGAGGTGGGCAGAGGCTGATAAAATGGGCAACGTCCTTGAAACCAACAAAAGGGCACAGCATACAAAGCTCTCTAAAATACTTTTAAAACGGCATTAGAAAGACAGAAGCATCGATTTGTGAATACAAATCAAATTAGCATGAAGTTATCCCTAATATTTCGTGGCTCGAATATCCGACCCACTCTTGGAGCTCACCAGAGACGGCGATCAACGAACTTTGCATACTGGTAAATCTGGTATTCTGTGGAATACGCTTTGTTTGAAGATAGCATCCGTGCCATATGTCTACTGTACCACTCTACGAAACCTGGAAGTCAGAGGAAGAGGAATCTGAGTGAAATGGAAATAAAACTGTCAGAAGAAAAGTCCCCAGCATTTACCTACTGACCACCAAAACCACGAAAAGCCCAAGATCTTATTGGGCGGTGAACGGGAATAAAACTCGAGACCGCTCGAAATCGAGTCTCATGTGTTACGTGTCCTTCAATCGGAAGGAATCATTATAATAAATGCTGTCTAGAGCGGGGTGACTCTAGCCTAATTAGGGTTTCCTCTTATTTTTCCTAAGTCATCAAGGTAAATACCAGATTGTTTATACAAGGGTTGTTTTTTAGTTTTGGAAACTATATTATGGAGCCCAAAGGCACTAGGGTTGGTAATTCTGTTTATTGCACGTGTAGTTGAGGTACCTCCACTATGGACGCATCTTGCCCCTCTCATCCTCAGACAATAATGAGCCGAAGGTCATCAAGGCGTCGCAGCATAACGTAGTACGTTTTCAAAGCAGGAGCAGAGAATGTGGTTGAAAATTGAATATGGCAAGGTAGAAAGACACGACAGTGTCACTAAGGATTCCGAGAGGCTTGTGGTGCAGATGCACTGCTGTACCTAACAATGGCAGGGTGAGTATAAGCCTTTAAAAGGAGGACATGTGTCTAGATCTGGTCATCCACCGAACAGTGAGAATGACGTGCAGTGTCCGCATGGGTGGAAGAGGATCGGAGTGGTGTCTGATTTGTTCAGTCACTAGGAGGTGCTCTACCACCCTCCATACTCTCCGGACATATGTCCCTACTACTTCGACCTCGTTCCTGATATGAAGAAACCACTACGTGGGAAGAAGTTGAGAACATTGAATGACATTCTGAGTGCAGTTGATCGGCTTCTATGTACAATCGAGAGATTTAATTACAGAACAGGTCGTACAGGTTCTCGACAGCTACCATATCACTGGGAAAACATTGTGCGCAATGCTGGTGACTAAATCGAAGGTCTGTAAAACTTACAACCTTGTATGTATGATGTGCCCAGAAAATAAATAATTACCAAAACTAAAGAAACAACCCATGTATAACACCACGAACCAAAGTTCCACCTTAAGTCTAACAGAATTGTATCTATAAAAAGAAAAATAGATGGTAATAGTGAATGCTGTGCCACCTATCCACAAATAATGTAAGCATGGACCGTCACGATGGTACACAAGTGCCATCTGTCTGCTCCTTCTGTGGACTCGTAACGAAACAAGGCGGTATGATATGGGGCTGAGTCCTTGAGGGTTAACTGTAGATGTAGTTGCAGATAGACTGAGTGGCACTCTAATGCCATCTGCTCGTCACAGAGTCGTATTACAGTTGCCCTGCACTGATCCTTCTATGGACTCAGGATGGTATGGTATAGAGATGAGACCTTGAAGGCTGATTGTCCATCACAAACGTTTTCCCCCTAGCAGATACGTCTCGATATGACTACGTAATTAAAGGACGTAAAATAGTGAAAAGAACAAAAGGAAAAGTAATATATGTGTGCGAATTTCTAATTTGTTACAAATCTAACTGTATTACAATTTCTGTCTTTCACTGGACATAAGACAGTGGTCCCGTTTGTTATCCTGATCCTTGCTCTTGAGTCTCTGTCTGAGCTCCTATCCTCCTAGCTTCGCCAACCAGCCAGCCTACACGAGGTCTTCAAGCTGCAAGTCCGCTGGGACCTGCAAGGAATGAGAACAAAATTGAAAGAAATATACGTACAACGGTGAGACAATCATCCGACTGCGATTATATACGATGGCAACCAAAGGAAAATTGCATTTTTCCTCCCCCGCAGTTCTTGGAATGGAACTTGTTACGCGTAAAGAGAGAATTGGATTCAGATGGGAAGGGGAAAACAACATACTCATCTCCCCAGGACAGCGTAACGAATAGGAAATTTGTAACAAGAGATTAGAATTTATGTCCCTCTTTTCGTTATTCTTCAGCTCGTTGCAGGATAATGAAAATTTACACAGGATTAGTGTCACACAAGTCATCCATCAATTAAAACACTACTGTGTCTGTAATTTATTTCTGGAAGTGTTCATTTTATTTCCTTTACCAAAGCAACAACTCAAGGAAGGTGCTGAATGTCCCCAAACTTATAAAAAGTTATTTTATATTTTATATCAGCTTAATAGAGGCATTCTTCAGTAACTTATACTAGGGTCAGCTTTCGTGTGACGTCTATAAAGCATCTTATGAGTTTCTTATATTTCCCGCATAGGTTCATTAGCGACAAAAGTTGACTCCGACGACAACTGTCAAGTCCAGTTGCTTATATATCACGTTATTTTCTTCCAAAACAAATGCACAGTTCTCTTTTACTGATGTTAACACAGCCTGTAGCTTTCCGTCACACTTCAACTCACAAGTGTTTTCTTCTCGTAACCTTGACTCACTCCTTTGTCTTTCTTCACTTTCCCTATCTCTCAAACAACTGAATTTGAGAATACAATCACACAACGCTCATTAACTGCTTGTCTATTTTCCTTTCGACACACACACACACATACATAGGCACAGACACTGACTTACTCCCGATGATTCATACTGTAACTCTTATTCCTTGCCCCACCTCCTTAAACAGCGAGGATGACGTAACATGTACCTTTCTGGAAGTTCTACAAAGCGCCGGCCGCCGGGCACCTCTCGAATACGGACGGGGAACTGGTGGGGATGAAGGAAGATGAGGAGGAACTCGTCGGGAAGGATTCTCGCTAAGAAGGAGATACATTTTGCAAAAGAAAAGCATATTATCAAATACATTAATAATTCAAAAGCTGTTAATCATAGCAAGATGAAACTTTAACAACTTATGCTTTGGAACGTCAAAAAATGAAGCTCCTAGGTTAGATACAATAGATATAAGAACTATTACATATTTTCCTCCTTAATAACATTTACTTGAGTAATGTGTTGTTGAAATTTCGCAGAAAGGCGACTATGCAGTTGCACCATTATCTTGCGCTCACGCGTACCGAACAATGTTTATAATATGATATCGAATTGCAGGAATGTTATATACACATCTAAGTGACAATAATAAACTATGCAAGCCTAAGTATAAATAACAACGGAAGTGAAGTGATAACAACGGAAGTGAAGTGCAACCCCTAACTTGGACTTAAGACGCTGTGGAGTGAATAAATGAATGACGAAGTGTTGGGGTGAAGTCACCCCTCACTGAGCAGGCTTCTCTATACCCATAAAAATATGACAAAATCCTTGTCTCTCTCCTACCCTTCTTGAGTGTACTTTCGTCAGCTTTTTTTCGGTATTATTTAAAGGATGGCTGAATTTTCTATGATGTGAAGAAAGTATAAAATGAGGGGTAAGGAAGCCCCAGTTGAACAATATATGATGCAAGGGAAGAGGGATTATGGCGCACAACAAGCCAATTTATGTCTTTGGTGATATAAAGAGATCAGTGTTTCTGAAGTAGGGGCTCGCCAGAAGGGAAGTAATGGATGCCACAGCAAACGTGTCCACTGATTTGGAAAATGCCAAAGAAATATTGCTTCTTCTGTGTTGTGCATGTATTTTATAACATACCTCCTGGATAAGAACATCTAGGATAAGAACATTAACAGCGAGTTAAATTAGTCATCTACAATGCAATATATTTTCCACTTCCTGTTTTACAAACTATTTTACAAATGCTTATTTTTACTTTCTCAACTGGTAAGTAGAAGGAAATATTGTATTCCACCAAAAAACACATTCCTCAAGTTGATCTTCCCGGGAGTTGAAACCTGAGCCTCTTCAAAGCTAGTCGCACACATTAAATGACACTACCTTGCTCTGCATCCTCACATCCTTACAACAAAATTTCACCTGTTTGTACAACATTTGGACTCAAACTGTAACTCGTAACTACTATCTGTGAATTGCAAAATCGGTTTAACAGAAACAACGTATTACGTTGTGATTATGTTTAAAGGAAAGAAGGGAGACATTTGAACCCACCGCGACACGACAGAGGTCTATTGTGGGCCGCCACTCCCCCATGAGAAAGGGATGACGCAAACGAAGACAGCAGGCCCACCACGAAATACAGAGACCCACAAACGTCCCTAACGGTTGGAAAGATTTCCACCAGGCTCGCCACCAATGCATTTCTCGCATCTTCACCCACTCACTCCCATCCAGGGAGAGAGCAACGAAGCTACCCTAATGGCCCGGGGAGCAACTTTTAGGGGAGCCAAAGACGATTTTACGGAGCGCAAGTATCCCCGCCATCTGTCCGTATCCGCCGGAATGTACCAAGCTATCAACTAAATCTGAAAGGTGACAAGGGAGTGAAATGAGAAAGAAAAGGAAAGGGATATGTGGAGCAGAGAATCCACTCCAGAATTCCGCTACTGACAAGGGAAAGCCGTGAATCTATTATGTTACATTCACATAACTTTCTTTACCCCTTTTCAACATACTACGCTTACGAAAGTATATCCTTTTAGCTACTTTATGTTGATTGAGATCAACATTGGTAGAAATGGTTTTATGTATTTCTTTGTGGGTACAAAGGGCACCAAAGAAAACTTCACGGCACCTCGTGTTCGTCACATTATTTATCGTTATGGAGCCATTTTCGTAATATAACTCCTTGCATGTGTGAGTATAAAGTTCAAATCATTAACCAGGAATTATCATGAAAATAAAATGTATCTGTAAAACGCACTATGCTATATATAAAAATTTACTTTTACTTTCTCTACTAGCAAGTAGGGCCAGTACATATTTTATTTTACCCAAAGATTTGATGTCGAGATTTCAGCGGAAATACTTGTTTTGAAGTCCTCTGATTAAAAAAATAACATTTTTAGAAAGAGGTTCGTGTGTGTGTGTGTGTGTGTGTGTGTGTGTGTGTGTGTGTGTGTGTGTGTGTGTGTGTGTGTGTGTGTGTGTGTGTGTGTGTGTGTGTGTGTGTGTGTGTGTGTGTGTGTGTGTGTGTGTGTGTGTGTGTGTGTGTGTGTGTGTGTGTGTGTGTGTGTGTGTGTGTGTGTGTGTGTGTGTGTGTGTGTGTGTGTGTGTGTGTGTGTGTGTGTGTGTGTGTGTGTGTGTGTGTGTGTGTGTGTGTGTGTGTGTGTGTGTGTGTGTGTGTGTGTGTGTGTGTGTGTGTGTGTGTGTGTGTGTGTGTGTGTGTGTGTGTGTGTGTGTGTGTGTGTGTGTGTGTGTGTGTGTGTGTGTGTGTGTGTGTGTGTGTGTGTGTGTGTGTGTGTGTGTGTGTGTGTGTGTGTGTGTGTGTGTGTGTGTGTGTGTGTGTGTGTGTGTGTGTGTGTGTGTGTGTGTGTGTGTGTGTGTGTGTGTGTGTGTGTGTGTGTGTGTGTGTGTGTGTGTGTGTGTGTGTGTGTGTGTGTGTGTGTGTGTGTGTGTGTGTGTGTGTGTGTGTGTGTGTGTGTGTGTGTGTGTGTGTGTGTGTGTGTGTGTGTGTGTGTGTGTGTGTGTGTGTGTGTGTGTGTGTGTGTGTGTGTGTGTGTGTGTGTGTGTGTGTGTGTGTGTGTGTGTGTGTGTGTGTGTGTGTGTGTGTGTGTGTGTGTGTGTGTGTGTGTGTGTGTGTGTGTGTGTGTGTGTGTGTGTGTGTGTGTGTGTGTGTGTGTGTGTGTGTGTGTGTGTGTGTGTGTGTGTGTGTGTGTGTGTGTGTGTGTGTGTGTGTGTGTGTGTGTGTGTGTGTGTGTGTGTGTGTGTGTGTGTGTGTGTGTGTGTGTGTGTGTGTGTGTGTGTGTGTGTGTGTGTGTGTGTGTGTGTGTGTGTGTGTGTGTGTGTGTGTGTGTGTGTGTGTGTGTGTGTGTGTGTGTGTGTGTGTGTGTGTGTGTGTGTGTGTGTGTGTGTGTGTGTGTGTGTGTGTGTGTGTGTGTGTGTGTGTGTGTGTGTGTGTGTGTGTGTGTGTGTGTGTGTGTGTGTGTGTGTGTGTGTGTGTGTGTGTGTGTGTGTGTGTGTGTGTGTGTGTGTGTGTGTGTGTGTGTGTGTGTGTGTGTGTGTGTGTGTGTGTGTGTGTGTGTGTGTGTGTGTGTGTGTGTGTGTGTGTGTGTGTGTGTGTGTGTGTGTGTGTGTGTGTGTGTGTGTGTGTGTGTGTGTGTGTGTGTGTGTGTGTGTGTGTGTGTGTGTGTGTGTGTGTGTGTGTGTGTGAGAGAGAGAGAGAACAGCATAACTCAACAACGAAAGGTTAGTTAGAAACAGAATTTCGTAGTTAAGTTTAATATATTTTAACAATGCGACATAAAGATTTTGATGAAAGTTCCTCCAAATGACCTACCCTTTTGTATACGTAACCTTTTTGTAAAATTTCGATTTGCTCAAAAGTGGATCTAACAAATTGAGTTAAAATGCCGTATGTTTGTGATATTTTTATGGCAAATGAAATGTGCACTTTGAATTTTCTGCTCCTGTTTTACACTTGATGACGTTTGCATAACTGGTGAACCGTAACAGATAGACAAAGACTTACTGCATAAAAAATTTAGATCTCATTAAAACACACAATTTACATCTAATCTATTTATTTATGGAGCGAACCATTACGGAGGTACACCTTATTTGCTTGAGTTTTATTTTTCTATAATGGGAAATGGTTCTTAAATTTTTTTATCTCTTGGCCATTCAAAGAGAACAGAGTTTCAAAGTTGTCGTATAGCGTGTGTACTGGCAGAGAAAGTAAAAAAAACGAATACTATTTGGTTTCGAATGAGTGTTTTTCACTAACCCACTTACAGCAGCGCAAGAAAGGATTGCAGTGGAAATCAGTGTTTAATTAGGTTAGCATTGTTAAGAGGCATGGACATAAATGCGAACAACCATATTGATAAAGTTACATATACTAATTTTAATGAAGAGTGATGAATGGGCTGTGGTGCTTGTGCCAATTATGAGATGCCCAGTCAATCACTTGTTTACTTAATTATAAAACATAATAAAGTTATTAATCGGTTTATGCATTACATATAGTGCATGAAAATAAACAGGTTTCGAGTATGTACAGCAAACTTCAACAAGCGAAATGGTTCCATGGTAACGGGTGACCTGCCGGGTTTGATTCCCGTCGACTGCCACTGCTGACCTTTGGCTATTCGTGGTTTCACTCCCACGCTAAGTGAATGTGGGGATAGTTTCTCATCCACCCCGGTTTTCTGTATTATCTTCTTTTCATTCTATTTCCTTCTCATTTTTGCTTTCTCAAGCACGTTTAGTAAGTAGGGGGAGCATTGTATTCTACCCAAAAATTATATTTCGAAATTTCACCG